>BTPG01000008.1:96614591-96734591 GCA_036245525.1 Semisulcospira habei | reverse complement strand
CAGACAAATTGCCCCTCTACCAGCCACCCTCTATCCCCTAGTTCCCAGGCCAGCCACTTGCCTGCAAACTATGCCAGCCCCAGCCATTCCATGTCCAACTGTGTGCAACCTGGCCATCCCTCTGCGTACTGTCCTCAGCCAGGTCACGCCAAGCCATTTACAGTGACGGAGGAAGAGTTTCCCCGCATGCCGCCCCCGCCTCAGGACAACTCGAGAATCAACAGCGCTCTCCAGGCTCTGGCCACTCCTAAAACCGCAAGTACCCCGGCCAGGGGGTGGGAGACCCCTGCAGCTATCCCAGGAGGCAACGACTCGCAGGTAATGCGCGTACTGGCGCAGCTGCTTCAGCCATTTATCCAGGGGTATATCAGTCAACAAACAGGTTTTTAGTTCATTGTTTAAAAAACAACATGTTTACAGCAACAACAAAACAAAAAACAACAACGATCGGTGGTGTTTCGTCGTTCCATTAATTCTAGCGATTGACAGTTCATTTCTGATTCTATTCCTTGATAAACGTGTGTATTTGACACCGCTATTACTTTACTTGTAGGCATTCGTTCGGGACTGTGCCTGTGGACTTTTATTTTATGTATTTGTATTTCTGACTGTTCAAGAACTCTTGTTAGCTTGTGGACAGTGCGCAGTAAGCAAAACTTTTGGTGATCAATGTGCCACTGTAGTGTTATGTATTTTGTGATGATCAAGAACAGTTACGATCATCATTTTCTGTGTCGTTCGTTCGTTCGTCGTGGATAAAGTCTCTCCGAGACTAGAATATCATTGATCCGTTAGTTTACTACTGTGTCGGAGTACTCTGTGTGTTTTATACGAGGTCAGTCAGTGCTTGTTCGAATACCAGCAGACTATCAGCGTGAAGGAAACTCGATTGAATCAAGACGATTCAATCAAGCTTCAATTTACCAGTGATAACTGTGTCTCTGCTTTACTTCGCTGAGCAGTATCGAGTTGAAAGCGGATTACCAAACCCCGGCCAGTATTGTGCTCGTGTGCGGCTGATACGCCTAACTGAACTTGCTATCGGGACTTTGATGTTCGAGCAGTTGGATTATTTCCCTGCCGACGAGTCTGCTAAATCATTTCATTGTGTCTTATCCATTTACCAGCTTTATATATACATCGGCATTTGTGCTGTTTCATTTAATAATCTCAACGTATACTTCCTTCTTTTGACATTTTACTTTGTAGTTGTTGTTGTTTGTTCTGTACAAATTTGCCTTACTCCGTAATAGACATAAATTTGAAAGTTATGCGAATAGGGCATCTCAATGTTTTTCATTTGTACAATAAACTAACCGATATATCTGTCTACATTAGCAATCCCACACCGTTTCATTTATTTGGGCTTAGTGAGACGCGCCTTAGCTCGTGTGTGAGCGATGAAGCCATTAGTATTCCTAATTTTTCCTTGACTAGGAGAGACCCCTCGTCCCCAGGTCAAACAGGCATCGCTGTCTACATTCACAACTCCATTCAGCATTTAGTCCATAGACGCTTGGACTTGGAAACAGCAGACGTAGAGTGTTTGTGGTTGGAAGTGAAATGCCCTAAATCGACACCGCTACTAGTTGGATTCCTTTACAGAAACCCTGCCGCCACTTTTGAATGGTATGACCATTTTAGTCAGATCCTTGATAGAGCGTGCAAAAGAAAGGCTGACCTTCTTCTCATGGGAGATTTTAATATAGACTTCCTTAAGAATCACACTGCGTGGGATACAATATCTTCATTGTTTGGTCTAGTCCAGTTAGTAAAATCGCCCACCAGAATTACTCAGAATACGTCCTCACTTATAGACCACATATACACTAATAAACCCAAAGCCGTCTATAATGTTGAGGTTTCAAATCTAAGTGTTAGTGATCACTATCCAGTTGTTTGTTCATGGTCAAAAAAGATTCCGAAAGCAAAGAAGAACGGCCATACAACCATAACATATCGATCATTCAAGAACTTTAACCATAATAAATTCCTATTTGATTTAAATAATACTCCGTTCAACGATGTACTTCTTTCCAATGACCCGGACACTGCCCTTTCTATTTGGTACACTCTTTTTCTAACTGTATTAAACAAACACGCACCCCTTCGTGAGAGAAGGGTTAAATCAAACACTCTTCCTCCATGGTTAACCCCAGAAATAATGCAAGCGATGGCGCTTAGAGATGATCTGCGTAGTCGAAAACTATTTCCTGAATTCAAGCAACAACGTAACCGTGTTAAGTACATGATCAGAGAGGCAAGGAAAAGGTTAATCCGTGACACAGTGAAAGACAGTAAGGATACTTCCACTATCTGGCGCCTATTAAACACTCTAACTAAAGGCTGCCCTGGCACTTCAACAACCATTCCCAGCAGTCTTACTGCAGAAACTTTTAATAATCATTTTCTTTCAGTCGCTGAAACTCTAAATGCCTCAATTAATAGCAGTAAGTATGAATGTTCTAATTTGCTTTCTGAATTCTGTAAACACAGAACAGAGGACACAGACCCCTTCAGCATTCCCTTGCTATCAGTTCATGAGGTGGGTTTGCTCATTAGTAAACTACCAAATAAAAAGTCTTCGGGGCCTGATGACATCAGCCCCCAAATACTTAAGTTATCCCTGCCGTACATAGTAGAGTCTATTACGTACATTTACAACCTTTGTATCAAGCAACATACTTTCCCTAACAAACTAAAATACGCTAAAGTCATTCCACTTCCAAAAACTAAAGATCGTTCTGACCCTAACAACTATCGACCGATTTCATTATTATCAGTTCTATCAAAGCCGCTTGAAAGGCATGTCCACAAACACCTGCTTGCCTACTTAGAAAACCGCAAGCTCCTGCACCCCTTTCAATCCGGATTTCGCCCACAACACTCGTGCCACACTGCACTCACGCGCCTCGTTGACGCATGGCTCCATGGTATGAACAAATCCCAGATAACGGGTGTCGTTTACTTAGACTTTAAAAAGGCCTTTGACCTAATCGATCACACCACTCTAATGACAAAGATTCAGAAATACTTGAATAGTACAGAAGTAGTTGCATTTTTTAAATCATACCTAACTGATCGTAAACAAAAAGTTCTAGTGAATGGATCTTACTCTTCTCTAAAAGATATAAAGTATGGAGTTCCCCAAGGATCCGTGCTTGGTCCCTTATTATTTTGTCTATTCATCAATGACCTGCCACTTCATATAACTTGCAAGAACGTACAATGTGATCTTTTTGCTGATGACACTTCCATTCATATGACTAACAAAGATATACAAGTAATTTCTTCCAACTTGCAGCATAGTCTTGATGAAGTGTCTGAATGGTGTCACAGGAATTCTATGATTGTTCATCCAATTAAAACCAAATCTATGATAATCACCACTCGTCAAAAACACAAGTTAGCACCCCTGTTACTTAACCTTTTATTAAAGGGCAGGCAAATAGAACACGTCAATGAACACCGCCTACTAGGGATTACAATTGACAGTCAGCTTAAGTGGAAGGCTCATACGGACACTCTATGCAGAACGGTAGCCAAAAATCTTTTCATGTTGTCCAAACTGAAATATTACACCGACTCGGACACGCGCAAACTATTCTATAATGCTCACATACGTTCTCATATTGATTACGCGTCAACGGTGTGGGATGGATGCAGTGAAGTCCACTTGAAGAGACTCAACTCGTTACACAGAAGGGCAGCAAAGTTAATCCTTCCTGACCCACGACTCACAACAGAAGAAAAACTCGCCAAAATAGGATTTCTGCCGCTGCAAGACCACTTCAAATACAATAAGGCTATTTTTATGTTCAAAGTGTGGAAACAGAAAATACCAGAATATATCACAACTCTTTTCTCTAAGTCGGAATCTAGGCTTGGTAATATTAGGCAACTTTTCTTAGTCCCCAAAACAAGAATTGATATATACAAATCTAGTTTGTCATTCGCGGGAACGCAGACTTGGAACACGCTTCCTGATTATGTAAAATCCGCTTCCTCTCTAGCCCGTTTCAAAATCAGTCTCTTCAAGTACTTCTCGAAGCAGTCATAATCATTTCGTTGTGAAATATATACTGCCCTGTAACCCTGATTATGTATGCTCCCAATTACAAACTCTGTGTGTGATGGTGTGTGTGTGTGTGTGTGTGTGTGTGTGTGTGTGTGTCAGTTTAGGTGTGTGAGATTGTCATGGGGATTTCTTTCCCTAAACTAGCAATGTTTTTGTCAGTTTCATTTACATTTAACTATATACTTAGTTTTTTTTTATTTTTATTTTGTCTCGTAGTTTTGTAGCATCGGCAGGTTTGAAAAATGGCTATGTCTGTGACGATGTCAATGCCTCAACCGTTGATAAATAAAGCTTCATTGAATCATTGAATCATTGAATCTCTCTCTCTCTCTCTCTCTCTCTCTCTCTCTCTCTCTCTCTCTCTCTCTCTCTCTCTCTCTCTCTCTCTCTCTCTCTCTCTCTCTCTCTCTTTTTGCATCGGAGGCAGTTACAAATTCTCCATTGTCATTTTTTCCCCTCCTTTCGATGATTGTGTTTTTTCCCCGTAGTTTTGCTTCCTCATCTTATTATTATTATTATTATTATTATTATTATTATTATTATTATTATTATTATTATTATTATTATTATTATTATTATTATTTGCATGCTATGTTTCTTTTCCTGTTGTGTTCTTTTTTGTTTACAGGACAGCTTGTAAGACAGGCATTGAGTTGCCTAATGGCTTTATCCTGAATAAAAAAAAGATTCATCATCATCTCTCTCTCTCTCTCTCTCTCTCTCTCTCTCTCTCTCTCTCTCTCTCTCTCTCACACACACACACACACACACACACATGCGCGCATCACCAAGAGGCATAGATCCTCATGTACTAGGAGGGCGCATGAGCATCTATGCCGCTTGAAGATGTTTGTAGCGCGCGCATGCACGCACGCACACGCATACATACACATCGACGAGCTTTCAGAAGAGCTTGCAGGTGTACTTAGTATAGCATGTAGCAAGGTAAAATCAACCTGATTTCACACAAATTATAGCAAGACTGAAATTGTACCGTGAAATTCTAAGAAAAGAAGTACCCAACGGAGAAAGAAACACGCTTAGAAAAGACAGTTACAACAGTTGTGTTGTAACTGTCTTTTCTAAGCGTGTTTCTTTTTCCGCTGGATACTTCTTTGCATTTTACACGCTTGGCAGTCACCTTTTTGGTCTGGATTGCCTGAAATTCTAGTTTTGTCACCATTTTCGCAAGTCTTCAAGCGAAAGCAAAACTCATATCACTTTAAATATAAAATTACCTAAATACAACAAAACAACAACAACAAAAACGTCATGACAAATGACATTTGACAAACCAATGACGCGTATGCATGGTCTTGGTTACAGGAAGCTGAATGAGGAACAGATCAACCTGAGACTAGCAGTCGCGCGGGTTCCAGTTGTTTCTATGGGCGACAAGCTATTCGGGCACCATCCTCCGATCGGGGATTCAAAGTAATGTTGCTACACTGCACTCCACCAAAAAGCTCCACCGCGCAGGCTTTAGGAAACGCCCACGCTATTTTGTAATTAACCTATGACTGCCACTATACAGAAACTCGGAACACACTCTCCGTCGTTGATAGGCTGCGATCTGCCTTGGAGGAATAGAGGTCATTAGGATCTCGTCTAACCACACGACAAGGAAACACAGTGTGCAGTTCTTGTCTGAAGCGCGACGACCGGGCATAATACACGAAGAAACTGACGGCGCTATGGAGAGGCGCTATAAAGTGCACGCAGACCACGTGCGACGCGTAGAAAAAGTTGGAGTATCGACCGTCCAATGAGAAATCCGGCACCAGAAGCCTGACAATACCAAGCGACATGAGCGGGATCGAGGACGCCATGAAGGTGCACGAGAGGATCACCAGCATCTTGGTCAGCGCCACCTGCTGTTGCTGGCAGGGGTTGTCTCTCCTTCCCGAGCTGGTGCTGGCCCGCCAGGCGATAGCCGTCTTCAGCCGAATCACCGTGATGGCTGTGGCCACGCCAACCACCACGATATTGACGATGGGCAGAGAGAAAGAGAGAATGATGTCGAATAAAAGGTCGTAGAACAAGTGGTGCTCGCGGATGAAATCCGTTTTGACTAGCACGTAAAACATCTGTCCACTCGCCTCGTCAACCACGCTGTTCACCCTGCACAACCACAACAAATAGTAATGAACTTTAACCTTGACACATCTTGCACAACGAGCCCTAGGGTCAATATTTTGGTATTTTGAGTTTCATGTCCTTTCAGGACTACTTTACAATTTAGAAGACAGATTGATCACGATAGCTTGCATGGCGCCTTTGTCGGAACTGTCTCGAAAGACTATAAACATAAAGTTCAGGAGACGGAACGACCTTGATAGTTCAAGGGCGTTCACAGGAAAGCTTGGCGCCTAAAGGTCACCACCCTTGAACTATTATGGTCGCCCTGTCTCCTCTTGAATAACGTTTTACCTGTAAGTTAGGTTGAATATTGAAGAAACAAGATGCGTCAGAATAACGATGGCGGCCAGCAGCGCACCCATGGTCCGTGTCCGCATAATGGAGTTGGCCTTCAGCGGGAAGACTACGCACAGACATTGCTCCACAGACACCACCATACTGATACAGCCGGATGCTGCCTTGGAGCCAAACATCAGCCAGCAAAGATCGATCAACACCTATGGGCGATTCAAATAAAACCGGCATTAACTATCTGCTCATCAAAGTGTCTATTCATATGAACTACAATAAATCAGCGTAGACCACGTCTATTCCGTAGGTGAACACGTTCAATCCTAACACAGCACAAGACGATGCAATGGTTTCAACTGTTAAGTTCAAGGGTGGTGGGTTTATGTTTCCTGCTGGTCATGTGAGCAATTCTTAACGAAGATGGCGCAAGAAACCATTCAGACTTTTCGCGTCGGATGAACACTCTGAGTCCTAAAAAAGACATTCTTAAAATGGTTTGTAGGAGCTGTCCTCTATAGACTACATTACAATTTTGGAGACAGGTCGACCATGAGAGTTCAAGGGTGGTGCCAGAATAGCTTGGCGCCTATAGGCGCCCAGCTATACTGGCACTACCCTTTAACTCTAATGGACGACACCGGTCTTGTGGTTGAACGGGTTGAATTGTACCCACCTCAGCGTAGTACTTTCTGGACAGCTCTTCGTCCCAGAGGGCAACGAAAGAGTTGAGACACACGGCGAAAGAGGACACGATAAAGGCAGTGTCGACCAGCGCTAGCACGAAGAGACAAAGGTTCATGCGGTCTCTCATGCCCTGTTTGTAGAACACCAGGCAGCTTATCAGGTTAGTAGGGGTACCAATGAAGAACACGATGGGACTTAACACGCAGTTAGTGATGAAGGCTGTGAATCGGTACTGTTCCAACGTGATCAGCATATCTGGGTTGTCCCAGGGGAGGTAAGCATCTTCACCACGCTGAGTCGTGATATCGGACAGCCTGGGCCACATGCCTGGGTCCAGAAACACATTTTTTCGATGTGTATTAAAATGTGCAATTGGATGTGCTGACAGAATTGTAGTGTTCTGTTTAATCAGTTAGTTTTATGGCTTTATTAATTGTTACATTAAAATATAATGGCAGTTTTATCTTTATAGTGTGCGTAATGTTTTATGACAGGTGAACAAGTAAATTTCTGAAGCAGTCCCGTGTTGTAGACACTGCAGTTACAATTTTACGAGTATTGTAGTGAGAATCAGGTTTAAATCGGGAAACATGTTTTCCCGATATGCATCAACGTACAACATTACTGGAGTCGACTGTACATTATCAAAGATCTCATCCCAAAGTCTACCGTAATTCCAAAGTCTACCGTAATCCCAAAGTCTACCGTAATCCCAAAGTCTACCGTAATCCCAAAGTCTACCGTAATCCCAAAGTCTACCGTAATCCCAAAGTCTACCGTATTGTTTGAGCTCACATTCTTTTAGGAACACTCACAGTTGTTCATATTTTTAACCTTATCCTTCTGATCCATTTCCCTCCTATCTAAACCAACCTCTGAGCAACACACACGACGGCGCACACAAATAAAGACGGACACACGGCGCTGAGGGCTCGTGTTGCGACAGAAATTCTGAAGGAGAAGAGTAGCACGAGCAGCAAAATGACGCCACAATAAGCTTAACGTCATGGCATCGCTAGTCTCCCCACGCCGTGTACATAGTGACGAATTTGATGTTTTACGACACGCATCCAAAAGGCACGTAGCCTCATCCACGGCTGACTGTTTTCTTCCATCACAGTCTCTTCCAGGGCTGACTGATGAAAGTATATAGCGGATCCAAACTTGCAGAAATGAATTATTACCAAAATGTTGAAGAGCTACAACGCTGGATTACGAACTGGTCCAATGTCTATTTCAAATCTTGCTATACTCAAAATTCCAAGTGAATAGATCGAAAATTACGGACTCAAGTGTGGGTCAACCGACTTTCTATAAAATCGAACTGTCGGAGAGAGAGAGAGAGAGAGAGAGAGAGAGAGAGAGAGAGAGAGAGAGAGAGAGAGAGAGAGAGAGAGAGAGAGAGAGAGAGAGAGAGAGAGAGAGAGAGAGAGAGAGAGAGAGAGAGAGAGAGAGAGAGAGAGAGAGAGAGAGCGCTTTGTGTCAATTTTTCTATTTATAAAAATGACGTGTCTGGTGCTTTGCATCAGTTCAGGAACAATATAACACTGATGTGTTTAGTGCTTTTACGTCACCGTCACTGTCTGAAGTCGAGAATTCTTCGTTCAGACATTTTTTTCTGTGATAATTTTTTTTAACGAAAAGGTTGAATAGATACAATGCTGGTTAACGAACTCATCCATTATCTTTATGCAAGCTAGCTATATTCACAATTTCAAATGAATATAACACAAATTACGGACTCAAATACGGGTCAATCGACTTTCTATAAACGGCAATTTTTCTCTTTAAAGAGTAATCTAATTATAAAATTCCGAAAAGTACTCCGAAATATATCTTACAGGAAACATTTCCTAAAGTTTCAGACCTGTACGTACATAATATAAACACAGGAGAAACTCGTGTCTACACACACACACACACACACACACACACACACACACACACACACACACACACACACACACACACACACACACACACACACACACACACACACACACACACACACACGCACGCACGCACGCACGCACGCACGCACGCACGCACGCACGCACGCACACACACACACACACACACACACACACACACACACACACACACACACACACTGCGTTTCCAGCCAAATGTACGTTCAACAGCGCGGTTAGCGTAGGTAGGCATGATGCAATTTTTATCGCGTTACTTGACTGTCAGAGTCTAATGTGTGCCCGCCTTTGTTCGTCATTTGCATGCTACGGAACGTGCTCCGACCAGCCCCATCTCAAAGTCTACCGTATTTTCAATACGGTAGACAAAAAGCGGAATCATTTGAGTCAGATGAGTCAAGCGGCATCATTTGAGTCAGATGAGTCAAGCGGCATCATTTGAGTCAATCGTATGATGTCGCATTTCGTTTGCTCGTCGGTATACATTGTATCTTTATAGGCAAGAAAAGAGATCAGCAGATTTGATACACATCGATGAAACGGCGTGTATCTTGACCCAAGCCTGCGCAATGAGCTGCTCACTTGGTTGGAGCGTGGCTGCTTTGTGGCTGCCCCGCGAAGACGTTGCATCTTGGACTGAAATGTCGCTCAGCGAAGATGTTCCGTTATCATACGCGGTACTAGCATTCATATTTGCTTTTGTGTGTGTGACTCTTTCAAGCAGCGTGGCTTTGTAGCGTATTCTTCTTCCGACGAAAGGTACAAATGTGACTGCCACCAATCTGTTCACGCTACTCCATTAGCTCCTGAACTGCTATTGGCGATACGGCTTTTTCCTCATGGAGCGGCATCGTCAGTAGATAGTCGAGAGGATTAAAAACAGTTTTTTTTAAAAAACTCATTCAAAACCGGCAACGCTGTACAAACACTTTCGCAGCTATTGATGCGAGGCGCCTTGAATGTGTTAGAAGACAACGAATGCTTGGGTCTCCCGCTGAAATCGGGTGAATGTAATGAGTGCAAAGGCGCAAAATATGCCTTTTTTTCGTTTATCACAAAAGAACTCAGATGACTGCTCTTTAAATGCTCCTTATAAATTTAAATCAATACATAAAATGAAACATTAAAAAATATTCTAAGCAAATGATTCTGTTGAGTAAAAACGACGCGACTGCAGAAACACAACGGATTTTATAAGAGTTATGTACACTGTTTCTGAAAGTTAACTCATTACCCCACCGAATCCAATTTGCGTTGTCTCTGAAGAGTGTTGCGTGCAGACAGATCGCATAGTTCAGGGTGTCGAAGCTGGCCCATAGGCCAGCGTTTGGATCACCTTGAACTATCTGGTCGATCCTATCTGCTGTAGTTGTCTGGTGAATGGTTATGGTTCGAAGCGTTACATAACCGTTAATTTTCGTGTGTGTACCAATTAAGGGAGCCACCCACCACAATTATACTCTTGAGTAAACATGAACACTATCAAACATGATACAAAATAAACACCGTAAGTATCACCAAGAAGCAAATTGTTGAAAACTGGATTTCATAAAAGTATACATTGCTCAAATTTGATTTATAGACAGTTAATAAATAGTTGATTATGTACAACAGAATGAAAGTACGTGCGCGCGTGCGCGCGTGTATGTGTGTGTGTGTGTGTGTGTGTGTGTGTGTGTGTGTGTGTGTGTGTGTGTGTGTGTGTGTGTGTGTGTGAATAAACAGTTGTTTTTTGTTAGGGTTGCACAAAACGGAATATATTTCTTTTGTTTGAACAATATAATTTGTGTCAACTCTATAGTTTCTATTGTACATTTGTAAGCTGTATCTAACTGCAGTTTGTGGCAGTTACCCGTTAGTGGAGCTGCTTTGCTCACTACAATATTTTAAATGTTATATACAGGTTCTGTAATTTAGATGTTTCGGAAGCGAATCAAATAAACCCTTTGCTTTTTTATTAGTACGCCTTTCATTCTAAGTGGTAGGGACTGAGCAAATACGCACACCATTATAGGTATTTAACCCATATCATACTGAGGCTAAAGCTTCCAATCTGTACACTGCCATATGCAAGCTACATTATAGTACTTACAGATAAGGATATAGACCAATGGCTTTAGTTCAAGGGTGGTGCCAGAATAGCTTGGCGCCTAGAGGCGCCAAGCTATTCTGGCACCACCCTTGAACTGTTTTAGTCACACTTATTTCACACACTGGTGTATTCCGAATGATAAGGGTTAAAGTGACGACAAATTAAACGCAAATTAACGAGACATAAAGAATCTAACTGTTGAAAAAGGGACTGTATAAGAACATATAGACATAACAACCCAATGCGCAAAAGGCCATCGCGGCCGACGTTGGACCGTGCACTGACGTTCGTGGCCTTTCGAAGACTGGGAACTAAATGTTTTTAACTGCTCTCATGACCGATATGTTGATAAAGCAAAACACAATGAAAGTGGGAAATAAAAAGTGTGTGCTTAAGTGTGTGTGTGGGGGTACGTACGTGCGTATGTGTGTGTGTGTGCGTGTGTGTTCGTGCGTTTGTGTGTGTACGGGGGTGCTTGTGTTCATGTGCGTGTGTGTATGTGTGTGCGCGTGCGTGAGTGAGTGATTGTGTGTGTGTGTAGTGTGTGCGTGCGCGCGTGAGCAGTGCGTGCGATGGACATTCAATTTTATATTTGCAAATGTAGGTTTTTCTGTCCTTTTCTGATTTTTTACTGTTGCATAGAACATTTTAGAAATATTTTGTTGTATTTCGGATGTCTCCGTCTCCCCCCCCCCCCCCCCCACCCTCTCTCTCTCTCACACACACACGCACACGAGCGCGCGCATACACACACACACACACACACACACACACACACACACACACACACACACACACACACACACACACACACACACACACAATCTACAGAATAAAAGGCTACTAAAAAAATACGCTAATTACAATGTTTTATGATCCATTTTTTTTTTTTCATAAAATAACGAGCCCCGTACAAAGAAATCGTTTGATGCATGGAGCAAATTAACTCATTCTATCCTAGACACACCACAGGAAGATAAGGATCGACCGTGATAGTTCAAGGGTGATGCCAGAATAGCTTGGCGCCTATGGGCGCCAAGCTATTCTGGCATCACCCTTGAACTATCATGGTCGATCTGTGTCCTGCACTGCAATGCAGTCTTCAGAGGACAAGGGCAAAATTTAAGGATTTCGGTGTTGGGGTAGAATGAGTTAAATAAATTGTTAATTTTAAAGGGCCTTCAACAGTAAAAAGCCTACCGCGTAAAACGGGCCTGTCGCCAAAATCTTTTCAGCTTAAATCAATTTGCTCTTGTAATACACGATCAATTAGACTGACTGATTTGTGCATAAAATGCATATCGCCCCAGTGAGCAAAGGTCCTCGGTCCCACTGCGGTCGTCGTGAGCCCGAAGACGTTTTGCTACTGGGGGTAGGGGATTTCTAGACACTGGGGGCCATCGATACGTTAATCCATCGACTGATATAGACCCCACACGGACACCAAAGCTATTTTTGTATCTCAACCTGAGGTCAGTTGCATGAGTGAGCTTAGTCCTGCGCCAGCCACTAAGCAAAGTGCTTCATTATAGTGAGCTTAGTTCTGCGCCAACCACAAAGATAGGCGCTCCGCTTAATAGCGGAGCACCTTTCTTAGTGGGTAGCGCAGGTCTAGGCTCACTCGTGCAACTGACCCTAGGTATTTTGTCTAAGGTTGTCTCTTCGTGCTGCGCTGGTCGACACTGCCTTTATCGTGTCCTCTTTCGCCGTGTGTCTCAACTCTTTCGTTGCCCTCTGGGACGAAGAGCTGTCTAGAAAGTACTACGCTGAGGTGGGTACAATTCAACCCGTTCAACCACAAGACCGGTGTCGTCCATTAGAGTTATAGACGCCAAGCTATTCTGGCACCACCCTTGAACTCTCATGGTCGACCTGTCTCCAAAATTGTAATTTAGTCTATAGAGGACAGCTTCTACAAACCATTTTAAGAATGTCTGTTTTCGGACTAAGAGTGTTCATCCGACGTGAAAAGTCTGAATGAATTCTTGCGCCATCTTCGTTAAGAATTACTCACATGACCAGCAGGAAACATAAACCCACCACCCTTGAACTTAACAGTTGAAACCATTGCATCGTCTTGTGCTGTGTTAGGACTGAATGCGTTCACCTACGGAATACACGTGGTCTACGCTGATTTATTGTAGTTCATATGAATAGACACTTTGATGAGCAGATAGTTAATGCCGGTTTTATTTGAATCGCCCATAGGTGTTAATCGATCTTTGCTGGCTGATGTTTGGCTCCAAGGCAGCGTCCGGTTGTATCAGTATGGTGGTGTCTGTGGAGCAATGTCTATGCGTAGTCTTCCCGCTGAAGGCCAACTCCATCATGCGGACACGGACACGGACATGGACCATGGGGGCGCTTCTGGCCGCCATCGTTGTTCTGACGCATCTTGTTTCTTCCATATTCAACCTAACTTACAGGTAAAACGTTATTCAAGAGGAGAGAGGGCGACCATAATAGTTCAAGGGTGGTGACAAAAAAAGCTTGGCGCCTTTATACGCCAAGCTTTACTGTCAACGCCCTTGAACTATCAAGGTCGTTCCGTCTCCTGAACTTTATGTTTATAGTCTTTCGAGACAGTTCCGAAAGAGACGCCATGCAAGCTAACGTAAAAACACCTTTAAACTATCGTGATCAATCTGTCTTCTAAATTGTAAAGTAGTCCTCAAAGGACATGAAACTCAAAATACCAAAATATTGACCCTAGGGCTCGTTGTGCAAGATGTGTCAAGGTTAAAGTTCATTACTATTTGTTGTGGTTGTGCAGGGTGAACAGCATGGTTGATATGACGAGGCGAGTGGACAGATGTTTTACGTGCTGGTCAAAACGGATTTTATCCGCGAGCACCACTCGTTCTACGACCTTTTATTCGACATCATTCTCTCTTTCTCTCTGCCCATCGTCAATATCGTGGTGGTTGGCGTGGCCACAGCCATCACGGTGATTCAGCTCAAGACGGCTATCGCTTGGCGAGCCAGCACCAGCTCGGGAAGGAGAAACAACCCCAGCCAGCAACAGCAGGTGGCGCTGACCAAGATGCTGGTGATCCTCTCGTGCACCTTCATGGCGTCCTCGATCCCGCTCATGTCGCTTGGTATTGTCAGGCTTCTGGTGCCGGATTTCTCATTGGACGGTCGATACTCCAACTTTTTCTACGCGTCGCACGTTGTCTGCGTGCACTGTATAGCGCCTCTCCATATCGCCGTCAATTTCTTCGTGTATTATGCCCGGTCGTCGCGCTTCAGACAAGAACTGCACACTGTGTTTCCTTGTCGTGTGGTCAGACGAGATCCTAATGACCTCTATTCCTCCAAGGCAGATCGCAGCCTATCAACGACGGAGAGTGTGTTCCGAGTCTCTGTATAGTGGCAGACATAGGTTAATTACAAAATAACAACATTACTTTGAATCCCCGATCGGAGGATGGTGCCAGAATAGCTTGGCGCCCATAGAAACAACTGGAACCCGCGCGACTGCTAGTCTCAGGTTGATCTGTTCCTCATTCAGCTTCCTGTAACCAAAGACCATCTTGGCAGCTTCAAGAGGCATAGATTTTCATGGACCCCTGCGACCGCAGGGGTCCATGAAAATCTATACCTCTTGTAAGTTGTGGTACGCAGCCTCGCCTTCGCGGCGCCACAAGTTAGCTCTGTATCGATCAGTAGACTTATATGTACATGTATATGTCTCTAGCCAGGCTCTGCTCTAGCTTCCACATCTAGTCCACATTACCCGCAACATTTCGCAGTGGCAGAAAAGCAGGCATCAGGAAAGAGATCAGAGAATCGCCTATCGCTTTATATTATATTATATTGAGCAACATTTTGCTTGATATTGTGCCGATAACAGGCAAATGTGATTACGAGGCCCAAATAAAGTTTTTTTTTTTTTAATGCAGGTCAAGTAATCACATCTGTCGGTTATCGGCACTATATCAAGAAAACTGTTGCTCAATGTAAGTTATGTACCCAGTCCAAAACAAAACAAAACAAAACATTCATTTTGCGGCTGATTGCGGTGTTCAGACAAAATACATGCATAGCAGACGACTGCATAATCAGTGTCGACTCAGCGCGCAGATTTCGTCTGACTATGAGCACATCCAGTGTGTGTTACTGAGTAAATTCTACCGTATAGCTGTGTGTGTTACTGAGTAAATTCTACTTGTTACTAGATCATGCATAATTGCGGAAAATGCCAGCAGGTTTGTTTATTTAGTTCTTTTCTCAGGTTGTCGATATCGCCAGCTGACATCTCGTCAATTTCACTAGTCAATCCAGCGACTCGCACGTTCCCTAGCGTCTGTTCTTTGTTCGTGTTTGTGTATAGGACATACATTTCGAGCGTTCGTACACACTTAGAAGCATTTCATTACTACTACATATAAGAAGCTTGTTAATGCTGCCGTATGAAGATATTTGCGTTTCCGTTTTGAAAAATGCACGTATCTTCTAGAACGAATCTTGGCGCGCAGGGATTTTGGGAGGGGAAGTATATCAAACAAATTCATCAATATTAATTTGCTTGATATACAATATATCAATACAATGTCAAAGAAGAAAAAAACTTTATGGGGTGGGTACATATTGAGATAACAGGGAGGTACGCTTGCTCGGTTTTCCCGAAATAAACTTAAAACAAACGTGACACGTACGTCCGCTCTGCATACTGTCTCGCCGACCGCCGAATCCGCTGCTTTCTACTGACGTGTGTTGCTTTCTAGTTCTTGTGAACAGACGATTTCCGGAAATTAGAACATGCGAAATCGCATGTTTATCCGGGCTTTTTAATCCACTGTTTTCATCGAAACCCGTGCAATTTTGACATACTTCTGACTTATCAACAACGTCTATTGACTCGTTTGGGACGAACGGCATTCTGATACGCGACTGAAGCCGCGTATCTGGATACCGTCCCTCAAATGAGTTAAGTTTATGTTGGATGTCAACAACAGTTTCGTTTTGTTGCTGCTGGAGACTCGCTATGCGCGAAAGAATAAGACTACATCAAGTGTTTTCCATTATTAGTAAATTAGTAGAGCTACTGAGCTCTGGTCGGTATTTCAACGTCTTCTTTGCTTCTCAAGATGTTGCTTATTTTCTGGTCAACATCAACAGTTGCATTCTCGTGTATTATTTAGTCATCATGCTTCAAGGTGCATCTTAACGCACTCTTGTGCTTTGACGAAATTAAGGGGGATTTAAATGTTTGTCCTGTGTTGCAGTGAAACGAAACTGTCCACAGATACGTGAATGAAGATAACCTTGTGTCACATGGGCGGGGAAAGGGCGCGAGTTGTATAAAATATGTAAGCTAGCTTGTCATTTTGGACGTTACAGTTACGGCCATTTTCTCGCCAATGAGCATCTTAATCAAACAAATTGGAATGAACCATAACCCACAAAGTCCCTTCTATATGAGAGCTGTCTTTGCTGTCAATGGTCTCTACCTTTTGTCTTTGACTTGATTCTGATGTTGAAATATCTCTTTTGAAAAAGCGTCGCAGATGTGCCAATGCGTCATAGTGAACTCTATAAAGGGCGCGCGCAGTGCATACGCGTCATTGGTTTGTCAAACGTCATTTGTCATGACGTTTTTGTTGTTGTTGTTTTTGTTGTTGTTGTTTTTAGGTAATTTTATATTTAAAGTGATATGAGTATTCCCTTTCGCTTCAAGACTTGCGAAAATGGTGACAAAACTAGAATTTCAGGCAATCCAGACCAAAAAGGCGACTGCCAAGCGTGTAAAATGCAAAGATGTATCCAGCGGAGAAAGAAACACGCTTAGAAAAGACAGTTACAACACAACTGTTGTAACTGTCTTTTCTAAGCGTGTTTCTTTCTCCGTTGGGTACTTCTTTTCTTAGAATTTCACGGTACAATTTCAGTCTTGCTATAATTTGTGTGAAATCAGGTTGACTTTACCTAGCTCCATGCTATACTAAGTACCCCTGCAAGATCTTCTGAAAGCTCGTCGATGTGTATGTATGCGTGTGCGTGCGTGCATGCGCGCGCTACAAACATCTTAAAGAGGCATAGATGCTCATGCGCCCTCCGGGTACATGAGGATCTATGCCTCTTGGGGATGCGCGCATATGTGAGAGAGAGAGAGAGAGAGAGAGAGAGAGAGAGAGAGAGAGAGAGAGAGAGAGAGAGAGAGAGAGAGAGAGAATTACGTCATATTTAGAGTATGTCTGCATGGTGACGGAGTTGCTTCTTTTACGTCACTGGCACTGTCTGACTTTCTTCAGATGTCAAGTTTTTTTTTTTTACTGTTTTCATTATTTTCTGAAAATAATTAATTTTTGTTGAAGAAGTTGAAAGGGTACAAAGCTGGCTAACGAACTCATCCAATGTCTTTCTGCAAACTAGCTATATCGGGTCACCTGCATGCTCTTCTAAAAGCGCGACGGTGTGTGTGTGTGTGTGTGTGTGTGTGTGTGTGTGTGTGTGTGTGTGTGTGTGTGTGTGTGTGTTTGTGTGTGTGTGTGTGAGTGTGTGTGAGTGTGCGTGTTAATGCGTGCATGCGCGCGCGCTCCAAACATCTCTAAGAGACATAGATGCTCATGCGATCTCCGGGCGCATCAGGATCTATGCCTCTTGGAGATGCGCGTATGTCTGTGAGAGAGCGAGAGAGAGAGAGAGAGAGAGAGAGAGAGAGAGAGAGAGAGAGAGAGAGAGAGAGAGAGAGAGAGAGAGAGAGAGAGAGAGAATGAATGAATGAATGAATGAATGAATGAATGAATGAATGAATGAATGAATGAATTAATTAATTAATGATACTTTATTTCTCAAGGATGGAAAACAATAGCGCACATACCTCTTTTCGTGTTTGTCCTTGCTAAACTACAACATTAAAAGCAACATTAAAACAATATGTTAACAGCACAAAACAAGCGGCTACACCCACAGGTCACTTGCGTTACATTCCGATACAAGTTCCAAAGTCGCTGATGATTACACACATACACAGCAAAATGACAGGGTCTTCGGGGGGAGGGGGGGGGGTGTGTGTGCGATGTAAAGTGTGTTTATAGAAAGCGACTGCACGCTTATGATACAGCTACTCATGTGTAGGAATTTAGCGAACAGGCAAACACTACGATAAAGAGAGATATTGTGTAAAAACGAACAAGTGCAAAACGGAGGACCACAGGAAATCATTGGACTAAAATCTCTTTTGGACATATTATCTACGTTTTTTTCAAGTTTGCTCAGAGATGTATTTAAAAACTTTCGTCCTAAACAATGGAAGATGTCTCGTTTGCTGTATATGTGGAGGAAGCGAGTTCCATAAATAGGCACCCGCGTACGAAAGGCGGGATTTAAACAAGTCAATTCGGGGCCGTTCAATGACGAGACTGTTCCTCAAAGTGCTGTACACCTTTTCTCTCTCAGTGAAAAGCTGAGCCAGGTAGAGGGGTCTTTCCCGTTCAGTGCTTTGTGCATAAGTACGCACTTATTTAACGTAAGGTGTTGATGTAAAGGAAGGAGCCCTGTTGCCTGAAGTCTTTCCTCCAAAGTTAGAGAGGGGATTGGGAGGATCAGTTTAACTGCGCGATTGTATAGAGAACTAATCCACCTAAGGTTAGCCTTACTACAGTCGTCCCAAATAGTAGATGCGTAGAGAGAGAGAGAGAGAGAGAGAGAGAGAGAGAGAGAGAGAGAGAGAGAGAGAGAGAGAGAGAGAGAGAGAGAGAGAGAGAGAGAGAGAGAGAGAGAGAGAGAGAGAGAGAGAGATCGGAGATTCTCTTGTTTACATACATACGCACACACATACATACATACATACGCACCTACGGCGCTTCGCGCCAAATCTACGTTCAGCAGCGAGGTTAGCGTAACTAGACATGACGTAATTTTTATCTTGTTACTTCAGTTGTGAGTCGTTTAGGCCTTTCCGCCTTTTGACATCATGGACATGCTATTAAATTCGCCCCCACCGCAACCCGTCCTAAAAAGTCCATTCCAATAACAATTACGTAATAGGCTGACTTAACAAATCTGAATAAATTAATTAAAACTGCCTATCGAGATCTAATTCTTTATTATGGGAGTGACGTAAAATAAAAGAAAAGGAAGAACAAAAGTGCGCAAAAAGTTAAAATGACGTCAACGAAAAATCGTAATAGAGAGACTCGGAAAGAACCTGAACACGAGAGACAAGAGTGTGTGCAAGTACGTGCAGGAGCGAGCGAAAGAAAAGGCGTGTAGATGAGGCCAGAGAAAGAGAGAGAGAGAGAGAGAGAGAGAGAGAGAGAGAGAGAGAGAGAGAGAGAGAGAGAGAGGAGAGAGAGAGAGAGAGAGAGAGAGAGAGAGAGAGAGAGAGAGAAAGAGAGCGAGACGGAGAGAGAGAAAGAGAGAGAGAACGAACGGGGAGTACCCTTGGGCACGAAGTAGGCTGAGTGTCTAATACACAAAGCCTGCTAAACACCAACCCGAAGGCAAACTTTATATCACCTTCAAGTTGAGGACTACCTCGGGGAAAAACGGGAGGACCCCGGGAAAAAAAAAACCCAGCATTTAGCACGGTACACAACAAGTAATAAGTCATGAAAACAAAGCAAATAATCAAATTCAGTAAGAGAATATAGGTAAAAGTGGAGAGTAGGTAGTTGTGAAACCGTCTTCAAGGGTAACTCAAAAAATAAGGGGGGGGGGGAGAGAGAGAGAGAGAGAGAGAGAGAGAGAGAGGAGAGAGAGAGAGAGAGAGAGAGAGAGAGAGACGGGGGCGGTGGGGGGAGAGGAGGGGGGGAAGAGGAAGGAGGAAGGGGAAGAAGGGAAAAGGAAACAGCGTAAAGAGAGAAAGAGGGCTAGAGAGAAGTGGTAAAGGGGGTAGGGGGGGGGGGGAGAAAGAGGGAGAGAGGTAGAAGGAAAGAGAGGGGAAAAAAAAAAAAGAAAAAAAAAGGGGGTGGTGGGCTGGGGGCGGAAGACAACCAGCCAGAGCCACCAACCCCACCCAACAGGCACCCACCAGCCCACAGAAAAACACACAGGCACGCAACAAGACGACCACATACATCCCCAAGGGATGCACACGATCGCCTCGCCCCAAAACCGCGTATCAAACCGTGAGTTCCATAATTAGAAGGGACTTAAAAATCGAAAAAATAAAGGCCTCGAGATTATTCTTTTAGGGACAATATCATACAATTTCAAGCTTTGCCCGTCCTCAAACGCAGGCTCTAGTCGCTATCACACACACACGCACACACACACACACACACACACACACACACACATACACACACACACACACACACACACACACACACACACACACACACACACACACACACGCACGCACACACACACACACACACACACACACACACACATCCAACAAACAACAGCTTTACTGAACTTATAATTACGCCGAGATCAAAACACAAATTATTTGTTATTCTCCTCTACAAAGTCGTGCTTAACCCCATGATTGTTGATGGAAACTGAGCACCGATAAAAATTTGAGCAGTTGCGGGGGCTCATGGGGATCTACGCTTCTTGCTGAGACCCTTGTCCATCCATGATCCGTGACGGCTGGGGACCCCGACGTGGAATTCACGATGATTTTAACCGTCCAGTGTCAGTTGACGCACACTTTGCGTCTGCAATCTTCGTTAATTCGACACCAAAAAGCCCAGCCTGTCCCAGGAACATGGATTTAAAGTGATGTCAGCATGAGGTATAGATTCTCATGAGCCCCCGCAACTGCGGGGGCTCATGAGAATCTATAGCCTCTTGCAGCTGGAGTGTGTTCAGATTTTCTCGGCTCTGAACGGGTTCCAACACAATTGCCGTCCCTGACAGCGAAAGGACTCACTAAAAAAAAAAAAATTAATATAGCGACATTTTCAATACGGCCTGACTGCCCCGTACGCAATTACAGTGGTCAATAAACCACGCTTATCACCAAGTTTCTCACACGCATGAACAGTTTCTTGGTTTTGAAAAGATTGCAAAATGTCACATGTAAAGTTTCTGCAACTAACCGTGTTTCTGGTGTTCTGCGGCATAAAAGTAACAGGAAACAACCCTCTCGCATAGGCGCGTGACGATAGTACGAAGTCAGCCTCTCCCGCGCAGTCTGCAGAGTGAGAAGTGCACTGCGCGCGCAAAATAGAAGATTTCGGGAAATCAGAAGTAGGTCAGGTTTGTACGTGCTTCGAAGGAAAAAAAAGTGAATTAAAAGCCCGGACAAACACGCGACCGCGTGTTTGTTCGGGCTTTTATTTCACTTTTTCCCCCTTTGAAACAAGTGCAGTTTTGACCTACTTCTAATTTGCGATCACCTTTTATTGCAAAAAAACAAACACTGAGATGCCTAGAGGCAAAATCATACATGAAAACGCACTTTCCAACAAGTACAGCGGTCTTCAACAGGACAATGTCCAAACGTTGCCAAGGTCTGCCTGTTTTTCTTGTTCTCACATCTCAACACATGCCTTACTAGAAGCCTTTTAAAATACTCGCTCAACCTTCGGAACCGCCATTTTCCAGTGTCTGTCAACTAACCAAGATTGTCAAGATTTTATTTGATTCCTTTCGCACCTATCGGGTTACGGAGGAATAATGACACAATCAACATGTAACATTGTCTGTGCACATACACACTCTCAAATGAACGTTTTACAGTTCATTCAAGTATAAAAAATAACAGAAACAACAGAATAGAATGCAGGCGTGAAGTGACATTATATACACATTAAAATTGTAGCACATTTAACACAACAAAATGCATCTCAGTGGCGTTTACGTAACTGGCTCTTAATTATATAACTTTACAACTCTTTAGATACTTCGCAAAATTCAAATTCAAGTTATTGGGTTTTTTGTTGTTTGTTTGTTTGTTTGTTTTTGCACGTGGATGACAGTAGGTTGCAGACATTAAACATCGACTTCGTTTTACGATATTTCAAAGATATAAATTTAAGCCTCTGTTGTGAAAACTTTGGACATTCAAGGATTAAGTGAAACTCATCACCTAATACATTCATACTGCAATCTGTACAAAATCGTTCCTCTCTCGTTGTGCCAAACTTTCTTCCTCGCTCTATTTGTAATTTGTGATTGTTGCAGCGAAATTTGATGAATGCAAAATCATACGTATGGGGAAGATGTGAGATGTACCCCAAAATGAATTACAAAAGAGCATTTATACAGTGGATAAAGAACTAAACATATGTGTGTCGGGAGAGGGGACGTTCTTTGACCAGCTCCACTGCAACAAAAATCCTACCGGTGTGTATACTGTTAACAAATTATCGTGTCTCAAAATACCTGAAAATACCCTCGTGGAAATTACTTATTCTAGGATAACCCCCCCCCCCCCCCCCTATCGCCAATAGCAATGGTCCCCGGGCCCACGACGGCCGAAGTGGGCCCGCGCACGGCTGTGCGCGGGGCCCACTGCGGCCATCGTGGGCCCCAGGAATTTTGCACACTATGACTTCACTTGACCTTTTTTTTCCTCATGCCCACACTTGTTCGACTTCTGCTCTGTTTCCGCGCCTGTTGCTTCACCAGTAGGTAAAGATTCCCTCCAGAAATCACTGTACACTGACCAACATTCGCGTGCAGAACACAAATAGAATGGGAGCGAACTTGGGCACAAAGAACATAGAACTAACAAGAGACATATATCCTCATGAGCCCCCGCAGTCGCGGGGGCTCATGAGGATTTATGTCTCTTGCAAATGCCGGGTAGCGTTCGCCTGGTTCCGGCAGTGAAGCGCATACCCATTCAAAATGATGTCACTGTAACTGTAGTTACTGTTTCCAGACTCGATTTGCCAGACTTCTCGGCGTTCCCGCAGCAAAGTATTCGTTGCAGATCGCGCTTGAATCGCGAGGAGCGAAACAAGTAGACAAAGAAGTTAACGGTACTGTTGATATTGGTCAAGTAAATGGCGACAATATGCGAGGCGTAGAAAAAATTAGTATAGCGTCCGAGCGGAGAAAAGTCCGCCACCGCAAGCCTGACGATACTGAGCGCCGTGAGCGGAGCCGAGCACGCCATGAAGACGCAGGAGAGGATCACTAGCATCTTGGTCAGCGCCGCCTGGTGTTGCTGGCTGTGGTTGTCTCCCCTTCCCGAGCTGGCGCTGGCCCGCCAGGCGCTGGCCGTCCTGAGCTGGATCACCGTGATGGCTGTGGCCACGCCCACCGCCACGAAGGTGACGAGGGGGATGACAAAATTAAGAATGACTTCATGAAGGATGTCGTAAAGCAGGTGATGAATGACGAAGAAGTCGGTGACAGGGATTGTGTAGTGCGTCTGCCCGGTACTCGCGTCATACACACTGTCAACCCTGCAATACCACAATTTCCTTACTTTCCCCGCTTATTGTATTTGTCTCACTGTTCGAATGCAGACGATACTGAGGAGCAAAAGAAATGCGACATTTTTGCAATCATCGGAAACACTAACGAGTTTCCGATGAATACTCAAAATGTCGCACTTCCTTTGCTCCTCAGTATATTATTTCTGTCAAGGTGTGCTGCATACAGACACGCGACAACTGAAAAGTATCACGAACCGAACAGTTAAGACAAGCGCCGACAGAAACAGTAGGCCCACACGAACCAAGGGGAATTACTCAGCGCTGGACCGCTGAAGAAACGGTTAGGTTCTCTCACCCTTCAGGCACGCAATCGCCAGCGCACAGAAAAAAACACTGATAAAGTCTAAGACGGTGATATCCTAGTGCGCAAAGGCCATCGGGCCGACGTAGGCCGCCGTTGGCCCGCGCACAAACGTGCGCGGGCCAACGGCGGCCGACGTCGGCCCGATGGCCTTTTGTGCATTGGGATACTCGCACTTGCACATTTACTTGAAAAGCTCACTTTCCTGCAGAACAGTCACATATAGCCAAACATTTTATTGCACTTGACAAACAAATTAACATAATCGAGGCCTGCCGATTTGCGGATGCGGCACGTGCTGTATAGACCTGATACCTGTGTCTGAAGCAGATGATGGAGTGTGCCAGAATAAGCGTGATAACGATGGCGGCCAGCAGCGCCCCCATGGTCCGTGTCCGCATGATGGAGTTGGCGCGCAGCGGGAAGACCACGCACACACACCGTTCCACAGACACCACCATAGTGATACAGCCAGAAGCCACCCTCATCGCAGATGTGATAAAATAGAAGTACACCAACGTCTTGGATAAAAATAAAAGAATTATTGTCGTCGCCTGTAATGACGCCGAGGACAAAGAAATGACATGTCGTCGTCGTCGTCACCATCATGATCGTCGTCGTCATCAACATCGTCGTCGTCTTCATCGTCGTTGTCGTCATCTTCTTAGTATTTTTCAATTGATCTGCTGGTCTGTTCAGGCGATTCAGACACGCAGAGATGTTTACAACTTGAAAGTTTTCTCTTCTTCCTTGAACTACGTGTGCAGCAAACTTTTTCAAAATTAACCGCTTCACTGTCAAGAAAATGTGAAACCGCACCCAAATGCAAATCCGCGTAAGAATCCGCTGTTGCTGGGACTCATGCGGACCTGTGCCTCCTGCTGAAACCACTGTACGTCCATTTTTCTTTGACAGCTTTGGATCTTTGACGCTGAATTAGGCATGAAATCGTCTGTGTTGGCTTACCTCGAGGATGTCATCGTGGTATTGTAGTCCGATGAAGATGATTATCCAAGTGCGCAAAGGCCATCGGGCCGACATCGGCCGCGGTTGGTCCGCGTACAGCCGTGCTCAGGCCAAAGGCGGCCGATGTCAGCTCGATGGCCTTTTGCGCATCGGGTATTAGACCGACGCCTGCCACCCTCTCCTCCCAATTCACCCCCCCCCCCTGCCCCCCCCCCCCCCACCAGCACCGGTTCGATTTTTCGCCCACTGGAACCAAGGTCTAGCGTCGGGAAGCCTCTTGTGTCAGGCTGTAGGTCCCAGACAAATGGATGGACCTACCCCCTCCCTCGAGGTAACTGATCCACCCCTGCTGGCAGTAAAGGGGTTGAGACTTGGAAGTTTGACGTACATGCTCCATACCCAACCAACCCCCCTCCCCCTGGCTCACTGACGACATAGCTGAGGCCAAGCGCGAGCGCCGACAAGCGGAACGCAGCTGGCGCTCATCCGACCTCACCGTTCACAGACAGATCTTCCAAACCACCAGATCCAAAGTCTGCAGAATGATATCCGACTCCAAACGTAAACACCTTCAAAACAAAATCCTGGAATCCACTTCTTCCAAAACCCTCTACGCTACCATGAACACACTCCTAGGCACTTCTAAAGACTCTCCTCTCCCCAACACACACAGCAAAGAACTCCCGTCCACTTTTCCCACCTATTTTTCCGACAAAATCCAAACTCTGCGCAACACACTCGATACTCTGCCTTCTCCGCCTTGCCCTCCCGACCCCCTCTTTTCTGGCACTCCCCTCTCGTCCTTCCGCCCCGTCTCTCAGGATGAAGTCCTCAAGACCATAAAGTCCATGCCTTTCAAAACATGCGAACTAGACCCCTCCCACCTTCTCTCTACCGGGACGGCCTTCCAAAACTTATGCCCTTCATTACCGACATCATCAACACATCTCTAGAGAATGGCTCCGTCCCCGATATCTTCAAGTCCGACATCGTCCGTCCTCTCCTCAAAAAAACACAACCTCGACCCAAACGATCTCAAGAATTATCGCCCAGTCTCCAATCTCTCTTTCCTGTCCAAGCTTCTTGAGAAGGTTGTTCTCAACCAGCTCAACCTCCACCTTGCCGACAACAACCTCCTCAGTCCCTTCCAGTCTGCCTATCGCAAACATCACAGCACTGAAACAGCCCTTCTACACATCCTAAACGACCTGCTCCTCTCCACCGACTCGGGCAACATCTCCCTTCTTACGCTACTCGATCTCTCTGCCGCCTTCGACACTATAGACCACTCTATCCTACTCCACCGCCTTCACCACTCCTTCGGCATCACTGACTCTGCTCACTCCTGGTTCCTCTCCTACCTCTCCGACAGACAGCAGTCCGTCACCATCGACGGCGTCTCCTCCAACCCAGTCAGGCTCTCCCGCGGAGTTCCACAAGGGTCCGTCCTGGGCCTGGTCCTTTTCACACTCTACACATCTCCCCTGTCCACCATCATCCAGTCTCATCACATACACCACCACCTCAGAACTACTAGACAAAGACAAACTCGACAACACACAGTCACTACTGACTCGCACGGCTGACTGCTACGAAGACGCGAAAAACTGGATGACAGCAAACAAGCTTAAACTGAACGACGACAAAACGGAAGCCATGCTGGTAGGCACACACCAGAAACTTTCCCAGCTCCCTCCCTCGCTCCACCTTCAACTCGACAGCACCCCCATCTCCCTCTCTCACTCGGCCAAGAACCTCGGCGTTATCCTCGATTCCTCTCTTTCCATGACCAGCCGGCTTTGTCTCCGCCACGGTCCAGGCATGCTATTTCCACCTCCGTCGCATCAGTCAGATCAGAAAATACTTCACTACCGAAGCTGCAACCAAACTTGCTGTCTCTCTCATCTTATCTCGCATCGACTATTGCAACTCTCTCCTTTCTGGCCTCCCTCACTCCACCACTTTCACTCTCCAGCGCGTCCAGAACAATGCTGCCCGCCTCGTCCTCAGAAAGAAAAATTCCGACCACATCACTCCCTTGCTCAAACTCCTTCACGGGCTCCCCATCCCCCAACGCATCCAATACAAGATTCTGTCTCTCTGCTACAAATCCCTGAACAACTACGCTCCTACCTATATCTCTACTTACTTCACCCCTACACTCCTTCCCGCTCCCTCCGCTCCGCCTCCGTCTCCGACCCTCTCCGCCTGCACATCCCCCGCACCAAACTCAGCACTTTTGGCCCCCGCACCAAACTCAGCACTTTTGGCCCCCGCTCCTTCTCAGTATACGGTCCATCCACCTGGAACACTCTCCCACTCTCTCTCCGTCAGAAACACACTCTCTCTCTCCTCCTTCCAGTCCGCCCTCAAAACTCACCTCTTTCAACAGTTCTAGCACTATATCACCACACTCCCCACCTGCACCCCAAGCTGAGTGTCGTAATGTATTTGTGGTACGTGAGTCATTGTGTAAAGCGTGCGCATGCGTGCGCGAGTTGTGAGTGCGCGCTTAGAGTTATACTTATTATAAGATAAGCGCATTATAATACCGTAATTATTATTATTATTATTATTATTATTGTTATTATTATTATTATTATTATTATTACATGAACAATGAACAGCCAAAAGTCCAACGATTCATCTGATGAAAGGAAGCGACCTACAAAGAAAGGAACACGCTTATTTGGAACAATAAGGACAAAACAACTCGCTAAACTGATATCACTTTCTTCCGAAGAGTGTTTTTTTCTTTGTCGGTTATTTTGACGCACTTGGCAGTGGCCAATGCGCAAAAATGCCATCCTGCCGACGTCGGCCCGATGGCCTTTTGCACACTGGGTGACATCTGGATTGTGTTCGGTTAGCGCTAACATCAAATCCATTTTTGTGAAATTTCACTTTCCACGAATAAAGCTTTGGGTAGCGCTTTTTGTCGCCATGATTCCTGCCTGCATAAATTATGGCGACAATAAAAAAAAGCGCTACCCACAGCTAGAGCTCTTTGCTGGTGGTCCAGGCGTGAAGACGGGCTTTGTCAGTGAGCATTTCAGTCAAAATGTCCTGGTAAATCAAAGTGGCACAGTTCAGCGCCGGATCAATCAGTTTTCAAGGAAGAGGGGGGGGGGGGGTGCTCAACTTTCTTTTTTCTATTACCAATGCACCACAACCGAAACTGTTCTGATGGCGTTTTTGAAAGTTTCTAACTGGTGTTACGCACGGCACTGAAACACAAGCGTTACAACTCAATTTTAAACACGCTTATTTATAGTTTGATGCCAGCCGAGGGGAGGGGGGAGGGGTGCTGTAGTACCAAAGCACCCCCCCCTCCTCCCCCCTGGATCCGACCCTGCAGTTGCAGTGGGCATGCATTGATCAGTGTCGTACTACATAGGTAATAGCTGTCCCTGTCACCTCCCCCCCCCCCCCATAACCCGCCCGTTATGGCCGCCCGTTATCACTCTGGTGCAGTGGACATTAACTCATTGCACCCCAAGACCGAAATCCACAAACTAAACAACCAACCTGTCACCTGGCTGAAAAACATCGTGAGTGTTACGTTTGTGGTTGTGTTATTCTTTGAGAGCATATGTGTGTTAATCATAGGAAAGAACCGATATTCATTTGAGTTATTTTGGATAAGAATTACATACCTTTTTAGTAAGATTCATTTTTCTTTTTGCACGGAGAATTGCGATCGATTTTTGTTGTGACGCGTAGTTTCGCTACGATATTGTAAAGTTTGACCTACATTAGACTGGAAGGTTCAAGCAGGGTCGCGATCTTCCTAGTGACCTCATATATGACGTCAAAGTTGTCGGTAACATTTAGTAACATTGTATCAAAGGCGCTTAGAGAGTAATGAAAACTGCGGCCGTCGTGGGCCCGAGGACTTTTACTTACCGGGTTATCCGCTTACAACTCCAACTTATAATAATAATAATAATACCGGTATTATATAGGCGCTTTTTCTCAATTTTGGGGGGGCAAATCGACTCAAAGCGCCGCGAACTGAAACCCAACACGCACACTCACGTAACGGACACGGAATTACGCCATTTCAGACAAACACAGTACAAGACAGACGAAGGGCCAGTTCAGCTACTGAAGTTACAGAGATTTTTTTAATCGCTCGTATTTGAAATTTGTAAAGTGGCCTGAAACCGGTACCAAAGTGTGGGGGGTGGGGGGATGGGTGGGGGGGGGGGGGGAAGAACCGGAGTACCCGGAGAAAGAACCCCTTATAATACCTGCCTTCTCATATTTTTGCAAGAGTTTTATTTTCCGCACTTACTGCCTTGCTGCCGACGCGTGTCTGATGTTACGGCATCCGCGAGTAATCTCTTCTGACCTTTCATGAATTAGGAAACCCTAGTAACTGAAGCTGCAACAGAAAAGTTCTTACATTTCTTTTTAACCTCTTCGCTGCAAACTCCACCCAGCTGCAAGAGGCAAAGAACCTCATGAGCTGCGGGGGCTCATGAAGTTCCGTCTGCGGCCTCTTGCTGACCATATTCTTATCCGGTTTCCTTTTGGTTTCACTGTATGGGATTATTTGGTGTTGATCCCTTGGAGTCTACCTACACACCTTTGCGTAGTACTCCCGTCCCAGCTGCTCATCCACTCGTTCAATGTAGGAACTGAAGCCGAGCACGTTTGTAGACACCAAACACGCAGCGTCGACCAGCGCCAGCACGAAGAGACACAGGTTCATGCGGTCTCTCAAGCCCTGAGAGTAGAACACCAGGCAGCACAGCGCGTTGGTTGGAACCCCGACAATAAAAAGGATAGGGTTCAACACGCTGTTAATTACGGTAACTGTCAGCCGGTAGTCTTCGTAGGTGATGAGATCGTCTGGGTTGTTCCAAAACTGTAACTGGGTTTCTTTGCCGTTGTTTGGGAATTCGGTAACGGGCGATTCGTTGGTAAAGGACACATTATGGTGGACATACAAGGCATGGGAAGTGACAACTCCAACGGTTGTATTGTTATAAATTCCATAGATGATCTCTTCCATAGCGAAGAAAATTCTTGATTAGCCACTCACGACATGTCCCAGTGCAAAAATTCTCACTAAAATTATCAAAAATTCGCACCAAGTCTCAAAAGGTGTGCCTTTTATATACAGGCGCACATCAAATATATGGATATTCGTTTGAAAGACTCGATTGCTCGTTAGTCGAAATGGGAAGGCATTGTTGTTTATTAATTTGTGTGCTGTGTTGTGACACTGTACATTGTGGCCTATGCCGCAATGTCCAGTATCACAACACAGCCCATACGGCCGTAAAGTACAATATTACAAGCCAGCACATCATTATGCCTGAGGGTGAAATTGTGATACATCGTATGGTTTGACAGCGTACCGCGCCGCACTTGGTCTGCATGCTCCGGGCTCGACCGGCAAGAGGTATACATTTTCAAGACAAGAGGTATGCATTTTCAATAGCCCTTGCAGTCGCAGGGGCTCTTGAGAATGCATACCTCTTGTTGGTGAATGGATCTCGGCGTGAGGGACTGGTGATTAGCACACACAATTAAGTAATCGTTTTAACCGACGCAGAGACAAATTACATAGTATGGTCTCAACGAAGAACGGACCGTGTTTACTTTTAAGGTTCTCTAAAATCTTCAGCTTGCATTTTGCATGCGCGCGAGCGTGCGCGCGCACACACACACACACACACACACACACACACACACACACACCACACACACACACACACACACACACACACACAATCAGACACAAGCATACACACACGCGCGCGCGCACGCACACACACATACATACACGCACGCACACACACACACAATCGCACACACACACACACACGTAAACATACACACATGTTCACGCACACGCGCGCACACACACATACAAGCACGCTCACATACACCCGAAAACACACGAGGACGAGCACGCACGCACACATACGCGCGCACACACACTCTCACGCTCACTCACTGTAATTAAAATTGTCTAATATCAGTTGCAAAGACACAATATAATTGCAAAAGAATTACCGTACTTCTCACAATCCTTGAAACGTCTACTCTCTAATTTATCTGCAATTCCATTTAATATAATTGTACCCCTAGGACAAACCCATTAATTGCTAGACCATGTCACCGCCACTCCAGTGATTGAGGATCACCAATGATCCCCAACCGTCCAAGGAACATGGATACAAACTGGCATCAGCAAGAGACATAGATCCTCATGAGCCCCCGCAAACGCGGGGGCTCATGAGGATCTATGACACTTGCAGAACGTGGATTGTGTTCATTTTTTTTCGACATTGAAGGGGTAAATTATCATACCATTTCACTTCCAATTCCAGCTGCCCCATAATATACCATCATCTGCAGAGTAACACCGATCAAATTTGCGACACCCAACATCGACCTAACGCCGAGAGCCAGATAGTTCAAAGGTAGCGCTTGTCCCGATGCTAAAGCTAATCGGGCACGACGTTTTAGATGTCATGGTCAGATTATGTTTATGATTAACCCTTTGGATGTCGTGAGCGTTTTTTGTCGCGATGATTCCCGCAAGGAACATCGCGACACAAAAGCGCCACCAACAGAAAAGGGCTTTCAATGTATAATCCCATCAACCTTTCACATTGGCGTGTTTACAGCGACTGTCAATGAAAATCTAGCTTTACTCAAATGTGAACGTACTGGCTTTAGCCATATAACGGCACAGCACCTTGGTCGGCAAACTAGAAAAAAGGGAGCCCCAGTAAGCGAAGATCCTCGGGCCCACGACGGCCGCAGTGGACCCGCGCACGGCTGTGCGCGGGCCCACTGCGGCCGCCGTGGGCCCGTAGACATTTTGCTACTGAGGGCAGGCCTTGGATAAAAATAAACCAAAACACTTCAAGACGCTGAATATTGAGTATTCGAAGTTTTCCATTAATAGCAACGGTTACTTCAAACAACGCATAAAAGATCGGAAGAATTCCGAGCGCTTTGTCAATTTTCGGTAGTATTTGCAAAACTCCTCTGTGAGTGTATGGTGATATTTGTCTCGCATGCTAATTAGATACATGAAGTGTTTACTTTTATTCGAAACTGAAACCAAAGCACCACACACACACACACACACACACACGCACGCACGCACGCACGCACACACACACACACACGCACGCACGCACGCACGCACGCATGCACGCACGCACGCACGCACGCATACACACACACACACACACACGCTCACAAGTCACATCGTACGCGCGCATGTGATCCCAACGAAAGAAAATTTGTCGGCAAGACTGACACAATAAAGTTTTTTTTAATTGAATTGAATTGAATTGAATTGAATTGAAGTAAGTACCAAAATAATCAAGACCAAGATCAGGATTAAGCTTTAATCTATACCTGTACCTGAAATTCCATGCTTTGTCGTGTTTACTTTGCCCATTTATGGTCAAACCATAATTATTTTAACACATTTGGACTAAGAAAAGTAACCCCCTTGTGCATGCTGCCACAGTTTCTAGAGTTAAGTTCAAAGGCAATAAGTCGCCCGCAGACGAGGCAGAGTTGCCTAAAACTTCCAATAAACCGCGAAATTCCAAGAAAATCATTCGGGAAGTAGTTTCCCGGAAACTGAACTATGCGAGAGGAATAACGGAGAGCGTGACCACATTTAACATACAGGTAAGCAAAAGTATCAGAAATGGAACAGACGATTTTAAGGTCTCGAGAAGTTTCCTCAATGTTGTGTTCGATACCAGGAAAACGTATTCTAGAAAAGAGTTTTGCCCGTGGAAGTTAACTGCCATGAAAGCTGACAGTTTCCTTGCAGTGTACACGGAAACACCATCAGGTAATGCGAAAATAGTTCATAGTCCATTCAGCTCTCTTATGACGACAGTTTCAAGAACTGGAAGCCAGTAATCAGCGTTTGTCACAAACACGCGCCACATGTATATCCGGCTGATGGACGAAAGACAAATACGTGGTATTAACGGAGAACAGTTCGACCCGTTATCGTTGAAGGTATATTTCCACACGAATTCAGGAGACTATCGATCAAAGCTGACTACTAACGCATTCTCAAACACCGGCATCATCACACCAGGGAGAATCGACGGCAAAGATATCTATTCCTGTGAGGCGGACGCTTCATACGTCACAGCTGTTCCTGACGATCACGACCGTGGTCATAGTAAGCTTCAAGTACTTTCAACTAATAAATACATTTAAAAAGTGGTCGACACGCCTATGTGACACAGACAGCGTGAAGCTCTACGCAGTGGGTAAAGGTGGCAGAAAAACGCTCATTGAGCAGTTTTGTGATGTGGCTGTCAGCTCGACTCGGCTGTACATATGCACTTAGTTGATAAAATATCGAACTTCTGTATGCAACCAGCTGGGAAGGGATTCGCATTGATATATTCTTTTCACCCTACCTCACAAGCCCCTGCACAACTTGCGTTCAACTGTTCCGGGCTTGACTAAGCCAGTTTCTGGTTCCACCTAGACTGCAACCTGGAACAGGAGTGTCTGGACGGGGAGGACGAACGTGCAGATTGTCCCTACAGCAGCCCTGCTTCTAACGGTTACACGTACATAAGAAAGGACGAGATTCTCAACTGGTACCCAGGCGCAGGCGGAGTGTGAATAATAATAATAATAATAATAATAATAATAATAATAATAATAATAATAATGAATACTTGTATAGCGCCTAACCTCGGATTAAAACTCTAGGCGCTTAACAAAAACTAATAGTACAAAAATAACTAATTACAAAAAACGCAATTTACAAAAAGCATTAAAAACTAAATTTGAAAAAAAATACAACGCACTCTATAAACAATCAATAAAGTCACCATTCAAAAATACTACGCTTTTGGACTCATACTCGCACTCACGCACGCGCGCGCGCACACACACAAACACACACACACACACACACACACACACACACACACACAAACACACACACACACACACACACACACACACACACACACACACACACACACACACACACACACACACACACACACACACACACACACACTACTTCTAATAGAGATAGAGATGACTTCAACATGACAGGTCTGTGACAAAAGTCATTCGTAGCATTCGTGAACAGTTGGGCGGCAGTCTGGCTATGATGAAAACAGAGGGTGAGTGGGAGGCCTTGGGGGAGCTGTTTGAGTTTGATAAGAACATTGGGCCGGCATGGATTGGACTTTATACCGGGTATGCACAGTCGCTGACTATATACACACTTGCGTTAAAGTGGGCAGGTGGTTCGATCGCACAAATTGTCAACATAATCAAGAGAGTACCTTTTGAGTACACTAGTTTTGACAAACGTGTGCTTACATCTCGTATATTCCCAGCACATTATCGTTGACTACGACAGCAGAGTAAAAATATATCGCACTTCTATTGGAGCAGAAGAGCCGTGTCCAGAGACTCACTTCTGCTGTCCGGACGGTTACTGTCTGCCCGTGTACGTGCGCTGTAATGGCGTGCTGGACTGACCGGGCCGTGAGGACGAGATGGACTTCCAGAGTTTCACGTGCCCCGGGTTTTATCGTTGCCGCGCCTCCAGTGTCTGCGTGCATGCCCAGCACCTGTGTGACGGCTGGCTCCAGTGTCAACAACACGACGACGAGCTACTGCCTGTCCCGGGCGCTGTAGCTGTCAGGGTCTATCATTTGTCTGTCCACAGCCGTTTCCCGCTGAAAGTTTCCTAGACGTGCGGCATCTGGACACTAGTGGCTCTGGGATGACACCTGGGGATCTGACACACATTTACCTGGTGTGGCTTAGTCTCGCTGCCTGCCGACTTAGCGCTCTACCTAGAATGGACTTTTAAAATCTCACTAGAACATGTCGAGTCATCAACCTTGATAGCTCACTGGTTTCTTGCGTTCTGTTGAAAAAGGGTCATCACTGTTCCGTCCAGTGACGCAGGATTGACGGTCCTGTTTCAACAGGATGAGCGTCTTGTCTCTCGCTAACTCCATTAAACGTCAGTGTTTCCACAAGTTTCGAAGAGATAAGAATGGCAAGCTTAAGTCAAGGGAGATGGGTCGACTATGACAATGTAAAGGTAGTGCCTGGTGAACTTTCAAGGCGTATGAAGGGGGCGGATGACTCGACATGTTCTAGTGTTTAGGTGTGGGTATAGGCCGAAAACGGAGAAACGCGTTTACTGTGTGTACCAATGTAAAGTATTTATCCCTTCCCTGCCACTCTGGCATTGATAGACATCGTCAAAAATGTATTTCTCAACCCACGCCTGTGAGAGAGAGAGAGAGAGAGAGAGAGAGAGAGAGAGAGAGAGAGAGAGAGAGAGAGAGAGAGAGAGAGAGAGAGAGAGAGAGAGAGAGAGAGAGAGAGAGATGATGATGATGATGAAACTTTATTTTTCAACGGTAAAAAGTTTTGACAGAAAACAAATCGTCATTTTACAAACTTGCCGTTGCTAACTACAGGATAAAAAAGAAGGAAAACTATAAAATATATATGTACATACAAACCCAATAGCATCATTATATACAGAAAAAATAATAATACTCATCACACACACAAGCACGCACGCGCGCGCAACGCTCACACATACACCCACACGCACAAACAAACACGAGCACACACACACACGCGCACACACATATAAAAACCATCTGTATGAAATACATGAAGTACAGGAAATATTACAGTACCTGAGAAACGTACTAAGTCTGACTCATCAGGTAATCAAAAAGTTTTGTTTTAAAACTTCCTGGTGAGGTAATAGTTTTCAAATGTGCAGGGATAGAATTCCAAGCAAACGGACCAGAGAATGACATACTAGTTTTAAAAAGGTCAATTCTTGGCAGCGGTAGTGGTATTGTGAGAGACAATGACAATGACAATGACAATGATTCTTTATTTTACAACGGTGAAAGTTTTGGTGAAACCATTTTTCGAACTTGCCGTTGAGAGAGAGAGAGAGAGAGAGAGAGAGAGAGAGAGAGAGAGAGAGAGAGAGAGAGAGAGAGAGAGAGAGAGAGAGCACCCCAAAACATCCTAGACTTTGAGACTCAGCATTGACCAGCGGCGCGAGCAGAGCAATCCTAATGTATGTCTCTCTCCAGCCCAGACAATCAGAGATTATGCGCACAATTTTCCACTCTTTCACTGCCAAGAAATATGTATAATTACCACCCATCAGCAAGAGGCATAGATCCTCATGAGCCCCCGCAGTTGCGGGGGCTCATGAGGATCTATGTCTCTTGCTGAAACCACTTTGTATCCATGTTCCTTGGACGGCTGAGGATCCTTGACGTTGAGTTTACAATGATTTCCAAACCAAAATCTGCGTCGGTTGACGGTGAAGGGATACAGTGAGCATGAGAGGACATACAGAATCTGATTTAACCCTTATCATTCGGAATACACCAGTGTGTGAAATAAGTTTGACTAAAATAGTTCAAGGGTAGTGCTAGAATAACTTGGCGCCTAGAGGCGCCAAGCTATTCTGGCACCACCCTTAAACTAAAGCCATTGGTCTATATCCTTATCTGTAAGTACTATAATGTAGCTTGCGTGTGGCAGTGCACAACTGTGAAGCTTTTAGCCTCAGTATGATATGGGTTAAGGTTGATTAGTCTTGCGTGTACAGCGCATTCGAAAGTCAGTGAATCGTTTTGGAGCGGACATACCCCCGGCCAGTGAACGTCAGCAGTTAAAAGTGGAGAAAGACCGTTTCAGATGTAATGACAATGGAGCTTTGATGTTGCGCCGGTGCGAGGTTACCAGCACACTGGTTGTCTCTCTCAATTCGCTACCTGTTACGTGGTAGTCGTTGTCGTAGTATGATGCAATCACACCAGAAACACTCACGTAGGGTTCTTGTAGAAAAATCTCACTCAGTTACAACTCGTCATATGTGGCACAAGGTTGTAGACCACACTGGAGTAACAGTTCCAACAGTACTTTATTCTCGCGATGCATTATCTCTCACAAATGCATCCACACGTTGATACACTGTCTCTTATGCAATGCATGCTCATACTTCCTAACACCCTCTTTTATACTATTACAGATTTCCAGAACAATCCCGCAAATTACACAACTCAATCAATCAGAAATCAAAACGTAACCAAAACTTATAATATTCATTAAAAAGAACACTCTAGATCTATCTCGTCTACAATCTTCCCCTAAAATCTAGGTGCAGTACGTAAATGTTACGAAATGTAGCCAACATGTGTACTACAAAACGTTGACGTCACGTTTGAGGTCACTAGAACAATCGCGCCTTTTCCAGAACCTTCCAGCTTAATCTAGGTCGGACTTTGCAACAATTTAGCAAAATGTGCAACATTCTAGTCAAACACCAAAAAAATCGAACGCAATTCTCCATGCAAAAGGAAACGAATCATACTAAAAAGGTACGTGATTCTGGTCTAAAATAACTCAACTGAACACCGGAGCTTTCCTATGATCAACACACACATGCCCTAAAAAGAATAACATCACCACAAACATAACACTACTGCTGATCAGCGGTAGCGAATCGAGGGAGGCAACCATTATGGGTAGGCCTGTATATAGGAGGCAATGGCAGTGATCACATCGGTGCCGGGGGACGTTAAACTGTAGTGGTGTTGAGGGTACTGGATGCGAACGCTCTCAGCTGATCGGCGGCAGATTGTCTATGGTGTCATTTTCGACAGCAGTAAAATCTTGCCACAAGCCGGTTTTTTTTTTTTTAATTTTTTTTAATATTTTTTTATTTTTAACTTCAGGTAAAGACACGTTTTACGATAATGATCTTCAAACGCCATGATAGATCATCGGAAAGTCTGATCGTGTTATTTATATCACATTGCGTTTGTGGCCGCGCCCCCCCCCCCCCCCCCCCCCCAAAAAAAAAAAAAAAAAAAAAAAAGAAGAAAAAAAATATATATTATTTACTTTATTACAGTTTATTGCCTATTGAAACTACGTTTTTCAGAGTGAACCTGTTTCAGCTGGATTAATGACATTTATTTATATGTGCACAAGTCTTGTATAGAGATCTCAATCACGTATTCATGATCTTACTTTTTATATTTTATTTTATTTTATTTAAAGTTATTGTATTTATTTTATTACATATTGTTTAGTGACAATGAGCATGTAAGCGCAAATGTGATAACGCAAAATTATGTCAAAAACTCTCAGACGAATACATGAACAGATGTAAGTGGAATCGATCGTGCGACAGCGGCTTAGCAGCCATTTTTACGTCCAGAAACAACACCCATCTGCAAGAGGCATAGATCCTCATGAGCCCCCGCAACTGCGGGGGCTCATGGCGATCTATACCTCTTGCTGAAACCACTTTGTAGTAAAAGCAACAGCCGGTTACATTGTTTTCACTAATTACAAAACGCCGAAGAAGAATCGACCGTGATAAATTAAGCGTAGCGCCTGATAAGATCTTAAGTGGCGCATTTCAAGTCACTACGCTAATCAGGCACTATCCTGGAGTGATCACGGTCAATACATCCCCAGCAGCAGGTCCCGAGAAGGACAGATCGATCAGTGAGTGACTGGTGCTCCCGAGAGGCTGCGAGTATGATCGCAACGTAAAGCTTACCCACATTACGCAACAGGCCACAGGGGGACTGCTGGCTAGCGCACGACCGTGCGCGGACCAACGACGGCCGGCATCGGCCCGGTGGCCTTTGCGCACTGGGTAGTCTTAATATTCTCCCAAAGCTCGTTTCGTCAGACTGTGCCGCTACTACTGGTCAGTAATGCATGGTCTGTCGACACGCGCTTTGTGAAAATGTAAACGTTGTTCGGAAATCGGAAATAGGTCAAAGCTGCACGTGTTTCGAGGAAAGCAACGGATTAGCCCACTGCGTCCGAGGCACGTAATACCCACATTCTGGAGTTGTCCCCTGAGGACTACACTACAATTTAGGAGACAGATCGACCATGCTAGTTCAAGGGTGGTGCCAGATAAGCTTAGCCGCGCCTATAGGCCTATAGGCGCCAAGCTATTCTGGCACCACCCTTGAACTAGCATGGTCAATTCATACATATCTGTGAAGTGTCGGGGCTGAATGAGTTAAAAAGCCCGGACAAACATGTACTGTCACGTGAACTCGCGGACCTTTTCTCGACTCTCCGCGTGCTTTGTGACAATTTGTGTTTGTTGTTACAAAGCTGATGGAGTCTCCACAAGCTTTATGCCCAGTGTTAAAGAGCTCGCAAGACACCACCCCCCCCCCCCCCCCCCCCCCCACCCTGGACCCCCTACCCTCCTCCCACAATTCCCCCCCCCCACAACCCCTCTCCCCACAACCCCTCTCCCCACACACCCCACCACCCCAACCCCCCCCCCCAACCCCCCACCCCCAAAACACACACGTCGAACACACACACAAACAAAAAAACCAACCAAAATAAAAAACAAAACCAACTACACAAAAAACAACAACAAACAAACAAACAAACAAACGAATAGTCTCGACGAGAAGTGTACAATTAATCACAAAACACGTTGATACGCCTACGAGTGTCTACGAGCTTTGTGACAATTGTAACGTTGTCACTAAGCTGGTTATGACCATGACCAAAGTACGAAGGAATGCTGGCAAAGAGGCAAGACGACTGAAGATGGGCTGATGACACTCCTGTCTGTGGTATGTATTGTCCGTGTATTCATGTATATGCTGTATTGTAATATACGCCTTTTAATAACAAGTATGACTATTGTATTGTATATATGCAGATAAAAAATGAGTGAATACTATGCTTAGGTGCACGTTTACGACGCTCTGCAAGTATGGAGAAAATGGCCTTGAAAATCAAGCACAAACCTTGAGCTCTCTCTGACCATCTATTGCGAGTATTAATAATTATAAAAGTTAAATTATTATGTCAGACTCCAATAGGTAACGTTTGCAATGCATGTATAGTTTAGATAGTTGACACTCATTCGAGACGTGCCGCCTCCGGATACGCTGCTTAAGCCGCGTATCCGGAGGCGGCTCGTCTCGAATGAGTTAAGGTTAAAGTTAAAGTGGGTTTTTTGGTTTGTTTGTTTGTTTGTTTTTTTGGAGGGGGTTGTGGGGTGGGGCTTGGGGGAGGGGTGAGGGAGGGTGGGGGGTGATGGTTGTGTCTAAAATCACCAAAATGTGAAGAGACATTAAATAAAATTCAGTCGTTCATTGAGAGTATTACTTTTCAAACAACTTTAAAATGCGGAGCATTGGCTCCAGAACTGAAAATACAACTTAGCATTAACCCTGTCACTGCCGAAGGTCGCAGATTAAAAAAAAAAACTACTTTGTTAGTTCAGTGCCAGACAGTCCCATCCGTCCGAGGAACGTCGATACAAAGTGGTGTCAGCAAGAAGCATAGATCCTCATGAGCCCTCCTCAACTGCGGGGGCTCTTGAGGATCTATGACTCTTGCAGCTGAATAGCATTCACCTTGTTTTCGACAGTGAAGGGTTAACACATTCTGCCACAGGACCGAAATCCCCAAATGTTGAAGTTGCCCTCCTCTGAAGGACTGTATTACAATTCTAGAGACAGATCGAGCATTATAGTTCAAGGGTGGTGCCAGAATAGCTTGGCGCCTATGGGCGCCAAGCTATTCTGGCACCACCCTTGAACTATCATGCTCGATCCGTGTCTTGCTGAGGTGCGTAGGGACTGAATGAGTTAAACAGTTTTATATAGCTAACACTTCGTCCCCAAAAGTGATACCCCGGGTCTGTAGTTGACTTGTATATGACCCTGCACGAGTATTCATCCGATGAAAGTGACCGTGTTTCTTTTTCACGTTTATCTCAGCTGGGGTCTTAATACACAAATATCCTTTGAGCAAGCACCCAGAACACAAAGCCGAGATCAAGTATACATGCATGCCGTGGTAGAACGGAGAATAAAGAAAATATCGACCATGTTCGCATGTAAAGTCGTAACTGACAATTTTATGTTTTCGAGAAATACGAGAAACACTGTACAATTTGGCCATTTTATTTGGTGATTTTGGTCAGAATGCGTTATCCGAGAAACACTGTGTACAGTTTGGCCATTTTGATGGTGATTTTGGTCAGAATAAGTTATCCGAGGTTTTCTTCGAGCAAGACGAGAAACACTGTTTACATTTTGGTCATTTTGGGGTGATTTTTGTCAGATTATGTGATCCGATGATTTTTTTTTTTTTAATAAGGCGGTTAAAGTGTCGGATCCAGAAGGTGTACTTTCGGTTGACTGTTGCAGAGCAGGCAGCGCTATGTTTTCGCGCTGACGGCTAGGATTCAAATTCATCAGGATTGCGCGTGCGTTTATGTAGGCTTGACGTCGTTCTCGTTCGTTGCTGGGTGTCGTTCGTCGCAAGCGAAACCTCTCTGATGGGAAAGCGAAGGAGGCAACCGCAGAAAACGTTGATTCTCCGCCAAACTGTCATTTACGAGGTTTAGCGCGAACATTATCGACGCTTTCATGAAAAAAAGATGTGACAAACGTTATGAATAAAAGAAGAAAAAAATGAAAAAAAAGAAAAACGCGTATAAAGTATTATTGATCGATTCAAACCGCACACAAAATTAAAACATTAAAAATAAAGAAAGAAAAAAATCTAAGTGATAATCTTCTCCTGCCATATTATTATATTAGTCAAAGAGTATGACCAACAAACAAAACAACAACAACAACAACAATTAAGAATAGTCACAAGTTAGCGCCTATCTGTACGTAATCCAGATACAATCTGTAAAGTTATTTAGTTCAGAATTTCTAAACCACTTCAGTCACTGCCAGTGGAAGCTTTATTTTCACTGCCCTTTTGTCTGTGTTGGTCGATCTGTCCACTGCGAGTTTTACGCGGGAATTAAGCAGACGACTGCAACATTATAATATAGCCTTATATTTGCGTCATTGAAATAGAAAGGTCAATCGGGGTTTTAGCTCCAATAAGACCAACACACTCAAGGGCACAATTGCATGAGCGAGCTTAGTCCTGCACCAGCCACTAAGCAAGGTGCGCCGCTGTAGCGGCGCACCTTGCTTAGTGGCTGGTACAGGACTAAGCTCGGTCATGCAACTGGCCCCTGAGCTTTACGCTATAATATACGTACACCCCTTCACCGCCGGTGGACGCAGATTGTGTCTCTGCAATCCTCGTTACTTCAGCGCCAAAGAGTCCCAGACGTCCCAGGAACTTGGATTCAAAGTGGTGTGAGCAAGAGACATAGATCCTCATGAGCGCCCCGCGGTTGCTGGGGCGCATGAGGATCTATGTCTCTTGCAGTTGGATCGCGTTCACTTTTTCTCCTCGACAGTCAAGGTGTTAACTCTTTTACACCCGGAGACTAAAAGGTTTCTGAGAGTGGGTGTAATTTAGTGTTTCACAATCTTTCACAATCTTTAACTGGCCTTAACGGGCTCCAATCCTGACGTCACAATGGCGCCTTTTTTCTCCGACAGATCAGTCCCGGTACGCAAAACGTCACAAAGGCCGACGTCGGCCGCGGAGGATGCCCCCCCCCCCCTTTCCCCGCGCATGACCCGACGTCGGTCCATTGGTCTCGTGCTTATTAGGATCTCGCTCGGATAAAAACACTTCATCACGTTTCATTGGCGTCCTTTTAGAAAGTTTGTGTGTACGTTTTCTTTGATCGCATTCTGCAGGTCTCGTTTATTACAACTGCTCTTTTCATCGAAGTGGTGTTCCGATTTTCAGGTTGGTTTACGCTCCAGTGGTCTTTGAGTACCATCTGCAAGAGGCATAGATCCTCATGAGCCCCCGCAATTGCGGGGGCTCATGAGAATCAACGCCTCTTGTCGACCTTCTTAGTGTATGTCCATATTTCCGTCAGATATCAGGTCTCGTGTCAGAGGCTGTATTTGTAACTTCAAACAGAAACGATATCCCAGTTGTGCATGTTCTGTTTACAGGCAGTTCAGTCAGAGTTGACTGTGGAAAGAGGTTGTGAAAACCATAAGCGCTTATAGAATTCGCTACATGGACTCAAGGATCTTAGGCAGAGAAGACAACACGGTTATTATAATCAGTGGTTCATGAATCTATCCAGAAACACCTTGTGGTCAGCAGGGCAACGCAAAGCAGTATGTTCGTTTTGACGCCCTGTGATGTCGGTTGCTGTGTGTTGATTGGTGCAGTGCACTGAATGCATGGAAACGTTGAATTAATTATAAAGTGCATATCCACCCTGAAAAGACAAGTAACAGTAAGTCTACTTTGTTTAATGTCTTTCGCCTTTAAAATCTCTTGTTTCGGTTTAGTGCCGGGAAAATCATTTTTTGACAACCACACAAATGCATGAGGCATAGATCCTCATGAGCCACCGCAGTTGCGGGGGCTCATGAGGATCTATGCTTCTTACTGACACCACTTTGAATCCATGTTACTGGGCGTCTAGGGCTGTTTGGTGTTGAATTAATTAATAAAGATCGTAGAAAGACAATTCTGCGTCCACCGGCACTTTACGGGTTAGACTGTCGCATATCTCTGCATCAGCTACATCGTCATTGGCCATCTATTGATATTCAATAATTCAACAATATTCCTGTTATAATGCAAAGGATGCTGTTCAAATTAGCCTATGCCATCTGTGCTGTTGAGTGTTTCAATCACGATTCCAATGAAATGGTTTGCAGTGACCCGCTGAACTCCGACTTATAGTGCCGATCGGCGGAAATACCCGTAATTAAGTACGTATACTGACAAGAAAACAAAATGCGACATTTTGGGAATCATCGGAAACACTAATGATTCCGATGATTCCAAAATTGTCGCATTTCTTTTTTCCTCATGAGTATCTTTATTTTTTATCTTGTTTCTCTCCGCCGAACGGTATCGCCTCTTGTCAGTAACAGTCAAGGGGTTAAAGTCACGCGTCTTTTGCGCCGAGCGGTATCACAGGAAGCAGTCGGAGGGTCAATCACGATTTTTATTGTGTTGCTATGCTAATCAGATAAAACTGTCACACGACTACATTTTGACCTTTTCAGGGTGACACCTCTCTTCGTTCATTTCGTAACTGATAAATCGTGGACCATGAAATGTGCTCTGTCTCAGTGTATACTCAGCTTGTGAAAGATTGATCTACTTGAAGACTTATATCCGTGAACTACTTCACTGCCTTGTTTTTAGACAAGCTCATCGAGGTAGCACTACAAATATTACACTCGATACAGATAAGATACAAATAAACTTGAAAAGGACACACGTTCTGCACAGTTCTCTCTTGTTCATAATGCTCTTTCCTACCCTACCTCCTACCCCGCGGTAAGCAAAAGTTCCTCGGGCAGACGTCGGCCGCAGTTGGCCCGCGCACGGGCCGTGCGCGGGCTAACTGCGGTCGACGTCGGCCCGAGGAACTTTTGCTTTACTGGTCTTGTCCTGGGATACAAATTTCATAATTGAAATCGATACTCTCTTGACACACACGAACGGCTTTCTCTGCGTGACACCTGATTGCCATGTTTACCATTTCTACTGTTTGCTATATCATGATCGTGATTTGCGATTTGTCATTCATCATATGATTTAGTTTGTGTGTGTTCGCAAATAATAGAAAGAAAAGGAACTGCCCTAGGGTGAAAGTTATTTAGATATTGGAGCAGGCTACTAAGGCCATTCTCACCTTTGTGTGCAAAGCGAGATTTGCAGTCTAAAACAAACTGAGAAAATCTCGCTTTTCCCAAACATGGACTTACAGTACTGCCTTTTCCGAGGTTGTGATGGCTCACTGAAACACATAAACTATCGATTCCACCCGCTTTTGGAAGCGTCCGCTATGGCTGTGTTCTCGCTGACAGAGATACAGTGAATCCACTATGAATGAATGAATGAATGAATGAATGAATGAATGAATGAATTTTATTTCATGTTTCTTCACATCTTAGTGATTTCAGACCATAAAATAACACAAACAAAAACAGCAACAACAACAACAACAACAAAATAAAAACACACATCTGTTTAAACTTGAAAATTAATAATCGAAACTACACATATATTGCCAAAGTTTACCTGTAGGAGTCCGACATAATAATTTAACTATAGTTGTTGCTATATTGGTATGTGAAATATCATTGATGTTTCCTATTAAGAAAGGTTAATGGTTGCGCCAGATATGCTAGAGGCCACCTTTGGCCAGTACGTGATTGTAATAATAATTATTATTATTATATTTATAAAGCGCAAACTCCCTGTAGTGCAGGCTCTAAGCGCTGTATAATGCAAATCAAAGTTAAAACCTAAACACAAATCAATAGACAGCAACAACACAAAATACAAATATTACAATACAAATTCTAAAATTAACAGCTCATAAACACACCCAAATCACAAACAACCATCGCAACAAGGACTGGCACAGGATCATGATGTTATTGTGAACAGGCGCCAAGCTAATCTGGCACCAGCCCTGAACTATAATGGCCGATTCATTTTACACTGCGCTTATTAAATTGAATGTAACTTGTTTTTCACATTGAATTCACAGGTCCATGTCATGACAACATTAACATGAACCTTCCCGGCGCCTCAACACGACACTCACAACGTCTCGACAAATGACGGAATTTAATACCAGACAGATCAATTGGCAATACAGGTCTTAGGGACACTTCAGTCTTTATGTTCCAACTCACTCGTAACGCACCTTCAACAACGAGCTTCTTTATCCGTTGCTTTTTAAATTTCGTTTTCAATATTCTATCTGTCGACGGCAGCTTGGAAACCTTTGCCCAACGCGTCTGATTTATTCCGACATCGAGAAATAGATTCCTTCAGCCAGCAAAATCCATGTGCAACAGGCATAGATTCTCATGAGCCCCTGCCTTGGTAGAGGCTCATGAGAATCTATGCTTCTTGCTTTAACCAATCAGCTAAATTAAATTCTCTGTTAGAGCTGAATCCATACATACTTGCTTAGATTGAAGATTTTTTGGTCCAAAATAGCATTGCAACTCTGAGGGTCATTTTGATTTATAGACATTCGCAGCGCTCGTAATTGTTGCACGAAGCCTTTCAAAGTCTGGAATCGTCAGGCCTGCGCACAGCGACCATTAAAGGGACTGTGGAATAACAGTTGCTTGAAAGAGGTGGCGCATGTACACATGCAGTCACATACAGGCAGCAGAAAGACATTTCAATAAATAAGGATGTTATTGTCTTCAGACAAATGCGTGTACAGTGGTGTAGTCTGGACACGTTTTTAGTTGTTGTGTACTGGTCTATGATTTTGGACCTTGAGGCTTGGGCCCGCAAGGTCCAAAATCACAGACCAGCATGCATTGAAACACTGACATCATATATTTAATAAATGCTGATTTTTATAATTCTTAAAAGCATAGTAGATCATCACGCACAGTACAGACGCATTGTTTTCAGTAAGCTTTCATTTAGCTCGATAGTAAAAGAGCATGCATCGTCATCTGAATCCTGAGATTATTCGATTCAATCAATACGATTTAAATGACATTTGGCAACCGTTAAAATATTAAAATTGGCTAAATTTACATGTGAATATTTTGTCAAATTTACATTTGACAATTGGCTAAATTATCATGTGTGCTGGTCGCTGACTTTGGACCTTACGGCTAAAAGCCGTAAGGTCCAAAATCACAGACCAACACACATGTAAATTTGGTCAACATTCATGAAAATTCAACAGTCATGTAAATTTAGTCAATTGTCATTTTACATCCTAAGCATTCGATAAAACCTTTTCTATGTGTGTAGGAAACACCCAACAGGACATCCAGCAGAGTGGGGCAGTCTTTCATCTACTGCTACGGGTTTCCACTTTGTGCCAAGAAGAAGAACCTTTAAGAAGAGAAACGATGGATTTGTTATCCCCGCACTACAATCCCGGGAACGGCTCCGCCACAGCCAACCAGAGTGCGTCACCCAGCACAAGCAGAAGGGGTTCCTTGCTGCCTCAGGGGGCAGAGAGGCGGAGATCGTCTGTCTTTCTCAAACGTAAGTTGCATATACACCGTGTCTTGTAATATTAAATTGTTGAAAGATGTTGCGCTTCGAGTCTTGTAATGGTAATTTATATGCGGGTCATTAACCGAGTAAGAATTGAGGATTAAATTATCAAATGTTGGAGATACCCTTTCAGGCCAATGTCACAATTCTGGGTACAGATCGGCCATGATAGTTCAAGGGTGGTGTCGGGATAGCTTGGCGCCCCCAGGCGCCAAGCTATTCCGACACCATCCTTGAACTATCATGGTCGATCCACATCCTGTCGCGTCGCGTCAGGGCTTTATGGGCGAAAAAACCATCATGACCTAACGTGCAGACCACTCCACGTGTAATGTCGCCCTGTACCACCTTATGAGCCAGCTAAGTCACTCTGTTTCTCCTGCAAGTGTCGCCTTGCCATTTCTGGACATGGAAAAAAAAACACCAGGAAGAACATATCTGGCGCTTGATCATACGGAACACTGCACCTTGTCGGTGGAACTCCCTTTCTGTGTCTTTTCAGACTAGTATGAGTACGACGCTTTCCGGAGAGCCCTCAAGACGTACCTGTTCACTCGGTGACTGTACATCCATTGTCACATCAGAATCTCTATCCTTTTTTTTTTTCCTGTCAGGAGTTCTTTTTATTGATATTATTTATTTATTTATTTATTTATTTATTTATTTATGTTGCCTGTGCTACGAGCACGTTCTTGTTTTCATGGAGTTTCTGATATTATGCGCAATATGAATGAACATTGGATTTAATTGAACTGGATCCTCTTTCACTTTGAGTCTCTTGTGACAGCGCGCTCTATTTTCCATGGACAGCAAGAGGCATCGATCCTCATGAGCCGCTACAAATGCCGGGGGCTCATGATGATCTATGCGTCTTGCGGATAAAAATCTTAACAACTGCAAGATACATAGATCCTCATTAGTCACCGCAAATGCGGGGGCTCGTGAGGATATATACCTCTTTTTGAGACCAATGTGTGTCCGTGTTGTTTGGACGGTTTTGGCTTTTGGTCGTTCAATGAACACGGATTTCAGAAACACAATGTACGTTGGCAGAAAAGGGGTTAATAGTCGGATGGAAATAAATATCCCCGGAAGTTTCCGGACGGATCACGAGGACTGTACTTTGCTAAAGGAGCTAATCTACTTGTGCGCAGAGACCGTAGGAGTGTCGTGTTACAAAATTATTTTATGTACAGATGTACTTACGTGTTGCCCCTTTCTATTTTGGTGTCATCGCGGTCCGTGGTTGACACAAGCTCTTTACCGCTACCATGTTGTGAAGTGTCTGGTTTAGGTCAGGTTGATCTGTTCAAGGGTTGTCTCACTGTGCATTAGGAGCACGAACTGTCAGGTTGTAGGTACGCATCGTGCTGTTCCTAAATTATTGCGTTTGTTTTCATACTTTTGGTTGCTCTGTTTTATACGTGTGTGTTTGTTTATGTCGCTGTTTTACAAGTTTTGAATTGCCGGTACAGTCTATTTGTTTGTTTGTTCGTTCGTTCCTTCGTGTGTTCTTCCTGTGACAATATTGAATTGTTTGTTTGTTTGTTTGTTTGTTTGTTTGTTTGTTTGTTTGTTTGTTTGTTTGTTTGACATTGCAACGCGTTATTTTGTTAGATTTCTTTTTCTGGCTTGGTTTGAGATTATAGTGTTTTGTTTTCGTTTCGTTTTTGTCGTTCCAGTCTGATTGTTGAAATGATTTGGTTTGCCTTTCTACTATTTGATATGTAACGATTTATCAGATGATTAGTACACGATTAATTCCACCTATGATTTGTCCGGATAGCATCAGACCAGCCACGTCTGTCAATCTCAGTACAAGGCCTCTCTGGTTTGGACCGTCGCCGATCGTCAGTGGCGCTCCAAGGTACCACAGGGGATATGCGAAGGTTGTCGTCCTTCGGTGTCCAAGGAGACGAGAGAAGGATGTCCTTGTTCGTGCCTGGTCAAGGTCAGGGGGACCCAGGCGAAGGTCAGAATCAAGGTCGTCAGCAGAGAAGCGGCAGTGTGTTTGCACCTTGGAGAAACGCTGCCAAGACCTTGGTGCCATCCCTCATGCTGAAACGCCTGGTGAGTGAACTATGCATATTAATATAAATTAACCATTCTACTGCCAGGACATGGTTATTGCCACACAGCTACAAGAGACATAGATCCTCATGAGCCCCCGCTAGAAATCTCTAGATTTGTCTACAATCTTACACAAAAATCTAGGTGCATTACGTAAACGTCATCAAATGTAACCAAAGTGTACTACAAAACTTTGACGCCATGCTTGAGGTCACTAGAACAATCGCGCCTTTTCCAGAACCCTCCAGCATAATCTAGGTCGGACTTTGCTACAAGTTAATGAAATGTGGAACATTCTAGTCACACACCAAAACATTGATTGCAATTCTCCATGCAAAAGGAAACGAATCATTCTAAAAAAGGTACGTGATTCTGATCTAAAATAACTCAACTGAACATCGGATCTTTCCTATGATCAACACACACATGCCCTACAAAGAATAACACAAGCATAAACGTAATATTACCCCCCCCCCCCCACACACACACACACACACACACACACACACACTCTCTTTTTTTCAGAACGAAATTTTACAAAACAAATTCTTCTCAAACCTCAAAACACAGTTGTGGCTGTGTCAATCTACACAGAACGATAAACACTAACAATTTCACATCAAACATTAAATCAAATAAACTACTCTGGAATAATTGTCTCACGGTTCCTTTACAACGTCCTGAACAAAACAAAACAAAAAACAAACAAAACAAACAAAACAAAAAAAAAAGAAAACAAAAGTTCCTTTAAACTGCTCTATTCCGGTAATCCGCTCCAACATTCTTTGAACTTTTGATAGAGTAGTTCTTCTTGGCACAGGTCAACTTCTTGCTGGCGTAGCTCAGTGGGTAGAGTTTCCCATCATCCTCCTGCATTAGGATGGCACCCACTCCGTCGTCGGAGGCGTCGGTCCTCAGGACGAAGGTCTTCGACGGATAGGGGAGGTGTAGAACGGGCTTCTCGGACAAGATGTCACGAACAGCCTGCAATGCTCGCTCTTGGGCCTCCTCCCACTTCACCTCGTTGGGTTGTCCTTTCTTCAGCAAATCAGTCAGGGGTGCTGTAATAAGCTGCGAAGTTCGGGATGTACTCTCGGTAATAGTTCGCCAGTCCCATGAATGAGCGAACTTGCTTCTTGGTAGTAGGTCGTAGGGCATCCCTGATCTTTTTCACTTTTCGTCATGTAGTCTTTTTAAGCCTTCGCTTAACCTGTGCCCGAAGAAGACCACGTTGTCGGCCCCAAGGATACACTTGCTCGGTCGGATGGTGAAATTTGCATCTGACAGGCGCTTGAACAGCACTCGAAGGGCCTTGAGGTGATCTTCCAAGGGCTTGGTTTGGATCAAGATGTCGTCCCAGGAAAACGACCATATTTACATATCCCCTATGATCTTTTTCAGTCCTCTCTTCAGAGTGGCACCACTGTTCACCATTCCAAAATCTTCAGCTTCAGGAAATCCCAATGACCGTTGGGTGTGACGAAAGCTGTCTCTGTGCAACCTTGATTTGCCAGTACCCTTTGCTTAGGTCAATCTTGGTGAAGAACCACTGAATTTCTGGAACAGTTCTTCCGCTGTGGGCATGTCCTCTGGGTCGAATACTGTCAGCTTATTGAGTTTACGGTAGTCCACGCGCATCCGGTTGGATCCATCTGGTTTCTTCACGATGACCACTGGGGACAATATGGCTACTTGGACAACCTGATGACTCCCAGGTCCAGCATCTCCTTGATGTCTTTCTTCAGTTCTTACCTCAATATGGTAAGGTAGACGATACGAATTGCTGCGAACCGGCTCGTTTGATGTCAGATTAACTTCATGCTGGATGGTAATTCCGTAGTTAGGGCTCTCAGCTCTTCTTGTTGTGTGTGGGTCAGGTTTTGACCCACTGAGCCAACTGATGAAGTCCCGTTGGAGGTGCCAATCTCTTACGTGGTAGTGGTCGTAGTATGATGCGATCACACCAGATACACTCACGTAGGGTTCTTGTAGAAAAACCTCACTCAGTTGCATCTCGTCGCACGTGGCACAAGCGAATGCGGGGGCTCATGAGGATCTATGTCTCTTGTTGGCTTTATTTATGTATGCGTTTGATGCTGAACGGTTTTGGGCTGTAGCCTACCATCGATTTAAAATTATAATTCACGTCCCCGGCAGTGTAATGGTTAAAACCCGTTGAGCCCTGACACCCCGGGTAGAGCATGCTCAGTTTCACGCGAGATTGAGATCATGATAGGCCTACGTTCAAGGGTAGTGCCTTCTTACGTGGTAGTGGTCATAGTATGATGCAATGATGCAGATACATTCACCTAGTGTTCTTGTAGAAAAACCTCACTCAGTTGCAACTCGTCACACGTGGCACAAGGTTGTAGACCACACTGGAGTAACAGTTCAACATTACTTTATTCTCACGATGCACTCTCAGCACAACGCATCCACACTTTGATGCACTATCTCTCACAAATGCATCGTCATCATTTTGATACATCAGGGGCGGTTCAGTTACCTCCTGGAGGGGGGGGGTGTTTCCAACTTTTTTTTTTTTTTGGGGGGGACCTACAACCTGATACAAAAGGCCTCCCCAACGCTAGACCTTGCTTCCAGGGACAGAAAAATCGAAAAGCGGGAGGGAGGAGTGGGGGTGGGGGTGGGGGGGTTGGGGGTGTGAGGGGGGTGGGGGTGGGGGGGGGGGGTAGGTAGAAAAGGCGCGTGCTTGGCGTGTTAAGACTCTCACCATTTGCCAAAAATGTCAAACAACGGAGGGGGAGGGGGAGGGGCGTTCCGAACACCCCAGAAAGGGACTTTGATATAGCATTTTAAAGAATTTTGGATCGGGGGGGGGGGGGGGGGCGAAACCCCTGGAACCAACCCTCCCCCCACCCCCCACCCCCCGCCCCCAGATCAACCCCTGTACACCGTCTCTTACAATGCATTGCACATACTTTTCTAACACTCTCTTTTCTACTATCACAATTTCCAGAACAATCCCGCATTCCTATGATCACATGCCCTAAAAAGAATAACACAACCACATAGTCCTATACAAACGTAACATGCCTGAATACAAACATCACGCTACTAAAGCACTACTTCAGATGTAGATCAATTTCCAGCAGCTCTGCTCACTGAAGGCAAAAGACAGTGTTTCTATTTTTATGAAAAGAAAGTGTCGTTGCATCACCATGAAAGTCTCGCTTTTCACAGCAGTTTACTTCCTGTCTTTTGCCTCCAGAGGACAACTGGTCCGGGGAAAGGAAAAAGTATAATGCAGGATGCTTATCTCGTTTTATTTCAGTGAGTGTGTTGTGTACTTTTCTGTCACAAATGCGTTGCTGAAGCTTTCACGCGCCCAAGCCAACACTTCATGTCTAGAAAAATAGCTCTTGAGTTTCACAGGAGTGCATCAACTGGAAGAGTTATCAGGCTCAGCCATGTGAACCCTGTTGGTGGAAAGGGGCGTACCCAATGCGCAAAGGCCATCGGGCCGATGTCGGCCGCCGTTGGCCCGCGCACGGCTGTGCCTTTGCGCAATGGGTAATACTAGTATTGCTCAGAAGTTCGCCAATTCGAAAGGCTGCATCTGGCGCAAATGTAAATTGCAGATCGACTCCGACAGTCACTTTGAAGTGGCAATTTTGCATGAAGATGTGTCACCGGTGTAACACGCCAAACATGACTCTCACACCAGGTGACTACCAGGTCGATCCGGACTCCATGTCGGCGTGACAGTCTTTCTGGGGTGTTACTAGTGACACGCTTTTACCAGCACGCATTTTTACTTTTCCTGTTCACGTTCTCACTCTTCTTCCTGATTTACTCTTGGTGTCGCCCGAAGAATGCCGACACCTGCCGAGAGGTGATGAGTCGCCGGGCTATAGTGAAGAGGTGCAAATCCCATAACTAGGCAGCGCTCTCCTGCCAGCGCACTCAATCTTGTCCGTGCATAAAAATGAACCCCGTGCCTCAAGAGGACGAGTCCATCTCTAAATCAACAGTGTTGGAAAGGCATAATATGCTTTATCACTAATCCACACTGCAGACGCCACAGTAGGAGATGGCTTGGCGGTTCAAGGGTAGTGCCAGATTAGCTTGGCGCTTGGAAAGGCGCCAAGCTAATCTGGCACCACCCTTGAACTAGCGCAGCCGATCAAGCCGTCTGCAACAGTTCATAAAAGACAACCCTGGCGTCGCACAAAAGTGCAACAGTCGTTCTTTGTTGTAAACGGGTAGACATTCGTTAACACTTTCTAGCCTAGGCGGACCTCGTCTCGAAATCGCCCTTTTACAAATGAGAGGCATATTTTACGACTGCGTCATCTAACGACTACTATGTACCAGTTTGCAGGAGATGGATCGACCATGATTATTTAAGAGTAGTGCCAGATTAGCTTTGCGCCATCAGGCGCCAAGCTAATCTGGCACTACCCTTGAATAATCATGGTCGATCCATCTCGCGCTGTAGTGCGTTGGGGCTAAATGGGTTAATATTCTAAATGATAAAGCCGCATTCTATATTCGAGCCCTATTTTCGTACAGTCAGAGACAAAGCAGTTTGTTAAATCTGCGTGGGACTAGGTTAGATTCATATAATGTAATTAGTTACCTGGCTTCTTCGGGTGCTACGTATAACTTAAACTGATAAATTACCGCCACAAGTGATTTTCTTATAGGATTTTTTTCCTTCTTTTTTTTTTTTCACAAAGTGCAAGCATGTCATATTATCAACACGTGTTCGCCATCTGGTCACGGCCTTACTCTCTTCCGGATACGAGAACACTCACACGTGATAGTCCAGCCCTCACCTGGCCATGACGCTTAACCCCAAATAACGTCCTCAGTTTGAGGCAGAATTGGATCCAGTCACGGTCAGAAAGAGGCACAGATTCACATGAGCCCCTGCGAATGCAGGGGCTCATGTGAATCTATGCCTTTTGCAACTGGGACTGTTACAGCTTAGTGATTGTGGAGAAAGGGTCGCCAGATAACGAGTTCAGCGGACAAACTCAACTGTGCGAGTATTGTGTCATTGCCACTTGGTATGGAGTGCTTACCGACGCAGTGTCTGTTGGAGAACGGAGTATTGAGTTAGTTAGTTAGTTATTTGGGTTTAACGCCGAGCAGGCGACTCAGGCCATCTCACGGCGGAGAATATTGAAACCAAATCTTCTTTTAAAGTGTTCTGCAAAATTCATTGTGTGATGGTAAGACGAAGTTCTTTCTTTCTTTCTTTTTTCAAAGACACGGCATTTATGTTAGTCTTGTGTTAATAGAAGTAACCCCTGACACGTTAAACGCTACCCAACTGCAAGAGACATAAACCCTCATGAGCCCCCGCAGTCGCGGGGGCTCATGAGGATTTATGTCTCATCCTAGCCCTGTGTTCTATAAGCCAATTGTTGGTACCATTTGCATCTGTTTCTTTACTTGAATAAGGATAACAATAAGAGTACTTTATTATCTCGAAAAGAGAAATTCGGTTGCGGTACATTTATAACAAATAGTACAAACAAGACATGAAAACATTATAACATAATTATGAACATTTTCTCCCTTCACTTACACAGCTACACATTCCAAATGGACATAAGTAAACACTACAAAATCTTTACACATAACTCTTACACATCTCACACTGACATAAACATCTTTTATGAACGGAACTGAGCGGCACTTACACATTCACACCCACCCCTACTGCTCTTGGCTTGACTTCGCGAACGAAGATTTTATAGGAGTTGCCCACGACGTCTGCAGGCTTGTTCGTGGCTGCGGAGGCCAATCCGAGACAGGCAGGTTTGACCGCAGTGGCTGCAGGGGAAGGTATGGCCAGGGTTCTGAGCTGCGGCATCTCTGTTTTTTCTCCTGAGCCGCTTGTCCTTAAGGCTAGCTCTGTGAGAGTCCTCAAAGGAGACAGCTGCCTTGTAAATGGTGGAGCGCCAGGTGTCACGGTCCGCAGCAAGCGAAGACCACTGGTGGTGGTCGATTTGGCAGGCACTAAGTGACTTCTTGAGACAGTCTTTGTATCTCTTCTTTGGTGCCCCTCTGTCACGGTGTCCAGTAGCAAGCTCGCCGAACAGGGTGATCTTTGGTAGGCGATGATCCTCCATCCTGGAGACATGCCCCGCCCAGCGGAGCTGTGTCCGCAGCAGCAAAGCCTCGATGCTCACAGTTTCAGCCTGTTCAAGGACCTCGACGTTGGTGACATAGTCACTCCAGTGAATGCCCAGGATGGTACGCAGGCAGCGCTGGTGGAAGCGTTCGAGGAGTCGTAGTTGGCTGCGGTAGAGGGCCCAGGACTCGGAACCATACAGCAGGGTGGTGAGGACCACAGCTCTGTACACGCTGATCTTGGTGCCTGTTTTCAGCTGTTGATTGTGCCACACCCGCTTGAAAAGTCGCCCGAAAGCGCTGTTCGCTTTTGCCAGCCTGCTGTCAAGCTCCTTGTCCAGCTTGGCGTCCGACGTGATAATGCAGCCAAGGTAAGTAAACTGGTGCACTGACTTTAGTTCAGACTCGCCAATGGTGATGTGAGGAGGGCGATACACTGTCTTGGGTGCCGGCTGATGGAGGACCTCTGTCTTTTTCAGACTGACCTCGAGTCCAAAGAGCTGGGCAGCATCTGCAAAGCAAGACGTGATGCGCTGCAGGGCTCTCTCTGTGTGTGCAACGAGGGCAGCATCATCAGCAAAAAGCAGCTCACGAATCAGTTGGTCTAGGGTTTTCGTGTGGGCCTGCAGTCGTCTGAGGTTGAACAGGCTGCCATCGAGACGGTACCTGATGTACACTGCATCGTCATCATCGAGGTCCACTGTGGCATGCTTCAACATCATGCTAAAAAAGATGGTGAAGAGGGTCGGTGCCAGCACGCAGCCCTGCTTTACGCCGTTGAGAATAGGGAATGGTTCTGAGAGGTCATTGTTGAGTCTGACCTGGCCTTGCTGGTCCTCGTGTAGCTGGACAATCATGTTGAGGAACTTTGGGGGACAGCCAAGCCGCTCCAGGATCTGCCACATGCCTTGCCTGCTCACAGTGTCGAACGCTTTTGTTAGGTCGACAAATGTTACGTACAGCCCTTTGTTCTGTTCGCGGCACTTCTCCTGTAGCTGTCTCAGCACAAAGACCATATCGGTGGTGCTCCTGTTTGCTCTGAAGCCACACTGGCCCTCTGGGAGTTGGTCTTCAGCGATGGCAGGTACCAGCCGATTCAGGAGCAGCCTTGCAAGGATTTTCCCAGCAATGGACAGCAGGGTAATTCCCCGATAGTTGGAACAGTCAGACTTCTCGCCTTTGTTCTTGTACAGGGTGATAACGACTGCATCACGGAGATCTTTTGGTAGTGTTCCTTCCTCCCAGCAGCAGAGAAAGAAGTCATGGAGCTTGTTGTGCAGTGCTGTGCCTCCATGTTTCCAGATCTCTGGCGGTATTCCATCAATGCCTGCTGCTTTGCCACTCTTGAGCTGGTGGATGGCTGTGAGGGTCTCTTCAGCGGTGGGCGGTTCGTCCAATTCAACCTTTACTGGGAGGTGTGGGATTTGTAGGATGACTGCTTCTTGAACAGTGCGCTCAGCGCTGAAGAGGCTCTGAAAGTATTCCGACCAGCGGTTCAAGATGGAGGTATTATCTGTGAGGAGTGCCTGGCCATTCGCGCTTCGCAGGGGACTTTGTACCAGGTGCCTGGGGCCATACACTGCTTTCAGTGCTTCGTAGAAGCCCCTGTAGTCACCATTGTCAGCACAAAGCTGGGTCCTCTGTGCAAGTCTGGTCCACCACTCATTCTGGAGATCTCTGAGCTTGCGCTGGAGACTGCTGCAGACGAGGCGGAAGGCAGACTTCTTCACAGGGCAGGAAGGCTGGGCTAGGTGGGCCTGATGGGCGGCTCTTTTTTTTGTTAGGTGTTCCTGGATCTCTACATCGTTTTCGTCAAACCAGTCTTTGTTCTTCTTTCTGGCGAAACCCAAGACTTCTGCAGAGGATTTTGCAATAGCAGTTTTCAGTTGTTCCCAAAGTGTTTCAGGGGAGGAGTCTACTGGGTCCGCTGTGTCTTTGAGCCTGCGCTGTAAATCTGTCTGAAAGGCAGCTTTCACGTCGTCACGCTGAAGGCTGGCAACATCAAGCTTTTTCTTGGGGGGCCCCCATTTCTTGGGTTTTGGCTTGAAGTGGAGCCTGGGTTTGCAGCGGACAAGGCGGTGGTCAGTGTGGCACTCTGCGCTGGGCATCACTCTGGTGAGGAGGACGTCACTGCGGTCCCTCTGACGCACTAGGACATAGTCGATAAGGTGCCAGTGTTTGGAGCGAGGATGCATCCAGGTGGTCTTTCGACTGTCCTTTTGCTGAAAAGTAGTGTTGGTGATGACCAGTTGCTGCTCCGCACAGAACTCCAACAGTAGGCGGCCATTGTCATTGCAGTTCCCCACGCCATGCTTGCCGAGGACTCCTTTCCAGGCTTCAGAGTCCTGGCCCACTCTGGCGTTGAAGTCGCCAAGGATGATGACTTTGTCGTCTGCAGGGGTACTCTGTAGGAGGCTGCGCAGGTCAGTGTAAAACTTGTCCTTTTCAGCAGGCTCTGCCAGGAGGGTTGGGGAGTACACACTGAGAAGGGTGACGTGCTGCTGGTGTCTCAGTGGGAGGCGCATGGACATGATGCGGTCTGAGTGGCCCGTTGGTAGGTTTTCCAGCTTAGTCGCAATGGATGTCTTGACCATGAAACCCACGCCTGAAAGCCGTCTTTCTGATGCAGGCCTGCCTGACCAGTAGAGGGTGTACCCAGCACCAAGTTCTTGGAGGCTGCCTTCGTCCGGAAGGCGTACTTCGCTGAGCGCGGCGATGTCGATGTTTAACCTCCGCAATTCATGGGCAATGAGGGCGGAGCGACGCCCAGGGCGTCCGCTGTCTGCTTTGTCGAGCATGGTTCGGACGTTCCAGCATGCTACGTTAAGTCCGGTCGTGGTCGTCATGAGAGTGGATCCGTTATTCTTTCTTGTTTTTTGACCGCAGGAGAAGATGCCCGTTGACCGCGGCTAGCCAACTGGGGTTGCGAGGGGACGAGCTTTGGTTAGGCCACCTTTTCTAGGCCCCTCTCCGTGTGGAGCAAGCAGTGCTGTCCCTAGAGAAGGCTGCTTGGTCGTTCAGGGTGTGCCGAGTGATGTTGTCATCCCCAGGTCAACATCAGGCGACCAATATCCTGAACCGCCTGCATGCAGGTTTGAGACTGCGGCTTCCAGTGACATCTTTCACCTGCCGTTTCGCCCCTCGCCCGTCGCTACAGGACTTGGAATGGTCAGTGTCATGGTCCGTGGACGTTTCCTAAAGCCTGCGCGGTGGAGCTTTTTGGTGGAGTGCAGTGTGCGCAGTACTGGCTCCACCCTTTAAACCCTTGGTTCATCTGCCATGGCCTAGCAAGCTGGGACGATGGCATCGAGGTCCTCGGGTCGTAGGTTTTATATCAGACTGTCCTTGTCCTAGTCTCTGGCTCAAAAGCCTTCCCCGGAGACACGGGGGGCTTTGATGTCAGGGGTTTCCTCCCTTAGCCTTTCCGCATCCAAGCGGCCAGGCCTGCAAGGCAGCAGGCGACTCGTGGAGGGCGGGGTCGTCTATGTCCCGTGCAGATGTGAACATCTGCCCACTGCCCACGAAATGAAGATATACCAAAATAAAAGAACGCTTAGCGAATGGCGGAGCTCGGTAGAAGCGTAAACAACCAATCAGAATGTTTGGCAGAAAGGCCATGCAGTCACTTTATGATCAGAGCTATAGATCACTTGCAACAAGCGTCAGCATGATCGTTCGCAATGGAATAGCCACAAATTGGGATGGGTGGGGGGAAGAAGTAGACAAAAGTTTGCCAGCACTTCGTCATTTTTTACAAACTTTCACAGACTTTAAGGAAAAGGGCTGAAATTGACATACTTTCCAGGGCCCTGAAAAAGCCTTGTCATTTTGTAACAACTTTCACAAATGTTCACAGACCGTACGGACCCCGTTGCATTCACACAGCGCGAGCCCAGCAACACACAGTGCGCAGTTGTAGACCCAAACCCGTACTACCTGCTTATTCATAGATTTAAATGTAGCCAAGGGCTGGCATATATTGTCATAATTTATTGCCAGTGCAGCAGTGTTTGAGATTCTATGCCACTTGCAAGAGAGACTACCTGTATGATGATAGCAGCCGGCAGTGCAATCATGCACCCTGCCATTCGCAAAATACATATTCACATGAACCTCTGCAGCACTTCAAATTTTGTCAGCCTCAGTCCTGCTTTATATCATCACATTGAAAACCATATCTGGGTTTACGTCTACAATAAGGCAACGTCGCTTACTGGCTGCACACTGTGTAGATTTAGTCTCTTCTATTTATATAAGAGACTTTAATTTTATGTTGGGACACAGCGGGGCGTTTTCAGTAGTAGCACGTACTTGACTTCGTAGGCGAGCAGGCCTAAAACTGAAATGGCGAAGTAACAAGATAAACATTATGTCATGTGTAGTAATGCACTGTGTGTGTGTATGTATGTAAATATATATGCAAATCTCTGCTGATTGTGTGCGTACAAGCTTGAAAATTGAGGATAGTAAGTTAGTTGACCCACATTAGAGTCCACGATTTTTGTCATATTCACTTTGAAATTTTGGGTATAGCTAGCTTGTAGAAAGACATTGGATTTATTATTTTACGTAGTGAATAATGGACAGCTGGTGTGTTTGTGATTGGCAGTCATAGCCCCACCCTCTAACTAGCCGATCAGCCAATCAACGGCTGCTAAATCTACCCACCCCTACACATGCATACATAACACGCGTGTTTCAACCTAATCCTAACCCTCACTGCTTATTATACAAACGTCTCAATACATTATTACACATTATTACACAAACTGGGTAATTAAAATCTACCTTAGTAAAATAATTAGTGGGTAAACAAACAGTAACAAAAATCCCAATCCATGTTCACCACCAGATAAAACACAATATAATGACTTCTCTAAAATGAACAAGCTCCATTCCTACTGATTGCACAGGTAAAGGGGGATAGGGGGAGGAGTTATGTTTGGGTATGCGTGGATGTACCTACAGATTGCTTAGAGTGATGGATTTGGGGATGAAACTGCGGTTGTAGTCTGAGTGTCCTAACATTGTGCGTGCGGAGTCTGCGGCCAGAGGGGAGGAGTTCATAGAGCTGGGCAAGGACTTGGGATCTGTCTGAAGCTATCCGCCTACCCTTTCTCACCACACGCTGTTCATACAGGGATGTCGGTTAGCGTACAGTGGTTTAAGACGCGAAATTTGTGATCCTGTAGCTTGCGGCAGTATCATTCCAGATTCGTCTCCTCTGGTTTATCCTTGTATGTTTTCAGCCGGATCTAAAGACGCTGCATTGGCCAATGCTGTGTGTAGTCAACGCTACACCGTTTACAGTTTTTGTCTTAGCACTACTCTTGAATTATCGTGGTCAGTACATCTCCTGCAGTAGGGCGTCGGGGCTAAATGGGTTAACGCATCGTTAACTCATTCAGCCCGACGCACGTATTTCCCAAATTTTGGAGGCGTCATCTAACGACTATGCACCTGTTGCAGGAGATGGATCGACAATGATAATTCAAAGGTAGTGCCAGATTAGCTTGGCGCCTGTCGGCGCCAAGCTAATCTGGCACTACTTTTGAATTATCATGGTCGACCCATCTCCTGCTCTATTGCGTCAGGGCTAAATGGGTTAACCTTGTTATCGTCATGTTCAGCATTGTATCGCTTTCAGAAATATTAAATACTGAATGTCAGTAAGAAATACTGAGATTTCAAACTAACATTCAGTATTCAATTTCGTCAGTAATGTTTAAAAAAAATTGATTCGTTGACGGTGTAACTACTGATTTTAACACATTCAGTTGTAGACGTATCGCGTCCGGATACCCGGCATGAAGCTGCGTATCCGAATGTAACGTAAGAGAACATGTGGCCATACTGAATATATTTCAGGGATATATTGACACAGACTGTTCAAAAGTAGCCCTTGCTTAGCATGGTAACAGACATTTGATATACCGGCCCAACCTCTCTCACCACCCTACCCTCCCACACCCCTCCACCCACTGGAGAAGATTTAACAAAAAAAAAAAAAAAAAAAAAAAAAAAAAAACCCAACGGAGCTATTATCATATTGCGATGGAAGTAAATTTTTCTTGTGAAAGCAAAAAACAGTAAGTTCATTTTTGTTGTGAAAAGCAAGATTTTAATTGTTTTACAGTAACGATCTCTCGTTTTTCACAAAAATGCACTTTCTGTCGTGGTCTTCGCAGGAGAAGTAATTACGCATCAGAGACATAGACATATTGCTTGTTACTTCCCTTGGTCAAGTGACTCGAGCATTTCACCTTACTGCCATTACTTTCAAGTTGTCTTCGGACTCGTCGGTTTTTAAAAGCGAAGAATTAGGAATCGAACCTTTTTTTTTTTTAAACTGCGAATGCAGATTTACGAATTAACCCCACTGCCGGGACACACCCAACACCAAACTGCACGAAACGTATGGGAGGATCCGCCTGAACGGCCGAACTGAGCAGACACGCCGGGCCGGGGATCGCCACTGAGTCACAGTGAAGATCTATTATACCTTTTGCTGGCCCGATTTATAACACAGTCTTCCATCCCCCGTTTCTAACTCTGGCCGACGTCGGCCGCAGTTGACCCGCGCACGGCCGTGCGCGGGTCAACAGTGCGGCCGACATCAGCCCGAGGACCTTTTGCTCCCTTGGGTACGGACCTGTAGTCACCGGGGCCCTGCCCCCGACGACCAAGAAATCTCATTACTTGCTGAATGCCCCTAATTACTCCGCAATTCACCTGTCACTCTCCAGCCACCAAATTTCGGAAAACGATTCAGAGGTCTTTAATTCCCTCATGTAGCTCATAAAATGCGTGTCACTACTTTAGATCGCTCTTCTACTAAAATGTCAAGCACACCACGATGGAAAAATAGCTGTCATAATTTGTCACGTACTATGGTGTGCTCTAAGCAGACGACCGCATGCGTTTCAGGAATGGCGACACCTCATAATTAGGCCTACATATATCAATTTAATGAGATGGCGTGCTTAACCTGTATAGAAAGTTTTAAAAAATCAAACATAAATATTTTTTAAAATAATAATAATAAAAGGAGAAAAATACAAACAACTAAGATGTAGGTCGGGTAGGTCTGCGCTGTGGCGACGAGCCTTCCCCGGGGAAGGCAGCCCAAATTTCTTCCTCGTAGGACAATACAGTTGTAATCCATTTTTTTAAAAATTACTTTTTAAGTGATGAGCAAATAACTTGAGCTGCACGCAGTATGTAAGTGATGGGAAACAAAACACTAACGAGTTTCATACATTCACTATGAATAGGTAAGTAACGAAGAAAAAAACACAACCCACAATATGATGAACTCGAGAAGAAAATAGTAAAATGTTTTGGTCTGGTTGTTCTGACGCTCGTTTCTGTCTTTGTTTGCTACTTTTTTTCTTTTCTTTTTTTAAACTTCTGACGCGCTCGGTCTTTTGTCTGCATTTGCTTTAACCCACTGACTGCTACTGACGGTACCGCTAGGCGGAAATGACGCGTGACTACGTCACTATCTAACTGCGTCACTACGTCACTATCTAACTACGTCACTACGCGTCTTTTACGCCGAGCGGTATCGTCAGTGACAGTCAAGGGGTTACCCGTCTTTTCGCCGCGCGGTGTCATTAGTAGCAGCCAAGGAGTTAAAGTACCATTTCGCGTAAATTTGAAGACATATTAATTTTCAGCACCATTCATGTTCATTTTGCCTTGTAGACACACCTAATAAACTTTAACAGCAGTTGGAACACGCAGCAAAAGTGCACGCGTGATCGCACTTATTTATTCTGCGTAGCCGCTAGCGTGTCAATCTATTTTTAGATTTTCTCGTACTGAAAGCGTTGTATTTATAGAACGGAGTGGAGTCATTGTCACTGGTGACATTACTTCATATTAAGACGACGTGTGCTGAACTGAATTGCTGAACCATAACTAGACCTGTGTGTAGCGTTAGTGTAACCATCAATTACAGAAGTGTATCTTTGAACAGTTACGGCGGTAGTGGGCCTTTAATGTTACAAGAACTGGAAAAGGGGGAATTGATGGTTCCGGCAGTGGAAGGGCGATGGGATATACAAAGTTTGGCGGACGGCTGCGTGAGATGAAATTAGTTGCTGCAATCACGCAGCCACTGTGCAAATACGGAAAATTTCCCGATGTGCGTTGCGCTAATACTAGTGAGGTTCTGTTTGCAACGAACGACTCTCAGCAACGAACGAGAGCGAAATCACGGCTGGTGACGAGCTTGTACCATAAGCACATACAACACTCCAAACATCTCCAAGAGGCATAGATCCTCATGAGCCCGGAGGGCTCATGAGGATCTATGCCTCTTGGAGATGTTTGGAGTGTTGTCTACGCTTATGTTACCTGCCGCGATTTTGCGCTCGTTCTTTGTTGCGAGTCGTTCGTCGCAAATGAAACCTCACCGCTAATTTATCCCGAGTGCGCCGTTTGGATAAGGGCAAAAACATTTACAATAATTCACGGTTTTCTCCGCCAGTGCATTGTGGCACACATGCATTGAGGCTTAAGGGATCTAGGGCTGTCAACTTAATCAAGTGCCAAACTATTCCTCAATCAGTGTGAGTGGCGCGGCTCGCGGCAGCTTAGCAGGCTTTCATTCAAATCCGGGCAGGGTCAAAAACAAGGTCTGACTCTTTTTTTTATGCCCATGCATTTGCAGTAGATTTTCTTTTCTTTTCTTTTCAATGAGCGGTCAATTTGCAAGTGCACTTTTATCGGGCAGCTGCCTCATGCTTGTACGGTGAAATCTTAACTTCTCACAAATTTCAGTCGGAGTGTAGACAATAATTTTATATTTATAATGCTGACAAGCAACATTTGGGAAATGCGGCTGTGGGATTAAATGTGTTTAACCCTTTTAATCCCAAGGTGCCATTTCTCAAATTTTGGAGGTGTTGCCTAATGACTAGGTACCCGTTGCAGGAGATTGATTGATTGACCATTATAATTCAAGGGTAGTGCCAGATTAGCTTGGCGCCTTCAGGCGCCAAGCTAATCTGGCACTACCCTTGAATTATCATGGTCAATCAATCTCCTGATGTAGGGACTCGGGGCTAAATTGGTTAACATTGTAGCATGGGTTCACTATTCAGGGATGACTCCTCCTCTATGGCCACAAATGGTCACACACGTAGCGCATTAATCCCTTAATAAATCCCTCCCGAGAAAAATTGAACAACGTCCTACCCAACCGCCAAAGACATAGACGATCATCATACAGAGCCCCCCCGCTGTTGATGAAACCGCTCTGTATCCGCGTTTCTTCCCCGCTCCCTCCGCTCCGCCTCCGACCCTCTCCGCCTCCTCAACCCTCGCACCAAACTCAGCACTTTCGGCCCCCGCTCCTTCTCAGTATACGGTCCATCTACCTGGAACACTCTCCCACTCTCTCTCCGTCAGAAACACTCTCTCTCCTCCTTCCAGTCTGCCCTCAAAACTCACCTCTTTCAACAGTTCTAGTACTACATCACCACACCCCACACCCCAAGCTGACCGTCGTAATGTATTTTCACTATTTGTGGTACGAGAGTCATTGTCTAAAGCGTGCGCATGCGTGTGCGAGCTGTGAGTGCGCGCTTAGAGTTATAATTATTATAAGATAAGCGCATTATAAATACCGTAATTATTATTTATTATTATTTTGTGGGGATCTTTGACACTGAATTTACGATGATTTCAAAAGTGCAATCTTGCGTCCGTTGTTAGTGAAGGGGTTAAGGTAGAAAATCTGCTTTAGTTGGCGCTGAGATGATCAGGCACTACCCTTTGGTTAATACGATCTACTCATCTCTAGAAGTGAAGAAAGAGCCATACAATAATTCCGACTGAAGTACGTCATTCAAGTTATACTGACGAGCAAAAGAAATGCGACTTTTTTTAGAATCATGGGACTCATTTTTAGGAGGTGTCACCTAACGATTATGTATCAGTAGCAGGAGATGGATCGACCATGATAATTCAAGGGTAGTGCCAGATTAGCTTGGCGTCTGAAGGCGCCAAGCTAATCTGGCACTACCCTTAAATTATCATGGTCGATCCATCTCCTGCTGTTAAGCGTACAGCTAAACGGGTCGAGCAAACTGTTCGTGGTCTTTAAATACTTGACAGCTCCATCTACATGCACTGTATCTGTCTGCAGGAGACTTCAGAGACCCTCATGTACCATCAGTTAAAATGCATTCCGCACATTTACTTATACATGTTCTGTAGGTGGAGAAGTGTTTTGACCAAAGTACAAATTTATATTTACGATTGTTTACAGTCCCCCACACACTTAGATGGTAGGAGGTCCACAAAAAGTCCTTCAGCAAAGTCCACCGAAAGCCAGCCGTCTCCAAGAGACACAGATCCTCATGAGCCCCCGCCTGAAGCGGGGGCTCATGAGGATCTATGCCTCTTGCTGGGTATATTACCTCAACATTCCTCATTTTAAGTTGTGACATGGAACGCACGAACATGGCGTACGTCTTTCAACGAACGTCATCCGTCTCAAGGAGACGTAGATCTTCATGAGCCGTCTCAAGCAGCGGGGGCCTATGATGATGTATGCCTCTTGTTGGTGAAGTTTCGTCTGTGTTCCTCGTCTCCGGGATGTGGCTGGATGATACTGGGTGATAAATCTGTGCAGAGGACCAAGGGCGTCCTGAAACCTCAGCACCATAAACCTGTCAATGTCAGTGCTCCCTAGGGGAGAATCCACCCCGTATATCACGGGTGGAGGAAAAAATACAAATGAATTTAACCCATTTAACCCCAACGCCCTGCAGCAGGAGATGGACTGACCATGATAATTAAAGGATAGTGCCGGATGAGCTTGGCGCCTTTAGGCGGCAAGCTCACCTGGCACTACCCTTGAATTATCATGGTCGATCCGTACGTAGTCGTTAGGTAACTCGTCCAAACATTGGGGTTTAATGGGTTAAACTACAGTGTGTAATATGCGTGTTGTGTCATACTGTCATATTAAAAACGTGTTGTTTGTTTGCCTTGTTGCTACTGACGATCCCGTTCGGCGGGGAAAAAAAACAAAAAAAAAAAACACGTTTACACCACGCCGCGTTTTCCCGCCGAGCGGAATCGTCGCCGGCAGTCAAGGGGTTAAAGTTATACTCGGTTGAAAACACGTAATGCCAATGTCATTTATAGGGCGCCTAGAGCTTTTTATCGAAAGTATAGGCGCCTTAAAAATATACATTATTATTATTATTATTATTATTATTATTATTATTATTATTATTATTATTATTATTATTATTATTATTATTATTATTATTATTATTATTATTATTATTACATTATTATTATTATTATTATTATTATTATTATTATTATTATTATTATTATTATTATCTTATTGTGTTTCTGCAATCTTCGTTACTTCAAGACAAACAACAACAACAACAAAAAACCTAACTGTCCCAGGAACATGGATACAAAGTTGTGTCAGCAAGGGGCCTAGATCCTCATGAGCCCCCGCAACTGCGGGGGCATATGAAGATCTGTACCTCTTGCAGACGGGTGGTGTTCACACTTTCTTAGCACTGCCAGAGCGGGTTAAATCCTATTTGTATTGTACGGCATTGTTTTGTTTCGTTATGTCGGTGCCGGTTCAATGAAAAGTGTGTAACTGAAAATTTCGGACTCTACCGTCAGCACCCCCCCCCCCCTTTTGCCCCACCCCCTCCCCGTCTCTTTCTCTCTTCCCCGCACGCGCCTAGCTTTCACTGACCCCCGTCCTCCCGCCCCCCTCACATACACGCTCCACACTGACACACTCACTACAATACATTCTGAGGAGTTATAGTTATGATTTATAGACAGCACTTCTCGAAGCCTACATAAAACACGTTCCTTTGTATGTACCGAACCGCACCCTGTGTCCACAAACACCTGTCAGTAGTACGGTAAACAGCACACTGGTTGTCTCCCTCGATTCGCTGCCGCAGAGCGGCAGCGAATCGAAGGAGACAACAAGTGTGAGTAAACAGTCGACACGTCTGACGACTTCAAAGAACTTTGGTCAGATTCATCGACATTGCATGGCAATAGCATGTATTCGTTTGGCACTAACACATTCTACCACAGGACGAAATCCCCAATTTTTTTAAGGTGCCCTCTTAAGGACTGCACTACAATTCTAGAGACAGATCGAGCATGATAGTTCAAGGGTGGTTCCAGAATGGCTTGGCGCCTATGGGTGCCAAACTATTCCGGCACCACCCTTGAACTGTCATGCTCGATACGTGTCTTGCTTTGGTGTGTCGGGGCTGAATGAGCTAACTTGAAAGCCTAGTGTATGATTGATTTTGATACACGTAAGTTAGTTCATCTTCATTTTCAGGCTCCCGGTAAAGCAGAGGTCCTCGGACCGACATGGGCCACAGTTGGCCACAGCACGACTGTGCGCGTGCCAGTTAAAGCCGCCTTCGGCAAGAAGGCTGACTTGTGGATGACTTAGTATCTTCCACATTAATTTTACACCACCGCCACTGATTGACAAGAAGCGAAACGAGGGACACCGCGACCCGTCCTAAGAAGTCCCTTCTATTAATAGAAGGAGAGGAATAAAATTGTCCTCATGATTTATTATTTATGATGCCGGAATAAAAATTGTCCTCATGGTTTATTCCTAAATCAGATTCAGACCAAGGACAGTAGACTGAGCCCCTTTACAGCAAGGAAAGAAAGTAGCTCGCGCCTCTCTTTAGCCGAATGACCAAGTTGACGGTTTTGTTGGGTCGCCTTTATCACTGCGGCATGCGTCCTCGTAGCAGACGTACTGTTAATGGTTTCGTTTGGAAGGAACGACTGTTATCTCATTGTACCCGAGGTACGAAATACCCACATTTTGGTGTTATCCTCTGAGGACTGAATTACAACTCAGGAGACAGATCGACCATGATAGTTGAAGGGTGGTGGCAGAATAGCTTGGCGCCTATAGGCGCCAAGCTATTCTGCCACCACCCTTGAACTGTCATGGTAGAGCCATATCTTGCTGTGGTGTGTCGCGGGCAGAATGAGCCAACAACGAACGAGAGCAAATTGTCACGGCGGAAAACAGCTTGTCCCATAAGCATAGACAACACTCCAAACATCTCCAAGAGGCATAGATCCTCATGAGCCCTCAAGGCTCATGAGGATCTATGGCTCTTGGAGATGTTTTGAGTGTTGTCTATGCTACCGGCACACATCGGTTACACGCCGTGACAATTCGCTCTCGTTCGTTGCTGGGAGTCGTTCGGCGTAAACGTGACCTCACTAATACCGTTTAAGTATCGCAAACTGTGGATGGGGGGAGCTGGGTGGTAGAGCGTTCGACTCTGGTCCAAAGGACGCGGGTTCGAATCCAGACTTGTTCACACCCTATATTTCGGTGCCCCGTCTTTGAAATCACCTTCGTGATGGACAAAAAGACGTTAAGCCCTTTAAACGTTTTTGAAACGGTGCCGATGTCAATGAGGACACCTTTCCTGAGCAAGAGGCGTATATTCTCATGAGCCCCTGCAGCTGCAGGGGTTCATGAGAATATACGCCTCTTGCAGATGGAGCAGGCTCCGGGGGGAGGGGGGGGGGGGTTGGGGGGGGGATGAATCATAGTAAAAATTTCATGCGTGACTCACAGTTAAAAAAAACACGCTTAGAGAAGACGATTACAGCACATTTTATTAGTAATATTTCGGGTACTGTGGAGTTGCCACATTCCTTCTGCGAATGAAGATAAGTAGCGACTGACTCTCTGTTTGTTTGTCTATTTTGACAAAGGGTATTTACCCGAAATATTAATAAATTGTGCTGTAACCGTCTTTTCTAAGCGTGTTTTTTTCTCCGTTGGGTACTTCTTTGCATTTTACACGCTTGGCAGACACCTTTTTGGTCTGCATGACTCACAGTTGTATTACCTGTTCCTGCCCACACTACCTTGCCTCTCTTCTCCAGCTGTATTCGCCCTCAAGACAGAATTTGCGCTCTGCTGCCGACTCTCGAGTCCTACCGCGTATCTCTCTCGTCAAAACAAAGTCGTTCGGTGAGAGGTCATTCAGGTACCAGAGCCCAGTTGTTTGGAATGACCTGGCACGTGGATTCGAGGAGAGGCACTATTCAGGCGAGCCCTGAAGACCCATCTTTTTTTTCTGTTTGCTACGAATGACTTTTGTCACAGATCTGCTATGTTGAAGTCGTCTCCATCTCTATCTCTATCTCTATTAGTAGTAGTAGTAGTGTGTGTGTGTGTGTGTGTGTGTGTGTGTGTGTGTGTGTGTGTGTGTGTGTGTGTGTGTGTGTGTGTGTATGTGTGTGTGTGTGTGTATGTGTGTGTGTGTAATGGTGTGTGTGTGTGTGATGGTGTGTGTGTGTGTGTGTGTGTGTGTGTGTGTGTGTGTCTGTGTGTGTGTGTGTGTGTGTGTGCCCGCGCGCGCGTGCGTGAGTGCCAGTATGAGTCCATACGCGTAGCATTTTGGATTGGTGACTTTATAGAGTGCGTTTATATATATGTTTGTTTTTTTTTAATTGCGTTTTTGTAATTAGTTATTTTTGTACAATATAGCTTTTTTTAAGCGCCTATAGCTCATATCCAACGTTAAGCGCTATACAAGTACTCATTGTTATTATTATTTATTTATTAAGTCCGTGCAGTTTTAACCTACTTTTGATTTAGCGATGACGTTCGTCTGTTAGTGCTTTCAGTGGATCTTTCAGGATGCGGACATTTGTAATGAATGTCTTTTGTGTAGGTGGTAACCCAGTGCTCAAAGGCCGTCGTCGGCCCGATGGCCTTTTGCACATTGAGAAAGCCCTAGGCACACAGTCCCGGAGTCATTTACTTTGTTTCAGCTACATTTCGCGTCAGAGTGTGTCAGTTACCTCAAATCACAGTTCGGGAATTCTGCCGTAATACTCTCATGTCAAAGCAACACTTGTCCTGCTAGTGTACCATGCTTTAGTTTGCTTTCACCAACGCGTGGAGTGGTAGATAAGGTTCATTCTGTTTGGTATGTGCCGTGTAATAACACCCCTTCAAGGCTGTTGACATGTTAATGTTTCTTGACAAGAAATAGCGCGACAGTCAAACCAGCTCTTCAGTTCAAGGGGTGAATTTCGGACTATTTTTGCACATAGAGTCGCAAGAAAATTACAGAGAGACTCATAAATATCTTTGATCATTTAAAAAAAAAGATTTTGTTTGTTAAACAGTTGATTTTTTATATTTATTTATTTATTATTTATTTATTTATTTATTATTTTTATTATTATTATTATTTAACCCATTCAGCCCTGAAGCACTACAGCAGGAAATGGGTCGACCATGATAATTCAAGGGTAGTGCCAGATTAGCTTCGCGCCTGTGGGCGCCAAGCTAATCTGGCACTGCCCTTGAATTATCATGGTAGATCCATCTCCTGCAACAGGTGTATAGTCGATAGATGACGTCTCCAAAATTTGGGAATACGTGCGCCGGGCTGAATGAGTTAATTATTTTTAATTACTTTTATTTTTTTATTTTTTCTATTTATTTTATGTATTTATTTATTTATTGTTATTTTTTTGGCGGGGGGGGGGGGGGGGGGGGGCGGCTAATGTTCCAGAAACTAACTAGCGCCATCCAGCTCTAGCTATTTCAAGGCACTACGCATCAATTACTGTGGAAGTGTCGAGAACAACCAAAAGGAGAAAGAAACATGCTTAGAAATGACAGTTACAACACAATTTATTAATATTTATTGTTTAGAATAGACAAACAAACAAGTGTACAGTTCAGTCGCTACTTATCTTGTGAGTGAGAAGAAACAGAGTTCCGCTGGGTTCTTATGTGCATTTGACACGCTTGGCAGTCGTCTTTTTTGCTGTGCATCGCCGCCGCCAACGCCATACGACACGTTCGCAGCTATTGGTGCCGCGCGGCGCCATGAACGCTTGAGCTGTAAGTTGGAAATTCCCAAATTTTGAATTTTCATGTGAAGACTATGTACCAGTTGAGGAGACAGGTCGACCATGACGGTTCAAGTGTAGTGCCAGAATAGCTTGGCGCCTAGAGGCGCCAAGCTATTCAGGCACCTCCCTTAAACAATCAAGGCGGATTCATGTCTTGTTCTACTGATTGTGTCAAGGCTGGGCAGGTTAACAGGCCAGATTCATACTGCCTTTATTTGAAAAATAATTAAATTATGTCTAAGACTGTTCAGTTTATAAGTATTAAAAGTGTATTCATTGTTGCTGACTCCTGTTGAAGTGTGGAAATGTTTTGGTCTTTTTAAGTTTGGTGTAAAATCATCAGAAACCTCCCATATTTACCTTTAGAGCATCAGCCAGTCCAGAACGGTTCTGATCGCAAAGCGACCAGCAAATTTACTAAAACTTCCTTTGACCACCTTAGTCTGAAAACACTTAAACAAATCACAGCAAGAGGCATAGATCCTCATGAGCCCCCGCATAAACGGGGGCTCATGAGGATCAATGCCTTATGCAGATCGACTCTCTTCACGTAGAGCGCCCCCTTTGCAATGTACCCCCTCGATCGCTGTCCGGCCGGACAATAGACGACCCCTGATTAAAAGCAATTTCAGCGAGCAAATTGGAAAGGTATCTGAAGTTTTATCAGTCCAGCTGAATTTTCGGCTAGCCAGGGGACTTAGCCGAGCCGCCCGTCAAGACATGGAATGGCCTGCCTTTGGCCAGCCTTGAATAACATGCCAAGATGTGTGGAACTTACTCTCTTGGCCTACGTACGATGTTTTTAATGACGGGTGAAATTGGGCCCTTGCAAGATACGAAGTAATCAACGGTCGATTTTTTTCTCCCCATTGGACGGTATTTTTGCTCTTCTTCTTTAAAAACAAAACAAAAACAAAAAACCTCACCTTTCGATACGCGCCGCACCAGGAGGTATACGACATAAAGCCACGTATTCGTATGCAGCACGTATCGAATGTGTTAAATCCCAGGCAGAAGAGTATACAGCCCAAAGTAGTTTCAACATTTAAAAAATGCGCAGCTTCCGTATTCAATTTAGCATTATATATATCGCCACCCACCCATTTGTCTTAGGCATGTTGGGTGACCGAAACTAACGTGTTTTTGTGTGTGTGTTTTTTTTTTAAATTAAATTGTGCATGTAGGCTATATCAATCATATAATTTACTATTCCTCTACGCTCACCACCAACTTGAACCCCAATATTTTTTTGCAATACTACGAAGGATGTTACTGTAGCTCAAATTAAACACCCTGGACCACTGGATTACTCCTACGTCTGAATACACAGATTCAGATTTGTTCAGAAAGAGGCATAAATCTTCATGAGCCCCCGCGAATGCGGGGGCTCATGAGGATCTATGCCTCTTGCAGACCGCCCTCTTGTTTTAGAGTGCGACGTTTAGCGATAGCCAAACCAGGGGCGATAATCGGCCCGGGGTAGCAGGATGAAGGTTGGACGGGGTGGATTGTTGTACTAAAGGTGTATATTGCACGATTGCGGCTCTTCACTTTCTCCTCGAGCACCCCGGTTGTAAATCTACCCCGGGTAAGTGGCAATCTCGGGGTGGCGGGGTCACAAGCCCGGAGTCTATATCACTCAGGTTTCTGTTGTTCTGTTGCTGCGCAGGTTCGATCGGTGTGTGTGGTTGTGAAGAGTTATAAAGTTGTCGGGAATGTCAGTTACTGTGAGCATCCGATGTGTCACCATTCCAGGGGAAACATTTCTGTGTTGTGTTTGAATAGCCGAAGTGTGTTATAAGAGATGCGATTTGCACGGAAACATTGTGATATAGATTTCTGAAGAAAAAATGAGTTGATATATATATGACTTTTTGTTAGTCAAAATGTAGTAAAACTGTTGCCGCAAGGGTTTCACATGGGAAAAAAAAACCCTGAAAAAAAAGAGGTTTCATGTTTCTAACGCAAAGGGTTTTCAACCTCTATTTTCTGTTTTCCTTCTGACCTTTTGTCGATCTGACCTTGTTGTAATAAGCGATGCCGACCGCGTTGTCTTGACGAAACGTACGTGATCAGTCGATAGGTTGGTTAGTTCGGGTTTAACGTCCACAGCACCGAGGTGATCATGGACGGCCCTGACGGGCGGGTTCTGGGGGACAGGGAAATCTATTGCCTACGGAGTACGACCTGAACACTGATCAACTCAGGCGCACTCCAACTGTGCCACTTTGATTTACCAGGACCTTTCAACGGACATGCTATTGAACAAATCCGGTTTTTTCCCCCCTGGATTGTGAGTCCAGCTACCGGGGCCGGGACGGGATCGAACCCACGACCCGGCGATTCCCTTCGCTCTCCTGCTCCGACGTTTAACCGCCTGAGCTATTTCGGACTCTTCTCAGTCGATAGCAAACGTTACATGCATTTATTTATCCTCAACTCCTTCCCTGCCACTGTCCGTACACTGTACGCACATTTTTATCTTGGTGCATCCCACGACCAGAAGCCAAAACCGTCCAAGAAACATCGATATAAATTGGTCTCAGCAAGAGGCATAGATCCTCATGAGCCCCCGCTGTCGCGGGGGCTCATGAGGATCAATGCCTCTTGCAGATGGATCTCGTTCACTTTTAAATAAATGCCCTCGTGCGTTTGAAGTTTGCTTGGATCTGAAACCTGGACTGACGCAAAAGTGAAGTGCTATGAAGTTGCCGAATGTCATGTATTCTCTTGACAAACCTTAGATCGCCTGTCTTGAACGAAGTGCGTGTGCATTCATCTTTTGTCCTTTGGGCGCCTGACGAGTATCTTTTATCTAGGCTGGTGCAAAAGCCATAAAGTTGTCAGATGCTGAGATCTTCCTTGCCAATTACGCCATGTGAAGGCAAAAGAGGAAAAGTCCATTTTTGTGAAAAGCGAGATTTACACTGAAATACAATGAAAATCTCGCTTTGCACAAAAATGAACCTACGATCTTTCGCTTCACAAGGCAGAACAGTAGATCTTCCGAATTCAGGAAGCCTTGCGCGTGCATACAATACAATACAATACAATACAATACAATACAATACAATACAATACAATACAATACAATACAATACAATACAATACAACTTTATTGTCTGTTCGAGTCAAAGCACGACAGAAATTTGCCTTTCGGCTCGTCATGAAACAACAATATAGGACATTAACAAACGCTACAAGAACATATCATGAAAAATTATCATTGCAGCATGTATACTGACTAGCAAGAAATGCTACATGTTTGGAATCATCGGAAACACTTAAGTCGCATTTCTTTTGCTCGTCAGTATGCTTTGCATCCATAATTTATTGAGTCCTGAGAGTCCAAGTTCCTTAAACTTAGAAGCTGAGTTGTCGACAATCGATTACATTACAGTGTGGGAGACTCAGCACGACCACGGCAGCTCAAGTGTCGATCCCGGCGTATCATGTCTTGTAGAAATGCGTCGGAGCTGCATGTGTTTGAAGTGACACCCAGGGTTCTTTGATCTTTTGATCTGAAAGCGGTTAGGTGCAAAGTAAAGAGTTATGAATTCGTCGAATGTCAAGCATTTCCGTGACTAAATAAGCAGATCGCTTTACATCTGTAACTCCTGATCTCTTTGAGGTCCTGTGGATGTACGTGATAGATGAGTGCAGAACTTGGTGATGAGTTGTGAAAATTTCCTGGACAAATAGTAGCTGGGCCATTCCGTGTTTCAGTTATCTCATTCAGCCCCGACACACCACAGCAAGACATGGATCAAGCATGATAGTTCAAGGGTGGTGCCAGAATAGCTTGGCGCCCACAGGCGCCAAGCTATTCTGGCACCACCCTTGAACTATCATGCTCGATCTGTCTCTAGAATTGTAATACAGTCCTTCAGAAGGCAACTTCGAAATTTGGGGATTTCGGTCTTGGGGCAGAATGAGTTAACTATCCTTCGACTCCAAGAGGTATGTGCCCCCGCAGTGGATCATGAGGATCTATATCTCTTGCTGGTCTAGGTTTGGTCTGTGTTCTTGAAGAGGTATCTGGCCAGGTATATACTTTCGTCAGTGTTTCAGTTTGATCATCATCCCACCGCTGCAGCATCATCAACAACCATCCTTCGACCGCAAGAGGTATAGATTCTCATGTGCTCCCGCATTTCGGGGGAACATGAGGATCTATACCTCTTACTTGTCCATTGTTGATCTGTGTTCTTCAAGAGATATTGTAATTCGGCATACAGTGGTCTTTATGTGAGTGACGTTAGTCTGCATTTTAGAACGGAAAAGATATTAACTACTGCAGTGTACTGGCATCGCTCGGTTTAACCGAAAGTGTTACTCTCTTCGAAGTGACGCTCATGCAAAGTATGTGCAGATGTGAAGTCAGCAGGGACTGCTCATTGTCTGCTCGAAATCCTTTTTGTGTACAGTAAAATGGTGGTAGGCTATTATTGACCAAATCTGTTGTATACAAAGAAGTGGTGAGACCATACCTGGCCAACATTTAGTCATCTGCGCATTCAGTGAAGAATCTGTGTTTGTGAGTGGGCCGTACACTGTTGAGAACTGAGATAACTGAAGATGTATGGCCACAGCCACGGTTACGGTCACGGCCACGGCCACGGCCACAGTCACGGTCTCGGTCACTCTAAGCAAGTGAAATTTTTAGCTCCAGACCAGGATCCCACAGAAGAGGAAGAGGATGATGTTCTTCTGGTTCCTAATCAGGTAATCACTGAACTCCCACGTCTTTGCTGGTCGTGTGTTCTGCTTGTCTGCGGTGACATGCCATTTAACACATTCGAGACGTGTCGCATTCGGATACGCGGCATTGCTGCATTAACACGTCTCGAATATGTTAAGGTCGATCAGATCTGCCGCATTTAACTGTAGACTATCGTAAGTTGTTTGTCGTATAGTTATACCTATAGCGTGTAAATGTTTTTCTTTCATTTGATTTTGTTTCAGGCTGACGCCAAGGATGCCGGTGTACTCAGCAAACGACGAAAGAGTTTTTCAATGACAGAAAAGATCGAAAAGTGAGTCATATTAACTCATTCAGCCCGACGGCCGTATTTCCCAAATTTTTGAAGCGTCATCTAATGACTATGCACCACTTGCAGGAGATGGATCGACCATGATAATTCAAGGGCAGTGTCAGATTAGCTTGGCGCCGGCAGGCGCCAAGCTAATCTGGCACTACCCTTGAATTATCATGGTCGACCCATCTCCTGCTGTAGTGCGTCAGGGCTGAATGCGTTAACTTTATTGAGAATGTGTCGGCTCTTCTTTGCTCACTTTTCTGTTTTTATTCGCTTCTGTATAATTTCATATTTTTGTTGCATAGCGTTGCGTTGTGGAGGTTTTTTTTTTTTTTTTTTTTTCCTTTGAATTGTGTGTTTTTGTTTTTGTTTCAAATTGACAGTTTTTCTCCATCTCCAACGCGTTATCTCTTTATGACATCTGCCGTGAGATGGCCTTAGTTGCCTGCTCCTCGTTAAACCCAAAAAATAACGAACTAACTCTTTATGTCACCTGTTATTCTCTTTCAAGGAAACACAAGCAATAGTGACCGTCTGCTGCACTGACGACAGCATTGCTTGAGTTGGTTCCCTTGACTTGGACACATGACTATCGGTTTTAGTTTGAAAGGCACTCAGGCTAACCCCAATCGAAGAGAAAAGTTCAAGAACAAGGGAATGTACTGTGGTTTGCTTAGTAACGTTTTACAGTCATTTCCCTTGCCCTTGCAAGGCAGCAGATGGTCCTTTTGTGCGTTCTCGGATTACCAAAAATTGCGGGTATTTTTTAATAAATCTGCGTTGAACTGCGATGCTGGGCCTTATGGGTTGTGCTTTAACGTCCAAAATTACAGACCATTAGGTGCGTTACACAAAGGACTGTTTGACCAGGTTGATCCGTATCATATATATCCGTATAAAGCCACTACTATGTACTACTACTACTATCCGGCACAAACTGAACAGCCTTTAGTTCAGCATACAAACTTTTTTGAGATTTTAACCCCTTTTCTGCCATTGATCCTCTATTGTGTTTTACAAATTGCTGCAGGTCAACGCACAAGGACCGTATCGGTCAAACTCATACGCAGACATGGGACCAGCAAGAGACACAACGAAACCTCATGAGCCCCCGCGTTCGCGGGGGCTCATGAGGTTCCGTGTCTCTTGCAGTTAGATTCGTTTCATTTTTTTATTCACAGTGAAGAGATTATGACTACTTGAAGAGATTCCGATGATAATGTGTTGGTGGCTGCTCGGTTTAACGTAATCCACACGCATCAGTACAAAGACTAGCTGGCCAGCCGGAAAGCCAGATGGGGCATGTACTGGATTACCCCGTTACAACGGGCCATCATCGCTCCTTCCGGAGCCTACAAAGGAGTAATGACCCCGTTTTAACCCTTATCATTTGGAATACACCAGTGTGTGAATTAAGTTTGACTAAAATAGTTCAAGGGTAGTGCCAGAATAGCTTGGCGCCTCTAGTCGCCAAGCTATTCTGGCACTACCCTTGAACTAAAGACATTGGTTTTTATCCTTATCTGTAAGTACTATATGTAGCTTGCATATTAGTCCATAAGCTAGCCTGGTCTACCGTGCACCCCCCCCCCCCCCCCAAGTGCTCAATAAGATGGGTTTTAAAGTGTACCTTAGTATGTCCTGAGATGTTTAAAAAGCCACGTTCCCCTAAAATCCTTAGGAACACACCAGAGATATAGCCGATGGCGCAGGGGCTCTTCGCAGATGCTAAAATGAGGTTGAGAAACATTTTCCTCTAAATAAATCATAATTCATTCCAGAAGCCCAAATCAGGCAATATTATGTTAAGGCACACCTTCTGCATCCTCTGCGAAAAAAAACAGAATGAAAAAAATTGAATCTCTGGCTCACAGTGAAGGTATTTGTGCACCCAGTAAAAGGCCATTTCCGTGAAATCTTTAAAAAGACAAAAATAATGTGTCAGATGCCTTCAGACATTTTCTATAGCAATGGCAGTCCATTTTCAGGCTTACATCATTACAACAGGACGTTACAACTATTATAAACCTAACTAGGTGATGCTGTGATTACTGTGAGTACCACAGCGGTTGATTTTGTATCCCTACCCCCAACTTGTAAAAATACACAAAATTAATTAGAAAAAAATTACTCAAGTTATTCCATTTCATTTTGACCTCTCTTTACCTATCAAGTTTCAATAATGTGAGCATACAGTGCAAGAAAATAAGGAAAGTCGGCATCCTTTACTGTACGTTCGTGGTGAATGATAGCTTTTTCCCATTTAAAATTGCTGAATTGGGAAACGTGCGTTGTTTCCGATGCCCTCAGAAACTTTGTATACAACTGATAGGTCTTTGTTAGGTTTTATTGGTTAGGATAGAGTACCACAGTTACCCCCAATCTGATGTTATGATGCTGTGATGCATTTAGGGGCCACAGTGGCTGAAACTGCTGCCCTACCCCCCATTTTACCAGTATTCAAAGGAACGCAAAATGATCATAAAAATTGCTTGCGTCATACTCCTCTGTTTAAATATTTTTTGTTGCCAGTTTTCTTTTTAAAAAAGTATGCATATTGAGCATAAACATTTGTGATCAATACATTAATTTCAAAGTGACCCATCAATTTAATTGTCACTATTTTTAACTGGCTGGTCTATTAGGTGATATTTTACCTAGCGTAAGGTGGGTCTAGTAAAGTCTCCCCTTTTCCTTTCATTTATTTTCGTCTAGAAATGTGTAAATATGAATATGCGTAATAAAGTTTCATGGTTCCTAACAGCCAAAACAATGTTATCAAAATACTTAGTTTCCACATGTCCACCACGAGATCATCACTTCCACCTTCTTCTTCTGCAACGTTCAACTCCTTAATGACCGTCTTTAAATCTTATATTGTTCTGGCTGCCAATAAGTGAGCTGTCAAGAGCTCGGCAGCATGTTTTCGGAGTTTGGTGTATAGGGGCGTGTCTTCTGGTCAGAACTGCCAGCTGACCGCTTGACTGTATGGACAGGTTTGGAGAATGTACTAAGGAGACTGATTTTCTACGCCAAATTCGCATAGGGCTGTTTCCGCATGACCCAGTCTCACGAGGTGAGTCCACTCAGTAATCAGTGCGTAGATGAAAGATGGTGGCCTGGCTCTCCCTGTTCAGCTTGTTGATGTCGTCTCACGGGCTGCAGCCGCCATTCTGCTGTTGCCAATCACTTTGTTGATGTAGTGTCTTGGATTTTTTTTACAGGAGGTTGTGATCTTGAGGTAGTCTGGCGCCTGTTTTGGCCAGGCTGTCAGCCTCTCCATTTCCAGCTACTCCAGAATGCACTGGAATCCACTGCAGCACTATTTTGTGGGCAGGACATCCAGTCTATCTTGAAGCTTTCTGGTGAGATCAGTGGATCAGGCTGCTGCTTTCCCTAGCTAGTGCTCTGCTGCTGTGTTGAGCACCTGCAGATCTGTATGATAGTTGGAGCTGCTGCCGCCAGCTGGTAAGGAGAGGGAGGTAGTATTGCGGTCTGCACAACAGATGTACACGCCACTTCCTTCATTCCGCACGGCGTCTTGTGCGGTACCAAAGCTGCTGTGAGGGTAGCGCTTGTGCATAATCTCCAGCGAGTTGGCTTTGTGCAGTGCCGCAACCTTTGGCAAAGAGTCCTGGAAAATTGTTTATGTTGTCCAGAAGGCTCTTTCGAGATGTCCATGTATCTGAAGGGAGCTCTTTACACATCTTTGGGCTTGGTTCCAGGACGTCAGTTTTAGCCCTTTGCAGGACCTTCAGTTGGCGGTTCAGACTTGGGCGTTTCTGACGGTTCTTGGTCTGCTCCTGTAGTCTCCCATGCTGTCGGTGTTTAGTAAGTCTCTTCATCGTGTGTGCTGTTCTGCGTTCCAGTCTCTCCAATGTCCTCCATTTCCTAAATTGGGGTGCTCTAGATGGCTCTAAGAATGTCACTGCATCATGAGAATGACCCATGTTCTGCACCTTGTCAAGCCTGGCTTATTTGGTTTTGCAGGCAGTGTTTTATGTTGTCGATGTATCTTAGTACCGCACTACTGGTCTGACCGAGCGGGTGTTTGCTTGCGCCAGGATGCTGTAATTTGCGCCAATGTGGTCCCCACCAGTTTCTTCATCAGAGACCTTTTGTTTTCGCAGCTCTAGCTTCCATGGCTTCGATGTGAGGCCTCCAAGTGAATCCGGTAATTTATTTGTTGCCAGTAAAGTTGGCCTGTCTGCCTTTGGTACTGGAAGGTCTCTAGTTTCAAGGTGACCTCTTCCATCTGATTGAAAGAGATGGTCTAGCTCAGTTTGAGTGGCCATCTTTCAGTCCAGCTGCTGACTCTATTGGCAGCATCCTGGATTCTGCAGGATGCTATTTCTTTATGTTCTGCTGCGCTCCACACTGCAAAGTCATCCGCATGGCGGATGTTCGAGATGAAACTGGGTACTGTAGTACAGATGTCATTAATTTATTTTAATGTAGACCAAGAACAGCATCAGACACAACATCTCCCTGAGGTACACCTTCCCCGAGTTTGACAAGAGTGCTGAGTGTGCAGACGGTAGAAGCTTCATCGGCAGCCCCTATTAAACGTGCCTTAACTAAAAAGAATTACAATTAAATTGATGGGTCACATTGAAATTAATGAAATGATCACAAATGTTTATACTTTGTTAAGAAAACTGGCAACAAAAAATATTTAAACAGAGGAGTATGACGTAAGCAATTTTTATGATCATTTTGCGTTCCTTTGCGTACTCTATCCTAACCAATAAAACCTAAAAAAAAGACCTATCAGTTTTATACAAAGTTTCTGAGGGCATCAGAAACAACGTACGTTTCCTAATTCGGCAATTTTAAATGGGAAAAAGCTATCATTCACCACGAACGTACAGTAAAGGATGCTGACTTTCCTTATTTTCTTCCACTTTATGCTCACATTATTGAAACTTAATAGGTAAAGGTAGGTCAAAATGAAATGGAATAACTTGAGTATTTTTTTTAAATTAATTTTGTGTATTTTTACAAGTTGGGGGTAGGGATACAAAATCAACCGCTGTGGCACTCACAGTAATCACAGCATCACCTAGTCAAGGTTATCCTGTTTTAATGACGTAAGCCTGAAAATGGACTGCCAGTGCTATAGAAAATGTCTGAAGGCACCTGACACATTATTTTTGTCTTTTTAAAGATTTCACGGAAATGGCCTTTTACTGGGTGCACAAATACCTTCACTGTGAGCCAGAGATTCAATATTTTTTCATTCTGTTTTTGCAGAGGATGCAGAAGGTGCGCCTTAACATAATATTGCCTGAGTTGGGCTTCTGGAATGAATTCGGATTTATTTAGAGGAAAATGTTTCTCAACCTCATTTTAGCATCTGCGAAGAGCGTGAATGGTGGTACCCTTGCTCCATCGGCTATTATCTCTAGTGTGTTCCTAAGGATTTTCGGGGAACATGGCTTAAACATCTCAGGACATACTAAGGTACACTTTAAAACCCATCTTATTGGGTACAGCGGGGGGGGGGGGGGGGGGGGGGGGGGAAAGGGGGAGGTGCACGGTTGACCTGGCTAGCTTATGGACTAATATACAAGCTTTTGGACTATATGGCAGTGTACAAATTTGAGCTTTTAGTCTCAGTATGATATGGGCTAACAGTATGTAACTGGATGAGTCAGGAATGTGAGAGCTTTCATTGTGTGTAATATGAAGTAAACATAATATATATTTAGTCCATCGACTCTTCTTAAGCTAAGCAAATTTACACACACACACACACACACACACACACACACACACACACACACACACACACGATATCTGCATCGTTTTGCCCTCCTATACCAAAGACAGCAGCAAATCCATTTTCAGTTGTGAAAAGCGATATTTTTGTTATAGTACAGATTCTATATTTTTGTTATATTACAAAGCAAACCTCGCTTTTTACAAATGTTGACTTACTGTTTTCTGCCTTCACGTGGCTGACAGTGCTGTCCTAGTAGGTCGCTGTACTTGAAAGAACAGTTAACAACCCCCCCCCCTCCCCCCCCCCCTTCTCCCGCGTTGTTCCGTTGCTTAGCCACAAGACCGGAAAAGAAACCCAACAGGGTTCCGTATTTTGCTGGTTCGTCCATCCTCTCAGCCAACAACTTTCATCTGCAAAAATGGCGTAGATTCTCATAAACCCTTGCAGCCGCAGGGCCTCATTCAACTAAATCTATGCTTCTTACTGGCAAACTGGAGTAGCATCATTCTTCTGAACAATCGCGACGTTACAATCCAAGCGGTCTCGTGTTTCAAACTTTTTCGGAAGAAGAACCGACTGCAAGAGACATAGATACTCATGAGCCCCTGCGTACGCAGGGGCTCATGAGAATCTATGCCTCTTGCTGCCTTTCCTTGCATCCACAGACGTAGGAGGCCAATGGGGTTTGCGTCAAAGGCTGCAGTCACAGCGCCTGCTATTTGTACTGCACTTGGCACAGGCCGCTTGGAAAAAGGTTTCTCTTGTCAAAAAGATCGATAACTCTGCGCCGGATGGACATTGATAGCTCAAGGGTAGTGCCTGAACAGCCTGGCCTCTATAGGCGCCAAGCTGACCAGGCACTAAACTTGAACTATGCTACTGTTGATGCAGCTCAAGAAACTAGCTGGTGGTTAGTGGATGAAATCAAAACTGAGGTCAGTTTCTTGACGGAGAAATCAATAAAGGCGAGTGCTACATCACGCGTGCGCTCACAGTTTTTGTCCCTAATTGAATGGATACCTGTGCGAATGTAATTTTCTTCAAGGCGGAGACCAATTTTGTTATGTTTTGATGTTGATATTTTTTGTCGTGTTTTTTTTTTTTTTAATTGGTTTTATTTTTGCTTCTGCAAGTGTAGATGTTTCATTGCCGCCAGAGGTAGCAGCAGCAGACACTCGCTTAATATTTCGCCCTTTGATAGTAACAGCGTATGTAGACAGGACTACGCCTGTTCACTTAGCTGAGATAAGGACTACGTCTCGTACGACCCACTAAGCTGCAATTTATGCTTGGATCAGACAAAATTTAAGTCAATATTGTTCATGATTAGCATCCTCTAGCTGCAAATAGATTGGCGCATCTGTAGTTAGTTGCAGAGGTAAAAAATGTGGCCGCAAACTGTCATAATTTGATGAAATCGACGAGAATTAAATGTGCAAAATTTGAACGATCGCGTGTCCAATTCGTCAGGCCAGATTCTGCTGCTTAGTTGAGTCTACACTACACTAAATACACATGTCAACGTTCTTGTGGGTTGTACAATTGACAATAAGTGGTTAGGTTAGGGAATTTTAATGTCCTTCGAACTGAAAAAAAATGTTATTTGATGTTGGGACTACGCTGTGCAAAAGACGATATCGGTTGTTCAGAAATGGCCTACGGTGTGAACTATTTGGGACTACACTGTGCACTCGACAGAAACAGGAAACATATCTTGTTTGAAGTACTTGCAGTGCAAATAGTAGGTATGACATCTCCAAATGCCAAAACAAAATTAACATTTGAAGTAAAGCAATAGGTCACCTCGCTGCTGAACGTACATTTGGCACAAAAGGCCCTGTGTGTGAGTGTGCGTGTGCTTTTGTGTGTGCGTGTGTGTGTGTGTGTGTGTGTGTGTGTGTGTGTGTGTGTGTGTGTGTGTGTGTGTGTGTGTGTGTGTGTGTGTGTGTGTTCGTATGTATGTAGACACAAAAATCTCAGATCATTGCTGTACGCACAAGCTTGAAACTTGGCGAAATACTTTATTTAAGGGGTGGCTAAGAGAGCCTCTGAGCATGTTGTAACTGGATGTCTCATTGAAGACATAAAAGACCGGTTTTAGAAAGTTGGTTGACCCAGATTAGAGTCCGTAATTTTTGTCATATTTACTTGAAACTTTGAATATAGCTAGAAGAGGCCTTTGAGTTGAGTGACGTGAACCATCAATTTTGTCGCTGTGTACACGGCGTTGTGAGACTAGCGATGCCATGACGTCGAGCTTATAGTGACGTCATTTTGCTGCTTGTGCTATTTTTCTTCAAAATTCCTGTTGCTACTCCAGCCCACAGAGCGTACTAATGGCGGGAAGAGCCGTTTGTCTGTCTTTGTTTGTGTGTGCCGGCGTGTGTGTTGATCAGAGGATGGTTTAGAGAGGTGGGAAATGAATCAGAAGGATAAGCTTACAAATATGAACAACTGTGAATGTTCCTAAAAGAAAAACGCATGTGAGCTCCAAACAATACCGTAGACATTTGGATGAAATCCTCATCTTGTTCAATAGGAGATATTTTAACATCAGGATCAGGACAAAGACAAAAGGTAGAAATCCGTGACAGGAAGGACAGCTCTCATATAGAAGGGACTTTGTGGGTTATGGTTCACCCTTAATGGTGAACTGATGTAAGATGATTCAAAGCCTCAAACTATGGTGGGAATATATTGTATTTTTGTCTGAATAAAAAGGTAAGATTTGTCCATAACACGACTGACAGTTTCGTAAAACAACTGACAGTCTCGTAACACCACTGACAGTCACCTTGTCAGTCGTGTTGTGATTTATATCTGGTTCAATACATCACAATAAAGATACAGAATATTTTATTGTTTCCCAGGTTGCAAGCTGTTCAGCTTAATATACATCTTCTTTAGGTGAAACTTGCAACATGACCATTAAAAAACACAGAATGAGCATACCCACATCCATTCGTGTCTTTGGTAACGCGACTAACATCAGCTGTTAGTCGTATTTCCATAGTGACTTACGGCTTAAAAAACAAGCAAGGTTTGTAAATCCAACTTCTTCTTTTTCGTCTTCTTTTTGTGGGAATATTCTGCCCGGATTGAAGTGGTCCACCATGCACTTCTTGGCTCATGTGCGATAGCAAAAGTAAGTCTATGAAATGGGCCAGTGGTCGTCTGTCCTCGTAAACTTTAACGATGGTATTTTCCATTCAAGACACAGACTTCAAACTTTGCCTAGGCCAGACCTTTCTAAACGTACCAATTTTAGTGACCTATCTCAAAGGTCAGGGTCACAGGGGGTCAGGAAATACGTCAAAACTAGCAATATTTTGACAAATTACTTTTTTTTCTTCAAATTCTATTCACAACCGAATGCCCAAACTTAGGACAAGACACCTGATGGTAAAACCTTCCTATGCATACTAATTTGGATGACCCATCGGAAAGGTCAAGTAAAAGATATCAAGAAATAGGTATGTCAATAAGTATGAGGATTCGTATAAAAATGTTTCCCAAAATTTTGAATAAAGTGGTTTTTAGACTGACTTTTTGTCGTCTGAAATTTTGTGCAAATTTAAAAAAAAAAAAACAGTCATATAGTTCAAGGGGGACCTAAATAGGAGTTAGCTACTGTAGGGGTTAGTCAATGAACATCCATAAGTAACATAAGCCAATGCACGCAGCTGACATGACTTGGGTGTAACGTGTGTTGTGTTCGTTGTTCCCACAAATGTTCATGTTGATCAGCCTCATATAAAATAGTCAACATTCCAGCCGGGGTATTTTAGAAAGCAAAATGCATTCTAACTTTTCCTTTGCCTCTATCATACTTCTTTTTTCTTCGTGTAGTTCCACATTCTTCACACCGTAGGCCATCTCGGAGCAACCGCGACCATTCCTGCACATCGTAGTCCCAACATCAGGCACCCTTTTCAGCTCGAAAGAGACTAAAATTCACCAATTTATACGCAGAATACACTTGTATAACCCGCAAGAATGTTGACAAGTGCATTTAGTGTAGTGTGGACGCTGTTTTACAGCGAGATCTGTCCCAACGAATCGGACATGTTATCGATCGAATTTTGCACACCAAAAGGTCACCGATTTCTTCAAATTATGACAATTTCCCTCAAGCTTTCGAAATTCTGCACAAACCTGCAGGTGTTTTAATCTATTTGCAGCTAGCAGATGTTTGAAATGAACAACATCGACTTATGTTTCGTCAGATACTAGCATAAATTGCAGCCTCGTGGGTCATTGGGGACGTAGTCCCGCCTTCCACACCGTAGTCCTGTCTACATACCCTGAGTAAGCCCTCTTCTGACAAAATCATCAGAACAATAAAACATTTGATGTATTGTCGTCTACCGCCTGCTATCAGTATTTGGTCTAGACTCGCCCTACTGCCTGTGAAGGCAAAAGACGCTAAGTCCATTTTTGTGAAAAGCGCGAATTTCATTGTATCACGAAAATCTTACTTTTCACAAAAATTGACTTTTTACAGGATAGTTGTCTGCCCTGTGGCAAAAAACATATTTGCCACAGGACAGAAAACTATCCTGTAGTTTCGTCTCCAGACCCCCTCCTCCCTTCTGCTCCCATTCCCCTCCACATACCCCCCCCCCCCTTCCTCGCCACCCTATCTCCCCCCCCCCCTCAACACAAACACACACACACACAAACACACACACACGCACACACACACACACACACACACACACACACACACACACACACACACACACACACAAGCACACACACACTCCCTTAGCTCCTTCACATCCAATCTGTCGTTCCCATCTGTCGTCATTTTACCGCCACCAATCGCGGCGGACCTGGCAGCCAACTGGTCGATAGTGATTGATCTCTCGTTTGTCAAACATCATCGTATTAGTCGCGACCATTCTCTCTCTCTCTCTCTCTCTCTCTCTCTCTCTCTCTCTCTCTCTCTCTCTCTCTCTCTCTCTCTCTCTCTCTCTCTCTCTCTCTCCTCCCCTCCCCCCGCACTCCCTTAGTCTCAGACTATGTATCTAATGTATATAATTGTTTTTTGTCTGTAGAAGTAGCACTGGCAGATGAATGACATTGCCTCGGGCTCTGTCAATATCTTTACCGTTGTCAATAAAGATTCATTGATTCATTGATTCTCTCTCTCTCTCTCTCTCTCTCTCTCTCTCTCTCTCTCTCTCTCTCTCTCTCTCTCTCTCTCTCTCTCTCTCTCTCTCTCTCCGGCTCTCATATTAGCCTCTTTTATTGATATTGATAGAGAGCCGCTTGTGTATTGAGAGGCAACTCGTGGCCACGTGGGGTTGCTGGGGAGACTGCCAACAACCATTGAAACCACATTGCTTCTGACACTCCAGCCCCCTCTCTCTCAACGGCACTGTTCAGCTTTGAATGGTGATCAGGCAGGTTCTAGTTACATGTCTGCATAGAGCATACATTCTCATTGAGCCCTGCAGTCTTAGAAGGTCCTATAGGTTTCGTCTGAAAGAGGCGTAGATCCTCATGAGCCTCTGCGAAAGCAGGGGCTCGTGAGAATCTATGCCTCTTGCTTGGATTTATTTCGCTGATGGATTTTCGCATCATATGGGCCGATACTTCGATGTTATGTTTAATGACACCATATTGCGGGTTCCAAGTGCCGCAGGAGATCGTGAGCCTATTTGCCTCTTGCTTGTAACCGTCGGTAAAATTGTTATTAGTATTTTCTCATCAGAAGGACAAATACATCGATGTCAAGTCTATGGCTCCTTGTTGCCAGCTGTAAAGAATTCAACGATCTGGGTCCGATCGCTCCGCAGCAGTACTTGGGACTGAGGACCATTGATGCAAGTACGGGCTGTTGACCCAGTGCTGTGGATTAAACACCTTGTTCTATTTGTTGATAGCGCATTGAGCTCTAAGGTCAAATTTCCAAGTCTGCGAGGACTTCGTTTCTGATCAAGAGACAGATCGACCGTGATAGTTCATGGATGGTGCCAGAGCAGCTTGTTCGAAATCCGAAAATGTAGGAGTTTATCTTTCAAGGCAACTTTACAGTTCTGGAGACAGATCAGCCATGATAGTTCCAAGGGTGGCGCCAGAATAGCTAGGCGCCTATAGGCGCCAAGCTATTCTGGCACCACCCTTGAACTATCATGGTTGATTCAATGTTTGGTGTGCTCCAGGGCTGAATGGTTTCACTGGAGGACTCTAATCGCTTTCTGACCAGAGCAAGGGAATGTGATTCAGTCCTGGATAGAGGCCGGCGAGCTGACGTTTTGTGGCGACTTGTTTCTTCACATGACGTTGGCTGGAAACTATAGTCTTTGACATGGAAGGAGTGTATTGTGCCACTAAAGACGAAGAATTGAGTCACATTGCGCGTCCTCATTTCCTTGGATCTTTGTGTCTTTTGCGGTGTAACGGTGGTACGATTACATCATTTTGAGATTTCTAACGATTTCTCGTGTTTGCAGTATAAAAAGCCCAAATTCTTCTAAATGAATGAAAAAGCGCATTTTTATCAGATAAGAATTCAAGAGTCCTTCCACAGAGGAATTAGAGGCTAGTGATTTTTCGTGTTTGCAATAACATTTTTCGCAACGAGTGAAAAAAAAAAGTATTATTGTCAGATAAGAATTCAAGAGTGCTTTCGTAGAGGTATGACTGTGCCCCATTAAAATTAAAGAGCCCATGGACTTACATTTCTCCGCCGCAAATAGTGTGCCCCCGGAACAGGCAGCTGAGGCCGTGTATCTCACGGAAGCCGCTGCCAGGGAATCCCACGTGAGGACATTAACTCCCTTTGCTGCAAGTGATCACGAATTTCGCGTCATAAACTACTGCACTCTGACCGACACTCGCGTGAGGAAGCAGATGCAGATGAGATCCAAAACAGGCGTAAAGAACAACAGACTAACAAGAGGCGTAAGTCCTCATGAGAATCTACGCCTTTTGCTGCAGAGATTGACACCATTTGCATCCTGTTTTGAGAATGTCATAAATATCTAATGTCTAAAAGGTGTGGTGCTCAAACCTAATTACTAACCAAAATGTTCAAATACAGATTTCATGGGGTACTGCTTATGCAAGGACTCATCAGAATGTACGCCTGTTGCCTGCAGAGACTGGGACCATTTGCATCCTGATTTCGAGAAAGAAAAAGAAGGTTTAACTGTACGACTGTAGACGAACAACACGGACATTGATTTAGTGCTCAGACTGGTTTATCCTTGACAAGAACAACAAGTTTTGTGAGTGTGTCACATGGACGCAATGATACATGAAGAGGAAACTAAAATGGCACCGCAGCACGGTTTGTCTTTGACGAATTGAAAGGATGCTGCAGTTGGCTTGGATCCATAAAGAAGGATGCCATCATAAAGTCTTTACGCTTGATTTCCGGAGGCTGTTTAAAGGACGTTGAAAATTCTCTGTGCGTTTATTGAAAACTGTGTTTCAAAGACCTAAATGAGAAAACGGGATTAACACTATAAAACAAACTAACACAATGAAGAAACTGCGTATAGGCACTCAATCATCGGGTGCTGAACCTCCGGGATCTTCCACGTAAGTACAATTTAACTCATTCGAGACATGCCACATACGAGCACGCTGAAAATAGAGCCAGTTAGCGTTCAAGGCATGCTGCTTTCGGATTTGCGGCATAGAACCGCTTATCGGAATGCAGCAAGTTTTGAATGAGAGTCGATACAAAATCTGTCTCCGGTCCAGTGCGCAAAGGCTATCGGGCCGATGGCCCGATGGCCTTTGCGCATTGGGGGTGGGATCCACTGACCCCGCTTGACTTTGACTGATACTTTTTTGTGTGTGGACGTAATAAACACACACTATATCTTATCAATCAAACATAAGTGGATCGATTGAGGATTGATTTTTCGTTGTTTTTTTTTTTTTCTTGTTTAATTAAAGAGCTTGGCTGAAAGTCTTTTTCCTCTTGCCTCATTAATTTTTCAAGCCCTGCGCCTGTTAAACCATAGAACGTGCAAACGGGAAAGCAGTCCAGTATTTGTCATCATGCCGTTGCTGTATGCTCAATACACCACGTAGAACTGGCTGTTCAAGTTAATAACCCATTCTGCACCGATGATCTACAGCAAGAGATGGATCGACCATGATAATTCAAAGGTTGTACCAAATTAGCTTGGCGCCATCAGGCGCCAAAGTAATCTGGCACAACCCTTGAATTATCATGGTCGATCCATCTCCAGCAGCTAATACATAGGCGTTAGGTGACAGGCGTTATTGTTTTGTTCTGTAAAGAGGTCAAGTGGTGTCTTGAAGGATATACTGCAATGCAAGCTCCTCCTACCTCACCGGATTTCAAGTTATCCGAGTTTAGAAATCGCCCTTGAGCAGTAAACCTGACAAAACTGTGCGGGGAAAAAAGTGGATTTTAAGTCGTGTTTTGGGCAAAAACACAGTTGACTCCCACCCCCTCCCCTCTTCTACACACACACACACACACACACACACACACACACACACACACACACACACACACACACACACACACACACACACACACACACACACACACTCGACTCCAACCCACCTTTTTCGCCCCCCCCCCCCCCTCCTTCTCTGTCTCTCTCCTCTTCCCCCCCCCCAACCCCCCCCCCCCCACCCCCTACCCCTCAACCATCCCCATCTGTGTACGATTTATATTCCGAATGCATCTACAACGTTACGTGCGCTCATTGCATTTCAAGTTCATGCTGTTAAGGTCTTTATGTTCATGCTGTTAAGGCATTTATATAAAAAGCTTTGTGCCAATGTGACAATGTTAACAAAGCTCATGCACATCCCTTTAGTGTCTCCACGGTGCTGCTTTTTGGAGTCGCCTGAAGCGCTGTGACAAATTGTCACAAACATCGTGGAACCTGCAACGAACTTTGTAACAAATGTCACGAATGTCTCCCGGACACTCCGCCAGCTCTGAAACAACCAAGCGTTTTGTCTCAAAGTGTTCGGAGACTCCTGGAAGTGTTCGTGTGACAAATTGTTACATTGCCACAAAGCTCTCTATAACAGGGCGTAGCTTTATACCACTGTGGTGAAAATACCTTAGATCACTTATATCACTTTGGTAAGATATGCCTGGGTCATTCAATTTTCAAATTCCAAGCATAAGGCATCCGACTTATCCTGCATTTCATACTCATTCTTCTTCTGAAAAGACATCGAACGGCATGTTTATCACCGTGGGACAATATACATGTATTTAAGTGAGCTCGAGCGTGACAGCTCAAGATAGTTCCTGATTAGCTTGGCGCCACAGGCGCCAAGCTAATCAGGAACTACCTTGAGCTAATAACTTTTAAAACATCTATACTGTCACTGGAAGTGAGATAAATACGCTCCAAATAGGAGAATGATATATGTGCAGGGACTTCAGTATACCCCCTTTTAAACGGGTGTCAGCTGCGGCTTTGACAAGGTGTTTGATTGATTACAAACTAATTTGAAAGGGGCGTCATATCTGGAACGCAGTAGGTTTTTCTTTTTGTTGCATGGACACAGATATCAACGGAGCCAGCACGAGGCATATCTTTTTATGAACTCCAACAGCTCGCTGGTGGGGCGCATGAGGAGCTATGCTTCTTATCTGTAGTTCGTTGGTATTTGATTAGAGACTTTGAAAAAAGTTCCTCACACTTTGACAATAACACCCTCTTTCTTTGGTGATTTCTTTTTTCAATATTTTTTTGGTCTGATTCCCCCTGTGACGTGTTTTAATTTCAAACGCTTAAAACCCGGTAATGAACGCGGATTTAAATGCGGACAATAGAAGGGATAGATCCTATAAGCTTTTGCAGGCTTGAGGAGAGCTCGTGAGAACCTATACCTCTTAGAGGTGAGGGCCGTTTGTAACAGTAGCTAGAAGCCCTAGAATATTTAAAGAGAATACGGCGATTAGATAGAGATCCGCCCGTAAGGGTATGCATAACCCCTTTGAAAAAGTTTCAATGTAACAGAGTCTTTTGGCACTCTTTCAGCGAACGCCGTCCAGAACAAGAGACATAGATCCTCATGAGCCTCCGCATCAGTGGGGGCTCATGAGGATCTATGCCTCTTGAATCTGGACGTATTTTCTTCTGTGTTCCTCATCCGTCGATGGTTATCGGACGTCCCAAAAGCTCTGGTCGTCATGTTTTACTGGTGTTACAATTTTGGTGTGAGCAAGAAAGTCTTCGTGTTCCCAGGTCCAGAAGTGTCATAGGTTGAAGGGGTCACTGTGTGCTGGTCTGTGATTTTGGACCTGACGGCTGAAGCCGTCAGGTCCAAAATCACAGACCTGCACACGCGCGAACTACACGTTTACGATCGAGCCCTCTGGCTTTTATGTCAGACAGAAAATGAAAGCTCACTGCACCCTGGTGTCAGGATTTCGTTTGTGTGCATTAGTTGCATGTTGAATGTCGAGCATGTGAGAACGGTGTCTGCTATTTTTGGTGGCTTCTGTAATGTTGTCTACTATTTCAGTGTTATATGCGTCTACAGTGAGAATTTGTGTCTGCCATATCATTGCCGTTAGTGTCTTCAGTGAGAGAGAATAACTCAACGAAGAAAGAAACACGCTTAGAAAAGACAGTTACACCGCGATTTATTAATATTTCGAGTTTTTAACCTCTTTCAAAATAGACAAACAAACAAGTATGCAATTCGCTACTTGTCTTGTCAGCGCGCGGAGAAAGTAAGTCTTAGGTGAGATTTTTCTCCCTACTATTTCAGTACTGTAGTGTTAGTGTGTTCAGTGAGATTCTCGTCAATTATTTTTCTATGTCTAGTGTCTACCACAGCACTAGTATATACTGACGAGCCAAAAAAATGCGACATTTGTGAAATCATCGGGAAAAAAACTGTTTCCGATGATTCCAAAAATGTCGCATTTCTTTTGCTCGTCAGTTTAGGAAATCGTGTAGAAAAGGCGCATGTCTTTTACTTACATACTAAAACGGAAAATATTTTCGTCTTTGTAAAAACAGTGTACACTGAGTCAGAATATACACGTAGGCGTGTGTGGGCATTAGCAGAAAGTATAAATATATAAACAACTCTTTTGATGTTTTTGTCTAAAACGCTGGGAGGTAGCAAGCTTATTCTCGACATGGGTGTGTCAGGAATACAGCAACTTGAACTCGGTTGTTGACTCGGGAAGTGTTTTCGTTAAGCTTGTTTGTGCAACAAAGACATTATGCCGTATTAGGGGATTAGGTACGCAGCGAGTTGAACCATTCCGCGGAAGATACAATCGGCATGCATCTGCATACTTTCGAAAGAAGAACAGCGTGTGGAATTATCTCAGCGAGCAAAGGTACTCGGGCCGATGTAGGTCATAGTTGGCCCGCGCACAGCCATGCGCGGGCCAACTGTGGCCGACGTCGGCCGGAGGACCTTTGCCGTACGGAGATATTTGTTCGATAAGCTTATTTAAAATCAGCAGACAGACCAAGTGAGCTGTGAAATCGTACGGAGTATTTGCACAAGCAGGAGCATGGAAACCACTTTAGTATGACTGCCTTTGGAGTACAACAGGTTGGAAAGGCAGCAGACGTTGGTCAGATCTGATGGATGTGAGTGGCGCACTTGTCAGTGTCCGCCTGCAGACTTATTCAACGTCGACTTGTGACCAGTATCGGTTCTTTTCTGGAACTTCTTTTATCCAGTGTTCCGCTGCGAAGTTTCGCTATAGCTATTCTGCTCAAGGAAGGCAACAGTCAGTGTATATTTTTGTTAAAAGCCAGCCTGGTTTTCCTTTTATTTTTCGAGCGATATTGTGTAAGGCTCGTGTGCGTGTCTCCCAAAAGGTCTGTCGTTTCCATTCATCAGCATTTGACACGGATTCTCATTAGCTGATGTCAGTCTATAGCAAGAGGCATAGATCCTCTTGAGCCCCCGCAATTGCGGGGGCTCAAGAGGATCTATGCCTCTTGCTGAGACAAAACCCCATAACTGCCAGCGGACGCAAGATATGTTTATGAAATGGTTGTTGATTAATCTCCAAAGAGTTCAGGCCGTCCAAGGAACAACAGTGGCTTCAGCAAGAGGCATAGATCCTCATGAGCCCCCGCGATTTCGGGGGCTCATGAGGATCTATACCTTTTGCACCTGGGTGGCAATGACTTTTTCTTTGCTGTCTAGCGGTTCAACTCAGATGGTCTCACATCCTCATAGCTGCCTCCACAACATCCGTGTTTCTCGGTTCAGACAGAGCGCTTTTTGCGGGTGTCAGGCTACTAAGGGGGAGGAAATCTCCGAGATGTGTGCCCATAACCTGCTCCCAGCGTCAAAAAAGAGGCATAAGATCCTATAGACGTTGAAGACGTTCCAGCTGCAAGAGGTATAGATCCTCAACGCAACTGCGGGGGCTCATGAGGATCTATGCTTCTTGCTGAAACCACTCGTCGATTTCAGTCCTCGCCCTGTGTTTGAAGAATTTTCCCAGTAGAGGTTTATTTAGTTCCGGGGTTTAACATCCAAGGCACCGAAGTGATAATGGACGGTGATGGGGAACAGGGGCAGCTTTTGCCTATGGAGTACAATCTGAACACTGATCAATTCAGGGTCACTGTAACTGTGCCACTTTGATTTACCGGGACCTTTCAACGGGCATGCTACAAAACGAGCACGTCAGTCTTTTTGTCTGCGACCACGCAGTCGATCAAAAACTAATAATGAAAATGGCCGTGTCATTACCTCATTTCTCTTCATGGCGATCTGTTGACCCATTCCTCTCCACAGCCAAATCTATGTGTCTATGCATAGATGGAGAGGAAAGACAACTTTTATGTAGTGTTTGATCAAGAGAGGTCAAGGGTCATGCCTAATTAGCTTGGCGCCCTTTCGGGCGCCAAGCAAATTTTGGCACGACCCTTGAGCTCTCATGGTCGACGAATGTACCACAAGCGGCGCTGGGCTTGAAAATGCTATTATTCCGAAGGTCGGTCAATGTGACCTGTAGGCTTGTGACAGTAAGGCACGTGGGGTGGTGATTTTAAAGTACCATTACGAGTAAATTTGAACACACATTTCAGCACCATTTGTGTTTGTTATGCCTTGTCGACACACCTAATGAACTTTAACAGCAGTTGGGACACGCAACAAAAGCACACGCGTAATCGCACTTATTTATTCTGCACAGCCGTTAGCGTGTTAATCTATTTTTAGCTGTATCTCGTACTGAAAGCGTTGTATTTATAGAGGAGTAGAGTCATTGTCAAATTACTTGATATCAAAACGATGTGTGCTGAACTGGATTGTCCTGTGTCTAAATAAACAATATCTAGTCCTGAGTGTAGCGTTTCGTAACCATCTGTTACAGAAGTGTATCTTTGAACAGTTACGGGCGGTAACCTTTAAGGACATTCAATTTAGACGTAAATAGGTGTGTTTAGGCAGCATGGTAGCCTTTCGTGCCATTTCTAAGGCTACACAGTGTATGTTCCATTCATTTTTTATGGACATGAACTAATTGAAATGTATACTTTGCCTCTAGAGCCAATGGCCCACGTTCCAACCGTTTTTACTAAACCACTGACAAGTTCAGGGAGATGGATCAGGATTTTGCATCACACCACTTTAGTGTTTTTGATGATTCCAAAAATGTCACATTTCTTTTATTTGCTTGTCACACTGGCCATAATTCAGGTCGAGGGTAGTGCTAAATTAGCGTGCTGCACCTTCAGAATGAATGTATTAGACAATAATATGAACAATACCAGAAAAAAACACGGACAATAAAACATAATACCTTTTGGCAATCTGCTGCGATATTCTTTTAACTTTCACTCATAAATAAATGTAAAAGAGCATATTGTTCAGGTTAAATGAATATTACAACTGAATTCAACAGCGGAAACGGATCTTCTAGCCTCGCCTATCTGGTTTGTGAGGATCTTCTTTTGTCGTCGTCTGCGCTTAACCCCTTGACTGCCAAGGAAAGGTCAACATGATCCAATTGCAAGAGACGCACTTGCGTGGGCTCATGAGGATCTGTGCCTCTTGCTGTCAGCTCTTTGAATCCATGTTTTTGGAACGACTGGGGCTCCTCTATAGCGTCGAATTAACACATTTTACCCCAGGACCGAAATCCCCAAATTTGGAAGGTGCCCTCTGAAGGACTGTATTACAATTCTAGAGACAGATCGAGCATGATAGTTCAAGGGTGGTGCCAGAATAGCTTGGCGCCTATGGGCGCCAAGCTATTCCGGCACCACCCTTGAACCATCATTGCTCGATCTGTGTCTTGCTGTGTGAATGCGTTAAACAATATTTCAGAAACACAGGCTGCACTGGCAGTGAAAGGGTGAATTTTCTTCTGAAGTTTCCCATTTCCAGCTCCAAACGACATTTACAACTCCAATAATTTCCGTTCGTCAGTAACCTTGTTTTCTCCCAATGAATTAAAGAAACGGTCTTTGATGTGTAACAATTGCGTAAAGTAAATTTTTTTTAAAAAAGGGTCAGTTTACAGCCATGCTGCTATCGCGACCATGTCAATATGAGTCAAGATCTATAATACAAAATAAACCAACATCATTATCTCGATTGCTTAACTGCTATGATTCAAACGCTGCCGTCAATTCGTAAGGAAAACTTTTGGGCGTATTATTCAGTAAGGACATTACTGGCCGTGGTTGCAAATTGTGTCTCTGGTCGCTTTTCTGAAATCTTCGTGAAAACAACTTTCGGGAATATTATTAATGACTTCATCGCGACAAAAACCGCTACCGACAGCCAAAGGATTAAGCGTGTGTAGTTTTAGGCCTCAACGCGAACGTGGTTAACATGTTTAAGGTGAAGAGGTTAACCTTTCAGTAAAAGATAAGCTTAGCACTGTTTGGAGAGATACAAGCGTTGTAACGGTGTATGTACTGTTGCTGCTTTTCCAGTGTCTAAACACACTCGTACGTTTTAACTTAACCAAACCTAACCCTCCCTCGTCTCAGGCGGGATCTGACTAAGGCCAGTCACTTACAGATAGATTCTCTTACAGATAGATTCTCTTCTTGAAAATCTATGCCTCTTGCGGCAGATGGAAGGTATGAGTGTGCTTTGATTACCTAAACACGTCATAAGGTTTCTTTGAAGAAGGGGCCAGGTCTACGGGGAGGGATATGTTGGGATCAGGTAAGCTGTTGGGTCAATACACCGTCCGATCTACACGCTCTCAATCAGTGGTACGAGTTCTAAACCTTTCTCCCAGCGACAGGTCTACCCCGAGTATATATACACTGATCAACAAAGAAAAGCGAAGTAGTCCCTTCAAATCACAATTAATCCAACATTTGAAAGTCGATTTCGGACAAACCATACAACGGATGTTATCGACATTTTAGGAATGAAATCGACACCAGCGTAATCAGTGTGGAAGTTTATTCTGTATTTGGAGCAAGCATGGCACAGCACAAAGTCAATATGGCGTGTGACCCCCATTGGCGTTGATGACGGCTTGGCAGCGTCGGCGCATAGAGTGCATCAGGCGGTTGACAGCTGCCCTGGGGATGTTGTTCCAGACCTGGACAATTGGTATTCTCCAGTTCTGCGGCTGTCGTTAGTCTGGGGCGTACAGCGTTGACCTCCCTTTGCAGTTGGTCCCATAGATGTTCGATGGGATTGAGGTTCGGGCTGAGGGCAGGCCAGGGCATGACTGGGATGTTGTGCTGCTCCAAGAAGTGCTGGGTGATACGTGCAGTGTGTGTACGCGCATTATCTTGCTGCAAGATTAACTGAGTTTCTGCGTTCCTGAGAAAATGGCAGGACATATGGGTGTAGTACTTGGTCAATGTAGCGCTGAGCTGTGATGCCGTTTCCGCGACCTGGTACGATTCCACGGAAGAACACAGGTCCTACTGTCTGGTTCAGCCGGGTAATCCCACCCCAAATCACCACGCTTGGCCCGCCCCAGGCATTGTTCTCCAGCACACAGTCATCAGCATAGCGTTTACCCCTTCTCTGCCACACTCTTATGCGCCCATCTGCATGGCTGATGCAGTAGCGGCTCTCATTCGTGAACAGGACGTTCTGCCACTGTCGCCAGGTCCAGTCGACATGAGCCTGTGACCACTGTAGGCGTGCACGGCGATGACGGTTAGTAAGAACAGGTCCACGGGCTGGACGGCGCTGGTGCAGATTATGCTCCTCTAGCCGTCGTAGCACTGTCTGGCCACTGATGGGTGCCTGGTGGTTGCCGATAACTTCTCTTGCTTTTTGTTCGGCCGCCTGAAAGCGATTTCGCACGTGAGCCCGGAAAATGTGGCGGTCTTATAATAATAATAAAGGAGATTTGTTATTAACTCTTATTCTAAAAGTAGCTCTAAGCGCTGATACAATGAAAAGGCTAACAGCTAACACGCGCGCGCGCACACACACACACACACACACACACACACACACACACATACGTGACCGTGGTGATGAATTGTGCATGGCTGGGGAAATAACCTAGTGAAAAGCTAGTGAACTAGTGCCGTGCAGTTGTCACACGTGGTCGTCCGCTTCGGGGAGCGTCAGCAGAAGACCCGTTGGCATGATAGCGTTGCTGCAGCCTGTAAATGGTCGAAATGTGACATCGAAAGGCTATTACGTCATCTCATTAGTTTAGAGTACTAGCAGTAACCCCTTCATTGCCGAGAAAACGTGAACACCATCCATCTGCAAGAGACATATATCCTCATGAGCCCCCGCAGTTGCGGGGGCTCATGAGGATATATGCCTCTTGCTGACACCACTTCGTGCCCATTTTACTTGGACGGCGAGGCCTTTCTGGGGTGAAATGAATACAGATTTCAGAGGAAACAATCTGCGTCCACCGGAAATAAAGGGGCTAAATGTGGACGCCCATTTGTACGTTGAGAGTACAATAAAATCACTCAGACAGTTCTCGTTCTTTTGGCGGTTGTAGTGGGGTGGAACGGTCCGCGCGGCTTCAGTTATGGAACCTTGATAGCCACAGAATCAAAAGTAGGTGCTAAAAAGTTTGGTAATGGCCTGAACAAGTCAGAGTAAGTTTGGACATATTGGACAACGCTTTGTGCTTGATGTCTGCACTATCGGAAAGAGCCAGCAGAGGTGTACGTGAGCGTGGATGGTCTGATCTTGTCTGTATTTTGGCGTGCGTTTTTTGGACGTGTGTGCTAGCCACTACAGGTTGCTGCATCGATTACTGGTCTACTTAACTCATTCTACCCCAGACACACCACAGCAAGATATTGATCGACCATGATAGTTCAAGGGTGATGCCAGAATAGCTTGGCGCCTATGGGCGCCAAGCTATTCTGGCATCACCCTTGAACTATCATGGTCGATCTGTGTCCTGCACTGCAATGCAGTCTTCAGAGGACAACGGCAACATTTGGGGATTTCGGTGTTGGGGTAGGAAGAGTTAACCCCGTCCCTGCCACTGTAGGTAGATTTCGGTTTCTGAAATATGTGTTCATTCAACGACAAAAAAACCAAAACCGTCCAAGAAACATAGATGCCAATTGGTCTCAGCAAGAGGCATAGATCCTCATGAGCCCCCGCAGTCGGGGGCTCATGAGGATCTATGCCTCTTGCAGGTGTTTTTGCGACAGTGAAGAGGTTAAGAGGAAAACGTCTCTGTGACGCGTGTGTTAGTCCGTGACTTCTTGGGATTTACGGACTAAATCACAAACCGGCAAACGCTTATCGACCGTTTCATGTCACTGGATACTTTAACTTGGACATCCACGTTCTTTTCAAAAGACGCTGGTGTGTATGACAGTTGCTGACGCCTTCTTGGCGTTGCACCCAAACACGAAGCAATCAGGTAGGGACGATGACACCACAACCATCATAACCCTGTGACCTGCGGTGACAGCGCTAATAAGACTCCAGATACTGAAATTGGGGTCAGATGCATGAGTGAGCTTAGTTCTGCGCAAGCCACTAAGCAAGGTGCTCCGGTGTAGCGAAGCCACTCGCTTCATGGCTTGCGCAGGACTAAACTCACTCCAGCTACAGGCCCCTGACGCTCAGTTTCCAGGGCTTATGCAAGATTACGCCTGCTCATTTCTCAGTCACGTACTTTTCGACACCAGTCTTAGGGCTTAAAACCTAGTATAAAGCCGTACGTCTGAGGACCATAGCTGTGAGTAAATGGGACTTGGTTATGCCAGCAAGAGGCATCGATTCTCATGAGCCCCTGCGACTGCAGGGGTCCATGAAAATCTATGTCTCTTGCTCGCAAGATGTCTTAGGAGGGAGGTGGATTATTACAGAGGCTGCCAATTTCCGTGGAGCTGTCCACAAGGCCCTGCAAGGCATCAGGGATAACTGGCCGCGGTTCGATCCCCGGGGTCAGTTGCATGAGCGAGCTTAGTCCTGCACCAGCCACTAAGCAAGGTGCGCCGCTATTCCTGCACCAGCCACTAAGCAAGGTGCGCCGCTATTCCTGCACCAGCCACTAAGCTATAGCGGCGCACCTTGCTTAGTGGCTGGTGCAGGACTAAACTCGCTCATGCAACTGGCCCCAGGTGCCTAATCCTACGTTGCCAAGATCCCTCCACCAATCTGTATAATTCCGTCTTCCACGTGGCATAGATGTTCATGGACCCCTCGACAGTATTCAGGGTCGTCATTCAGAATCGAGGACCTGAACCAGTGAGAAAAAAACATCCTCGGCTGACGGCGGTTCGAGGAGCTTTTACTCAAGAGTGCGTGGCTCTTATTGGTGGTAGAGATCGGCTTCAGTGTCTTCCGTGCTCCCAAGACGAGAGGAAGCTGTCTGCGACCTAGGTTACAACCGCACTTACCCAAAGACTGCACATGACAGTTCCAGGGTGAACACTGAGACAGTTCTCTAGTACACTGTAGAGCCAGTCGAAATTTAGGTGTTTTTTTTTTTTTTTTATGTTTCTCGCGCATCATGTGACGCGATTTGTTTTGTTGGTGAAGGTTATCTGTATGTTGAAATCGCTGTTGAACAATGTGCGAGACGCGAGCATTCCTTTGGCGGGAGGGCACTGCCCCGCATTCAACGTTGCAATCTACAGTTCAATAGCCAGGCCTATGAGTCTTTTGTGTTATTACGAAAATATACGCACGTAATGTTGAGCCGTATGCTGACTACCCCGTAAGCGAAAGGTCATCGGGCCGACGTCGGCCGCAGTTGGCCCGCGCGCATCTGCGCGCGGGCCAACTGCGACGGACGTCGGCCCGATGACCTTTTGGTTTGTGGCTAATGCAGGCACGTACTGTCTAAGTAGTGCCCCAAACCTGGAATACATACTCGAGTCAGAGGTCTCCTCAGATATTGCGGTGGATCAGGGACAAATATGCCTCGCCCATGCAACAGAAAAATGCTCCTATTGTGACTATACACGTATCACAAGCGGCGAAGTTCGATTACGTACGGCAGAGTGCACGGCGTGATGAATTAGACGTAGACAAACACAATTTGACACCCGAAATTGGAAGTAAAAAATCTATATAAACGGAAGGGAGAGACAGCAAGGGCTATGGCTCACAGAGGAAAGGCCGTCATGTGGGCCGATTTGATGGACGCCGGAAGGAGACGCTTCGAACCTAAACCTTTTGGGAAATGGGGCGGCAGAGAGCGGAGTAACTCGGATTCTCTGTCTGTGAGGTCGTCGGAAGACGGCGCTTCGGTCGGTGGCCTGTCCGACGACCTTGACATTGGCTTGCTAAACGTGCTCGATCTGCTGAAGAAACATTTTCACGAGCTGAGGTTCCCGGCTGTAAGAGCGGCTTCCCGGTCGGATTCTGTCGCCAGGTAAGAATTACGCTTAATTATCACTTCGTTTAGCTTCGAGATTGATCAACCATTGGAGTTCAAAGGCAGTGCCATATTAGTCATGACCATGTCAGTTCAAGGGTAGTGCCAGATTAGCATGGTGCCGATTTGGCGCTACCCTTGAACTATCATGGTCGGCCCATCTCCCGCAACATATGGGGATCAGTATTATAAAGCCGTCCGCTTTCTGATATGAAACCTGACATGAAAGAAAGAAAGAAAAACTCCCGTTGTTAAAAAACACCTGTGTTTTCTAGTTAACAGTTTAGTTAACACTTTCGCGGAGACATACTGCATATGGATAAGCGTCTTTATGTCACAACGTCTTTATGTCGATATGCGTCTTTATGTGGCGTATCTGGATGCGGCACGTCTCGAACGAGTTAATAATGGTAAACACTGACTTTGAATACAAACACTTTTCCTTTATCTATCGTTGCTTATCTTTCAGTCTTTAAAATTTCTCACTTATTTTCGTGAGCACCTGGCTTTTATGTAAGCGTGTACCAAACTGTTACCAAACTTGCGGCTCTTTGTGTAAGCGTGTAGGCCCTACCAAACTGTTACCAAACTTGCAGCTCTTAACTCAAACATTTTCCCGATATATCTAATCCTGCATGCTGTGTGGTGTCTCCAGCCGCAAACTGGGGTGGAATCCACAGGCAAACAGATAGTAGAATTTTGAACTTATCTAACGGGTATTTTTAACACCAAGGTAATTTGGGCTGATAAAAATATGACATTGTAGTTTAGGAAATAAAGACGCCCTAGCAATGACTCACACACACGTGCGCGCGCGCAGTCAGTACACACGCACGCATACACAAACGCAAGAGTGGTACAACATCGTTCCACAATTCATTTACTTCCAGTTCCCAACAGCCTTCTGTGTGATGATCGATTATGATGAATCGAGGGTAGTGCCTGAATAGCTTGGCGCCCGGACAGGCACTAAACTTATAAAGCACGAACCTTTAGCTGTCACGCTGTTGTACAGGCGGAAATTCACAATCATCAGCCGTCGATCAATCTGTCTCGACTTGTGTACACCGTGCTTTAGCTGAGTCAACTCCAAATAATTTATTTTGACGATTACGGGTTTAGTCTGTCCTCGAAGTCAAACCCCATTAAACAAAAGGTCATCGGATCGACGTCGGCTTTCGTTGGCCCGCGCACGACGTGCGAATGCCTACATCGGCCCGAGGACCTTTTGCTAACCATGACTACGTGACTGTCTGTATAGAATCCCAGGCGATGCCGACGTTCGGGCAGTCACACACGCCTTATCAATCCCCGTATCGAAGCAGCGTAATGGGTCTGCTTAGAATCTGGTCTGTCAGTGAATGAGCAGCGAGTGAATTGAACCTTCGATGAAAAGGGTGGATTGCCAATTTCGTCTGATGTATGGTGAGTGTTTAAATCTATTCCAGACTAGAAGAGGATTATAAAGGAACTTACACAGTGTACACACACGTGCAGGGCCAGCTGGATTTGCCATGTTTGAAGGCCTCTGAACTGATGCCAACTGAAAATCTGTTACTCCATCAGTCACTGGCCACAAGTGTGTGCTGATCTGCGATTCTGGACCTTACGGCTTGCAGCCGTAAGGTCCAAAATCACAGACTAGCACACTAATTGTCAGGCATCGACCTGAGAAAGTTTTCGTTTAAGATCGATAGGTTAGATGAGATTATACTTTACTCGCTCTATTTATTAATTTCTCCGTGATTTTGGAGGCTACTTGCGGATTTGTCTCACTGTGCACTATGTCCACGCATAACAAAATAAACAACAGCAACAACATCAAGAACGTCAACGACGACGACAACAACAACAAAAACTGGGTGATTATTGATACTTATCAGCTGAAAGTTTACAGCGATATTCTCGTCCAAATACACAGACTTAAAACTTAAACTTTTCATCTAACTTTCATCTCTGTTACCCGGACGGCGTCGTTGCCAAAGCCATATAGCTATTTAGATCCAAAATAAGTAATGCTGTGTGCTAGTTAACCCCCCCCCCCCACACACACACACACACACACACACACACACACCCCAACTGCCACTGTACGTACTTTTATTTTTCTGAAATCTTGGTTCATTGAACGACCAAAAGCCAAAACCGTCAAAGAAACATGGATACAAATTGGTCTCAGCATGAGGCATAGATCCTTATGAGTCCCCGCAGTCGCGGGGGCTCATGAGGATCTATGTCTCTTGCAGTTGGATCGCGTTCACTTTTTCTCGGCAGTGAAGGGGTTAAAGTCTTGGATTTTGAAACTCACGGTTTCACCATTTGTGCCTGGTCCCAAGATAAATTAATTGTGTGTACTCAGCGTGAGATTAGTGATTTTGACCTTGCGGCTTTGAGAACCGTTATGGTCCAAAATCGCAGACCAGCACACGCAAAGTTCCTCAGCTGAACCTTCACACTGGTTGTCTCCCTCGATTCGCCATCGCTAATTCCGCTGTAGCTTCTTTAGGGGGACAGCCAGTGTGCGTGTGTGTGCGAGTTTGTCGACCGGGACCAGTGTTTGATTTGTTTAGTACTAAGCCCATTGGCGTATCGCCGTAAACTGGACGATGCCTTTGTACACTGAGTGGCCTGTTCCTGTTTCTGCATAAAAGACGTTTCACCACAGGGCGAGGATGTCCACGAGTTACGTGTCCCTGACCCGGCTCCGAGCGAGGCTGTAACCTGTTGACACTTAGAGCTTGTCAGGAGCACATAACTAAAACATTAACTCGCCCTGTGGTTTGGCTTGAGGTTAGGTAATCTCTCCAACGTCAGAGCACCAATAAGAGGCATAGATGCTCATGAGCCGCTGCATATGCAGGGGCTCGTGAGAATCTATACCTCTTGCTTGTGAAGGATTGTAATCATTACTGGTTTCGAACAACTGAGATCATGAAGACGTTCGTGAAGGTCTACGGTCCTTCAAGTGAGGGTCAGCGTACGGTCGTGTTTGTTACAAGTAGACTGTTATCGTGTAATGCGCTGATCAAGTAAATTGGTATATTCATGGCTGCTCACTGAGAAGAGTGATGAAAATATGATTAAAAACTTTAGGCAAGAGGCATAGATCCTCATGAGCCCCCGCACCTGCGGGGGCTCATGAGGATCTATGCCTCTTGCAGACGGATATAATTTCGTGACTGAACTTAAAGGGATTATTCATACTTATACTGACGAGCAAAGAAGAACGAGCAAAGAAGACTAAAAGAAGTGCGATTTCATCGGAATTGTCGGAAACACTTCAGCGGTTCCGATGATTCCATTGATGTTGCGTTTCCTTTGCTCGTCAGTATACATGTATTATTATCAGGTGAAATCAGTATGAGCAAAGTTTATCGCGGAGTTTAGAAATCGCATGCTCAAGGCCGCAAGGTCACAGGTCACAAAGTGTGTGCTGGTGTGTGATTTTGAACTATTGGAGAGAGCTATTGATGTCAGGCAACAGCCTAGCAATTATATAATCCTCGACAGTGACTCGAGAGATCAAACTAAATTTAGTAAAAACCTTTGAGCTGTCACAGTACATCTAGTGCAGCCTTGCGATTCATTGCATAACCGCTAACCCTAAACAATAACGTAACAATAACTGCCGTTAGGAGCAACCTTAGAGCTGTCACCGTAAAATATATAGCAGCCCTCTTGAAGCCAAGTCAAAGGATTTATTTATTTATTTATTTATTTATTTATTTATTTCATTATATTGCAGTGTATGTACGTGTAGTTAGTTAGTCAGTCAGTCAGTCAGTCAGTCAGTCAGTCAGTCAGTTAGTTAGTTAGTTAGTTCGTTAGTCAGTTAGCCCGTTAGTTAGTTTTCTTGGTGCTTTCTCCTGTCGCTAGCCAAAGAAAGAAAGCACGCACGCACGCACGCACACACACACACACACACACACACACACACACACACACACACACACACACTGCTACCACCAGCACACTAGGAAACACTCCATATCGTCATTGGCCATAACACTGAATAACGGTCCGTCGATCATACACCAGCAGAGAGATATATATTCTCATAGATCCCTGCAAAGTGCAGGGGCTACAAAAATTCTATACCTCTTGCATGCTGAGGTCGGCTTCATTTCCACCCTCAAAGTGCGAGTCTTTCAAGACTGGAAGCCAAGCCGAACGTCTCTTGCATGCTGAGGTCGGCCTCATTTCCACCCTCAAAGTGCGAGTCTTTCAAGACTGGAAGCCAAGCCGAACGTCTCTTGCATGCTGAGGTCGGCCTCATTTCCACCCTCAAAGTGCGAGTCTTTCAAGACTGGAAGCCAAGCCGAACGTCTCTTGTGTTCCTAACCCATTAAGCACTAAGAACGAAATTAACTAATTTTGGATATGTCCTATGACTGAGGTGTGATTCACAGTTCTTTAGTCAGCTGGACCATGATATTTCAAGGGTGGTGTCGGAATAGCTTGGCACCTACAGGCGCCAAGCTATTCCGACACCACCCTTGAAATAGCACGGTCGATCCACATCCTGTCGCATTGTGACAGGGCTTTTTATGAGCTAAACTAATAGAGCGTGAAGCGCCAGGCAATCCGTTTCACTGGCGACTAGGACACCTGACCCGCCGCTGTCACAGTCCAGTGAACATCGTTCCAAAACACGGTTATGCTACTTTAAACAGAGCGCGGATGTTTGTTTTGCAAGCGAATCAATGAGAGAGACTGCGTATTTGGCTGTACCCTTAGACTAGGTCGTCGCAGGTACATTAGATTTTGTTTTGACCAACGACCAAGAAGGTGGCTTTTAACTCATTGTGCCCGAGGTGCGAAATACCCACATTCTGGAGACAGATCGACCATGATAGTTCAATGGTGGTGGCAGAATAGCTTGGCGCCTATAGGCGCCAAGCTATTCTGCCACCACCATTGAACTATCATGGTCGAGCCATATCTTGCTATAGTCAATGGTAGGTAGAACTTTTATTGTTAATTTCAGCGTCAATGCGTCTCATTCTCTGATGTTTTTTTAAAATAATATTTTATATATATAATATATATATATATATATATATATATATATATATATATATATATATATATATATATATATATATATATATATATATATATATATATATATATATATATATATATATATAATATATATATATATATATATATATATATATATATATATAATGTTTCATTAAATTCTGAGAATGCTGTGCTAATGCCATGGGATTCCAGGCTGGTAAGCTTGCATTGTGTCATCAGGACATCAGCTGCCCTTTTGTGACTGCATCGCGTATTAGATCTTTTGAGCCTTCCACTGAACACCTACTACATAAAGCAATAGGGACTACCCCCAGGCGCCCCGCAATCCGCTGGAGAATATCCAGTCCTCCCCCCGATGGGGGAAGATAGAAAATATTCCCAAACAGAATTTGGGCGACGCCTTTGTTAAAAGTATAGTAAAGAATATATATATATATATATAAGAAAAAACATCAGAGAATGAGACGTACTGACACTGAAATTAACAATAAAAGTTCTACATAACATTGACTATAGTCTGTTCATATTAATGACGACAATGTGTGTTGGTCTGTGATTTTGGACCTTACGGCCTTTGACGGTAAGGTCCAAAATCACAGACCAGCACACACATCTATGCACTGCGAAATGCGTGCTTAAAAGTGATATTTTTTATATTGCTGTCTTAAAATATACACGCTCGCCTACATGTACAATACCCACGAATAAATCTGTGTGAATGACATATCGAACTGTCTAAAAGCCTGCACTCACTGGACTTTTTTGCAGCCTTTGTTCGGTAGTTCTTCCATTATCGCTCTAGTATTGAGAGTAGGCACACCGGTTTCCTTTCTTCTGCTAATACGATTCAGACCGGAAAGGCTCCTTTTCTCCCAGGCCTGACAGGCAGCGCAGACACGGGAATGAACCGTTTCACTGCTACTGACGATACGCGTCTTTTCCGCAGCGTTATCGTCAGTAGCAGCCAAGGGGTTAAGTCAAGTAATGAATGTTCACAACATAACAGGAAACTACAATATCCCGAAAATAAGGTCTGACGGGAAGAGTCCATGCCAACACAGACAACCTCTGTAACAGAAAACTATACTGACGAGCAAAAGAAATGCGCTATCATTCGAGTCATCGGAAACACTGAAGTGTTTCCGATGACTCGAATGATAGCGCATTTCTTTTGCTCGCCAGGATACAGTGCCCAGCGAAAATCCTACTTTTTTTCTGTTGTGTTTTCTTTCCTAGCTGTGGACCACTGATTGACGTAATTGATTAAAAGAGGCCGCCGTTTTTCACTTACTGCATTTTTAACGTGAAACTTTCTTTTAGATGTGTAGAGTCGTTTGACTGGGCGGGACCTCTTCCTTTAATTGAAAAGCATCTCACGTTACCTCTCGTTGCATTGGTGTCCTGTCCACAGGCATACATAATTCATTGATTGATTTATATGTCTGTGTCTGTTCGCTCATGTTGCTTGTGTTGGTGGTAATGGTGTTGGGTGTTGCTGTCATTGATGTTACAGTTTTTGCTGCTGCGCCTGCTCTTGCTACCTGTTATTGTTGATTTTGCTGTTGCTGTTGCTACTTGTCGTTATTGTTGAGGTTGTTGTTCTTGTTCTGGCTGTTGCTTGTATCTAAATGGCATTTAGACCGAATAAAATAAGCGTACAAAAACTCGGTGATATTTTGTGAATAGTTCATGCGTGCATATACATATACAAATGAAAGTGAAAATGGCTCGCAGCTGCAATGACTCAAGTGTATCTTTGTATCGTATGCACAGTTTGCTTCCAGGCGACGTGATATTTTTTCGATCAGGTTTTTTTTTTTTCTAATGGGTAGCAGGCCAGCAAATATATTTGTGTGCTGGTCTGTGATTTTGGACCCTACGGGCGCAGGCCGTAAGGTCCAAAATCACAGACCAGCACACATTTTTGACGTGGGTGGCGTTTTTCCTCTTGAAACGGATACTTGAACTTTTCGAGTGTCTACGCCAGCGTAGTTGCCATTCATACTCGGTCTAGTTTATTTGTTCTGGCTCATGCTCCGGCATATCTTTCGTTCAATCTTTCGCCCATCCCCTTAGAGCTGCGGAGACATAGACTCTCAGGGGCTAATGAGAATATATCCCTCTTGCTGATCACATCAAGGTCTGCTCCCACTGTTGTTCCTCAAAACTGAGGTCTTTGTACTGTACAGGCAGGCATATATATTCTTATATCTCATATATATATATATATATATATATATATATATATATATATATATATATATATATATATATATATATATATATATATATATATATATATATATATATATATATATATATATATATATATATATTCTTTGCGTCGCCCAAAGCCAGAAATGCACTCAATCAGATTAGTTCCAAGGGACGTAATTTTTCATTCAATTCTGAGAATGCTCTTGCTGTGCTAAAGCCATGGAATTCCAGGCTGGTAAGCTTGCATTGTGTCATCAGGACACCAGCTGCCCTTTTTGTGACTGTATCGCTCACTAGATCTAGAAAGAGAGGGTAGTGGGAGAGAAGGAATGACAGACCTAGCATTTTGAGCCTTCCACTGAACACCTACTACATAAAGCAGTAGGGACTAATCACAGGCTGGAGAATATCCAGTCCTCCCCCCCCCCCCCCCCCCGGAGGGGGGATGCTAGTAAATATTCCCAAACAGATATTGGACCTGCTGAGTAGATTTAGATTTTTGCCGCCTACGACCCGTTTCGCCCCCAGGGGGGGTGCTCTTAATATATATAGACCAATGGCTATATATATAACCCGTCCAGCTCCACGAGGACCAGCAAGGCCAGGTCAGACTAAACAGTGACCTCTCAGAACCACTCCCCATTCGCAACGGCGTGAAGCAAGGCTGCGTGCTGGCACCGACCCTCTTCACCATCTTCTTCAGCATGATGTTGAAGCAGGTCACAGTGGACCTCGACGATGACGACGCAGTATACATCAGGTATCGTCTCGATGGCAGCCTGTTCAACCTCAGACGACTGCAGGCCCACACGAAAACCCTAGACCAACTGATTCGTGAGCTGCTCTTGCTGATGACGCTGCCCTCGTTGCACACACAGAGAGAGCCTTGCAGCGCATTACGTCCTGCTTCGCAGATGCCGCCCAGCTCTTTGGACTTGAGGTCAGTCTGAAAAAGACAGAGGTCCTTCATCAGCCAGCACCCAAGGAAGAGCATCGCCCTCCCCACATCACCATCGGCGAGTCCGAACTGAAGTCTGTACACCAGTTTACCTACCTCGGCTGCATCATCACGTCAGACGCCAAGTTGGACAAGGAGCTGGACAACAGGCTGGCAAAAGCGAACAGTGCTTTCGGGCGACTATTCAAGCGGGTGTGGCACAATCAACAGCTGAAAAAAGGCACCAAGATCAGCGTGTACAGAGCTGTCGTCCTCACCACCCTGCTGTACGGTTCCGAGTCCTGGGCCCTCTACCGCAGCCAACTACGACTCCTCGAACGCTTTCACCAGCGCTGCCTGCGTACCATCCTCAGCATTCACTGGAGTGACTATGTCACCAACGTCGAAGTCCTTGAACAGGCGGAAACTTTGAGCATCGAGGCTTTGCTGCTGCGGACACAGCTTCGCTGGGCGGGGCACGTCTCCAGGATGGAAGATCATCGCCTACCCAAGATCACTCTGTTCGGCGAGCTCGCCACTGGACACCGAGACAGAGGGGCACCAAAGAAGAGATACAAAGACGGTCTCAAGAAGTCACTTAGTGCCTGCCAAATCGACCACCGCCAATGATCTTCGCTTGCTGCGGACCGTGACACCTGGCGCTCCACCATTCACAAGGCAGCCGTCTCCTTTGAGGACTCTCGCAGAGCTAACCTCAAGGACAAGCGGCTCAGGAGAAAAAACCAGAGTTTTCGTAACTCAGAACCCTGACCAGACCTTCCCCTGCAGCCACTGCGGTCGAACCTGCCTGTCCCGGATTGGCCTCCGCAGTCACGAAAATGCCTGCAGACGACGTGGGCAAGCCCTATAGAATCTTCGTTCGCGAAGTCAAGCCATGATGATGATATATATATATATATATATATATATATATATATATATATATATATATATATATATATATATATATATATATATATATATATATATATATATATATATATATATATATATATATATATATATATATATATTAAAAACGCTGTTGGAAAAGACACGAAGAACACAGTTTGTTATATTTTCCGGTTGCATAGTGTACTATGGTCTGCATGTCAATGCTGAAAACAAAAACAAAATGGATATACAGAAAAGAAAACTATGCACTACTGGACTGGTATCTTTCTATTTGTACTTAGGCGAGATGTGTATCAGTTATCACGCACAGTTATTATGTGCCCCTGACTTTTTCTAACACTTTATTGTTTCCATGTAAGCCTGCAGTAATTCTAATGCAGTAACAGTATGTAACGCTATGACGCCCCTTCTAACATACACACACACACACACACACACACACACACACACACACACACACACACACACACACACACAAACAGAATTTCATTTACAATGGTAGGCTTCATAAATCCACGATTATTTCTAATACACTTACAGATTATTTTACAATTGTAAATAAATCCACGATTATGTGGACGTATACAGTTATGCATACGTCCTCATAATCGCGGATTTATTTACGATTGAAAATAAAATCCGTGTGTGTTAGAAGAAAAGGTCTCGACTTATCAGTCATCAGATAAACCATATGAACTTCTAAGAATAGATTTAACCCTTATCATTCGGAATACACCAGTGTGTGAAATAAATTTGACTAAAATAGTTCAAGGGTAGTGCCAGAATAGCTTGGCGCCTCTAGGCGCCAAGCTATTCTGGCACCACCCTTGAACTAGAGCCATTGGTCTATATCCTTGTAAGTACAATAATGTAGCTTGCATATGGCAGTGTACACATTTGAAGCTTTTAACCTCAGTATGATACGAGTTAAAGGCGCTCAACGGCACAACCCAAGATTAGTTCTTAGCTTCACGTAACCCGTACAGAAAATGTGAACCACCCAACTGCAAAAGGTATAGATCCTCATGAGCCCCCTCAATTGCGGGGGCTCATGAGGATCTATGCCTCTTGCTGACACCATTTTGAATCTAGGTTCCTGAGACATCTAGGGTGTTTTGCGTATTGAATTAACGAAGCTTGCAGAAACACTGACATACGCATAAATCTGAAGACACATTTCAGCACCATTTGCGTTGGTTATGCCTTGTCAGCACACCTAACGAACTTTAACATCAGTTTGGACACGCAGCACAAGAACACGCGTAATCGCACTTAATTCTGCTCAGGCGTTAGCGTGTGAGTCTATTTTTAGCGGTCTCACCCACTATCGCACTGAAAGCGTTGTATTTCTAGAACGGAGTGGAGTCATTGCCAGGTTACTTGATGTAAACACGACGTGTGCTGAACTGGATTGTCCTCTATCTAAATGAACCATAGCTAGACATGTGTGTAGCGTTTCGTAACCATCTGTTACAGAGGTGTATCTTTGAACAGTTACGAGGGTAGTGGGCCTTCAAAGCGATCTGCTTTGATTGTCTCCGTTGAGACTTTACTACCTTTCTTTTAACTCTTTCGAGACGTGCCGCATCCGGATTCGCGGCTTTATGCCGCGAATCCGTATGCGGCACGTCTCAAAAGAGTTAATTCACACTCCGTGTGAGCAGGCACACCTCACACAGGTTTTCTAGTGCTCCGGCGGGGCGAGTTGTTGAAACTCTCCTACGTACAAAGGAGAAGAAGACCAGAAAAGTCTTTCATTTTACGATATTCAAACGTCTTGCGTTAAGTTAGCCCTTTTGTCCAGCATAGTAAGACATACTAAGAATATTTATAAACTAGATAATGTGAACTATTGACCTTTTACGGCTTGGAGCAGGTCGCTTTAATGAAAGGAAAAACGAGCGGATTGAGTTCAGTTTCAAACAATAGAAAATACTTCCGCTTGCGAACGCCATTGAATTGCTGTTTCGCCCTATGCACGTACATATCTGCCCCAGGAAGGCAAAAGAGTGTCAGTTTATTTTCTGTTAAAAGCGAGATTTTCATTGTATGACAATGAAAATCTCGCTTTTCACCAAAAAAAAAAAAATTCTGTCTTTTGCCTTCAAGGGCTGCATGTGCCAATGCCTTGGCTACACAAAAGTAGCCAAACGCCTTCGGACCCACGACGGCCACAGTGGTCCCGCGCACAGTTGTGCGCGGGCCCACTGCGGCCGTCGTGGGTCCGAGGACCTATGCTTACTGGGTAATTACATAACCCTTCAAACTTCCTAAGCAGCAGACCTGACCGTTAAGTTAAGCGAGCACGCTGAAGTGCTGTAAACATATTGAGCAGACTGGTTGATTTGTGCAGTGCCTTACAGGCGCAACCAGTACCGACCACACTTTACATGTGGGGCTCATGAGAATCTATGCCACTTGCTTGAAAATTTAGATCTGTGCCTCTCGTTAGCAGGAAACAGCGCCTTTTGACATTTTTTTTTCTCTTCGAGCGGTTGGAGTTTTAGCGTATCGGATGGTACGTACCGCACGAACACGAATCCGTAACCAGCCACGCACATACCACAGATGTAAATAAAGATAACAAGTATTCAATTGACAAAGTACATGTAATTCACTTTAACCCTTTCAGTACCAGCTGACGCAGACTGTGTTTCTGCAGTCTTCGTTATTTCAACACCAAAGAACCCTACATGTCCCAGTAACACAGATCATAGTGGTGTCAACAAGAGGCATAGTTCCTCATGAGCCCCCGCATCTGCGGGGGCTCATGAGGACCTATGCCTCTTGCAATTGGGTGGTGTTCAAATTTTCTTGGCACCTCCCTTGAACTATCATGGTCTATCAGTCTCTCGAAATGGGACTTAGTCCTCACACAACACCCGATTCCGACGGGAACTTTGCCCACATTCCGAAAATAGTTTAACCCGCTCAGTGCCAAGCTGTTTTGGCACCAAGCTGTTCTGGCACCTCCCTTGAACTATCGTGGTCGATCCATCTCTTGATGTACGGTGACAGGGCTGAACTAGTCTTAATGTGTCAGATATTATTGCCTTATGATTTGACTGGAAAATCAGAACGCCTACTTAAGTAAGTTATTTGTATTTAATTATCTCGCTTTTTTGTGGGGTGGGGGTGGGGGGGTGGATGGGGTTGGGGACTGATATCAACATTATGTGAACGGACACAAAATAAAAGTATGATTATGATTCTAAAAAACGCACAGTCCTCTATTCATCTCTTTGTGTTTTCTGTCCTTTTTATGTGAGTAGCAAAAATGCGTTCGTCCTTGCACTTATATATCGTCGCTCGCTCAGTTGTTTTTTTCAGTTCCTCTCTCGGCGCTGGTTCCCACGTGTTGCGCTCAGTCTTTATTCGAATACCATTCATCTGCAGGAGGTATAGATCCTCAAGAGCCCTTGCAAGCCGCTACGGCTCATGAGGATCTGTGCCTCTTGCTGGCCATTTTTATATCATTCTTGCCGGCCCTACCGATTCCCGCGCTGTTCTTAGAGCAGAACAAAAAATGTCCAGACGTACATTCTGCGGTGGTGTAAGGTCAGTGTAGAACCTACGTTCCGGCGACCAAGCAGTGTGAAACTGATTTCAGTCTCTCTCGTGTGCCTGGAGTGTCAAACACTGATCGACATCTGCAAGAGGCATAGATTCTCATGAGCCCCTGCCGCGAAAGCAGGGGCTCATGAGAATCTATGCCTCTTGCTCAAGTCTCTCTCTCTCGGTTTCATTCATTTGCGTTTACGCTGCTCAGTAACACGAACGAAATCATCGAGTTTTGCTGTATGATTGATATTGTATAGGTCTGGCAGTGCGGTGATCAGCGCAGCATGACTGTAGTAGTTGGAAAACAATTACCAGCAGACGATCATATGCACCTAAGCGCGGGTGTCTGTGACTGACTATCATTGATTGAGCCGGCTTAAAGACTCGTAGTGTCTGTACTTGGCAATGGGCGAATAATGCCGAGGCGTTGCGTGTTGTGTGTATGAGAGCCCGCGTGGGCATTGTGTTTGACATCTGAAACTGGTGGTGACTGTCAAGTGTTCGAAGCTGGATTGCCGGTTATAATGGATTTGCTGAGGGACGAGAATGGATTAACCGAGCCTACGCTGTAAGTGTTGTCCTTCGTTTCTATTTCAGATTCTTCAGGTCTGTCTTGGTCTTTCAAAATCGAGTGAGCTGGTCTGTACTTTTGGACCTTAAGGCCTTCGGACGTAAGGTCCAAAATCACAGACCAACACATAAATGATTGTTTCATTTGCACGTGAGTTAAGAAGTGGACATGACGTTATTCGTGAAATTGATGGGCCTTCTAAGATCAGTCCATTGACGCTTGATTTTTTTTTTATTTCTCTAAGTGTATTACAACATCGGCATTAATTACAACACCACTAATAGAGATTGTGATAAAGTGTTATGCCTGTACTTCTTAATGTTTTCAACACTCCACCCTACAACACGATATCCCTTGAACTATCTTGGGTGGTCTGTCTCTTGAACTGTGATATGGTCTTAGCAGGACTATTCCAACATGTAGTTGTTTCCACCTTCGGTCTGCATTTATGCGAAAGCTTCTTGTCCTCCTGTTCACTGATCGCTAAATGCGGGAAGAGTGTCATAGCTTCAGTTTCCATAGCTGAGCCATCTTTTGATGACATCGTCTGTTATTCAGGCTAGATTACTTATCATGGCCTTTTCTTGGGGTACGGGGCAAATTGTAGGGCAAAGACAGCCGGCCTGCGTAGGTTAAACTTTGTGTGTGTGTGTGTGTGTGTGTGTGTGTGTGTGTGTGTGTGTGTGTGTGTGTGTGTGTGTGTGTGTGTGAATGCTTGCGCGCGCGCGTATGTGTGCGTACGTGTGTGAATGCGTGTGTTTGTGTGTGTGTGTGTGTGTGCGTGCGTGCGTGAATGCGTGTGTATTTGTGTGTGCGCGTGCCTGTGTGTGCGTGCATGTGTGTATGTGTGTCTATGTATGTAAGGGCGCGCACGCGTGCGTGTGCGGCCGTGTGCGCGTGTCCCTTGCACGCAAACGTACGTGCGAAGATCAAGTCCAGAAAGACTATACCGCTCCTTTCATTGGCGATGCCAAAAGGTCTGTGTAGCAAACAATTCTAACTAGCACACTCTCGTGTTACGCAAACCTGCATTGCAAACACACGCTACGGGAGACCACAAGCATGGACTGACATTAATCATTATAGCTGCCAGCTCCCCAGCCGTGGAAGAAACACGGATACAAAGTTGTGCCAGCAAGAGGCATAGATCCTTAGTGAGCCCCCATAGTCGCGGGGGCTCATGAGGATCTATGCTTCTTGCAGTTGGATCGTTAAAAAAATTCTCAGCGTTGAGGGGTTTAATTGTTATATATATTTAATTGTTATATATATTGTTACATATATATATATATATATATATATATATATATATATATTATATATATATATATATATATATTGTTACATATATATATATATATATATATATATATATATATATATATATATATATATATATATATATATATATATATATATATATATATATATACATTGTCGCACACAGCACCTATTTATAATCGCTTCTAAGAAAAGCACGCGTGAGTTGTTTAGTTCGGGGTTTAATTTTAACGTCCACGGCACCGAGGTGATAATGGACGGCCCTGACGCGCGGGTTATGGGGGACAGAGAACATCTATTGCCTATGGAGTACGACTTGAACACTGATCAATTCAGGCGCACTTCAACTGTGCCACTTTGATATACCAGGACCTTTCAACGGACATGCTATGGAACAAGCCCGTCTTTTTTCCCTGGATTGCGAGTCCAGCTACCGGGGCCGGGACGGGGACTCGAACCCACGACCCGGCGATTCCCTTCGCTCTCTTGCGCCGACGCTTAACCGCCTGAGCTATTTCGGGCTCTGTAGGACGTGAGTGTTATGACCCGATACCTCCCGGGTAACGCTAGATGATCTCACCGGTGACTACTCGTGGTCAGTCCACCCCACTCAACTGATTACTCATTCGTTTACTGTCGATTCTAATTCGTAAAGCACTTGTGGTGTACTCGCTCTTTCTAAGCGTGTTTCTTTCTTTGTTGGGAATTTCTTTGTAAACCATTCGGCTTTGGACGTGAACGGCTGCTATTTTTCAGTGCTGTGCTGGTCTGTAATTTTGGATCTTCCGGCTGGGATCCGTAGGGTTAAAATCACAGATCAGCGCACAGTTATGATAAGCTGATGTTCCAGTGAGTGGCCATGTCCGGACACGTCACTCTGCGTATGAATCGTTCTGATCAATTTTAACCCTTTCCCTGCCGCTGTACGTACATTCGTGCTTCTGAAGTCTTCGTTCATTCAACGACCTAAAGCCAAAACCGCCCAGGAAAGATGGATACAAATTGGTCTCAGCAAGAGACATAGATCCTCATGAGCCCCCGCTGTCGCGGGGGCTCATGAGGATCTATGTCTCTTGCACCTGGATCGTGTTCATTTTTTTCTCGGCAGTGAAGAGTTTAAAACAGTACGCTTGTGCCGTTTGAGGCCGTTGGTTGGTTAGTTCGGGTTTAACGTCCACGGCACCGAAGTGATAATGGACGACCCTGACGGGCGGGTTATGGCGGACAGGGAAATCTATTGCCTATGGAGTACGACCTGAACACTGATCAACTCAGGCGCACTCCAACTGTGCCACTTTGATTTACCAGGACGTTTCAACGGACATGCTATTAAACAAGCCCGTCTTTTTTCCCTGGATTGCGAGATTCGAAGTTTGCGGAGTTGTGCCAAAGGTTACAGTATGTGTACTTCGTCCAGTAGTCCTCTACAGAGCATTAGGTTAAAAAGAAGTTTCAGACAGAAGTCGCAGGAAAATAAACCCAGATCATTTCAGAATGTCTGTTAACTCATTCGAGGCGTGCCGCATCCGGATACGCGGTGTTACGCCGCGTATCCGGATGCGGCACATCTCGAATGAGTTAATATCTGACATTTGTATCATTATTATTACACATAACTTGAACTGGTCTAGTTGACTAGCTATTGATTTGAAGTACCATTAGGCGTAACTTTGAAGACACATTTCAGCACCATTTGTGTTTATTATGCCTTGTCGACACACCAAATGAACTTTAACAGCAATTGGGACACGCAGCAAAAGTACACGCGTAATCGCACTTATTTATTCTGCGCAGCCGTTATCGTATCAATCTATTTTGTTTTTTAGCTGTTTCTCGTACTGATAGCGTTGTGTTTATAGAACGGAGTGGAGTGATTGTCAGGTTACTTGATATTACGACGACGTGTGCTGAACTAAATTCTTTGTCTAATGAACTATAAGAAGATCTGTGTGTAGTGTTTCGTAACCATCTGTTACATAAGTGTATCTTTGAACCGTTACGGCGGTAGTGGGACTTCCATGTCTTGTTCCAAAGAGCAACACATATTTGTGAGGTTTCGTTTGCGCGAACGACTCCCAGAACGAGAGAAATCACAGTGGATAACCAGCTTGCTCCATAAGCAATACAACACTCCAAACTTCTCCAAGAGGCATATGCATCATGGTGGTGTTTGGAGTGTTGTCTTTCCGCCGTTATTGTCGCTCTCGTTCGTTGTTGCGAGTCGTTCGTCGCAAACAAAACCTCGCTATTCTGTACCTCAACAAGAGACTTAAATCGTCATGAGCCCCCGCGACTGCGGGGGCTCATGAGGATTTAAGTCTCTTGTCAACATCGCGACTTTGTGTTCATTGTGGCTTTGTTTGGAATATTTGTGTTAGTTTGTGTTACGTTCTGTTACTTTAAAAGTAAAATAGTTCAATTAAACATGAATCAATGAAAATGCATATTTTACTGTGGTGGACGGGGGTTGGAGGGTTGAAGGGGGGGGGGGTTGTTCGTTAAATTTTCAATTATACCTCTGCACTTTTTTTAAATTTTATTTTATTCTTCAAGCGCGTCTGTGGTGAAAGTATATACGCTTGGCGTACCGTGGCATTACATGCCAATATCTATCAATAGGCCACCGTCTATCAAACACGCATTCAGTGGGGAATGTTTTTGTTTGTGTTACGGCGGTCGCCTAGCTCGTCTGCATGCTTGCAGGCCCCACAGGCAAACGTATACTTCATCTCGAATAGACATAGACACATATGAGATCTTCTGTCTGTAGGGGTTCATGAAAATCTATGCATCTAGCTGGAGAGAATGTGTCGAATTTATGTCTGTGAGACTGGAAACTTTCAGGTTTCAATCAGGCGAGCGGCAGTGACAGTGAAAGCCTTCACTGACCCCGGCGGGAGACGTTCAATAGCGTGTCCTTGTTCGATTTTTTAGATAGTGTACCTTTCTGCTCCTATATGAATCATCAGACATCTTCAAGAGACATAGATTTTCATAAGCCCCCGCAATGCGGCGGCTCATGAAAAGCTATGTCTCTTGTTTTTATCTCATTTATATCTGCCATCCAAAACCTGAATAGATCACTTGACATTTAAAATTTACGGAGGTTTCGCGAACGTCTTATTTGCACTTAAGTTATGTGGCGTGGTATCACATTTCATCCCAACTTTTTGTCAGTAGTTTAATGGAGAGACTTCGTGGGGGACTGTGCAAGTTTGGCCGACTTTGCCAAAACTCATTACAGCGAAAATTGCTCTTTTCTGCTCTCGGAGCTAATACCTGAGTGCGAACGATTCACAGGGAAAGCGCATAACCAGTTTCACAAAAGAATGCGACAAAGAAATTCACCTGTGCGATCGGTGGCACATTTTCAGAGATAAAACTTAATCTGGGCCTTTCGATTCTACAGCCAAATGTCTGTGTTGATTAGAACGTAGATATTAATTATTGTTTTCCTCCCTACGTCACACGACCAGTCACTTTAGCGCAAACCGTACCATGTGACCGTGATATAAAAAGCCCTGTAGCCAAAAATGGCGGACGTTTTGTAGCTCTCTCGATGACGTATCTTGGATGCCAGTTTTGTTCTATAAAAGATCGCCAAACGTTCTAAGTACAACGTTACTTAGTGTTGTTCGAAACAACAAGCACACTCAGTACTGGAGACGGCAACGTCATGACATATTTTAAATTACGTCATAAGTCTATTATGTATAAGGGTATATTCCTTTGACGTCAGTCATGTCTGGCGTGATCCAGGTCGCAAGATATCTTCTTGATTTATTTTACGAAAATAGTGGAGGAATGAAAACAAATACGTTATTGGTCGAAGGGGTTCGCTGCACGGACCCTTGTACGCCTTCGGAAGGTCAAAGGAACCATTGTACCCTTCAGGCCTTCGGCCTGCGGGGTACAATGCTTCCTTTGACCTCCCTCAGGCCTACAAGGGTCTGTGTAGCGAACCCCTCCGACCAATAACTTATACTGTT
>BTPG01000008.1:96294591-96612091 GCA_036245525.1 Semisulcospira habei | reverse complement strand
GCGCGTGTGGAGGGGGGGGGGGTAGATGGGTGGGCATTCGTGCATACGTGCGTGCATGTTTACGTGGTTTACGTGAGTGCGTGTGTGCATGCGCGCGTGTGTGTGTGTGCGTGCGTGCGTTCGTGCGGCCTCGTGCGTGTGTGTGTGTGCGTGCTCTCTCTCTCTCTCTCTCTCTCTCTCTCTCTCTCTCTCTCTCTCTCTCTCTCTCTCTCTCTCTCTCTCTCTCTCTCTCTCTCTCTCTCTCTCTCTCACCTTAGGTTCCGGTAAAGATTAAATAATTGTTGCTGGATTACAGTAGATTTGCACAAATCTACTGTAAATACCGGACAATGTGTCATCGTCAGCTTCAAACGACGTTCCCATTACCTCAACATTAACACCTGACAGAAAGCAAACAGACAAGATTTGCAGGTCACTGTATACCCACGACTCCATTTCATTGTGCGAGCCAAGTGGATCACTCTTTCGCCAAGCATTACCGCGGGGATGGCTCGACCATGATAGCTCAAGGGTAGTGCCTGATTAGCTTGGCGCCTTCAGGGCGCCAAACTAATCATGCACTACCCTTAAACTATCATGGTCTATCCATCTCACAACTGCCCCTGACCGTGATACTAGTGATACCGTTTGCCTGGAAACCATGTTTACTTTTGGAAGACGAAATCACTTAAAGCGAAAACACAATCACTCACACTTCAAGGACGAGTCTTTCTGTGTAAGCCGATCTGTAATTTTAGACCTTACGGCCTGAGGCCGTAAGGTCCAAAATAACAGACCAGTTTACACAACAGTGTCGTGGACTACGCATGATTGTTTGTTTCACTGCCTATTGCCTTTGGGCACAAAATCGAAGACCTGTACACTAATACGGTCACTTTCTGCAAGGAGGGAAAAAAACCACGAGTACCTGTTCTGTATACATATATGGTAAACGCCCTCCGCAGAATCACATACGTACCTACGATCAGCAGGTATCCCACGGGGCCCTGGAAAGTCTATGTCTCTTCTAGATGTGCGGTGCTCCCAAATTGAGTGTGTTTATATAAGTGTATGTGGTACTCGAACGGTTTCTTATGAGTCAAGTACTTCTGCATTCTATTCCTTTTATTTCTTTCCCTGACTGAAAAGTCAGGCTAATCCTTCCACTTGCTCGTGTCAATGTATTACGATGATTTATCAAACAGTCTCGAGGGTTCAACAAATGTGGGCGTGTCGTAGAATTGCCCTCAAGTCAGTCTAGTAGTCAAGTTATCTACTCGATCACCCCTCTTTTCAGTCCAGCCAAGAATGACACCTCATCTGCACCAATCAATCAATCAATCAATCAATTTGTCCATCTGTCCGTCCATCCATCAATCCATCTTTCCATCCACCCACTCGCCCATTTAACCCAAAAAGCTCTAACCTGCTATGACAGGACATAGATTGACCGTGAAAGTTCAAGGTTGGGTTCAGAATAGCTTGGCGCCGTTAGGCGCCAAGCTATTCTGACACCACCCTTGAACTATCACGGTCGATCTGTCTACAAAACTGTGACGTAATCCTTGAAAGGTGTCTAAAAAAATGACAATGTCATCCTCATGGCTGTAATGTGCTAACACAAAGATGCTCGGTCCCATGTCGGTCCTTTAACACACGGTTGTAACAACGCATTCTCTATGATCATTTTCTCTTTCCTCACGCAGCTTCGACAAGGATTCCAACCTGCGCCTTGAAGAACAGATCAAGCTGACCCACCTGGAGCAGCTGATGAGGGAGTTCGCCCTGCACCGCCCGGGGGACATCCTCGTGCAAGAGGGGTCGGGCTACTTCCCGCCTAAGGTCCTCAAGCGAACCCCGGGCTGCATGAACCTGGAGGAGTTTCAGAACACAATCGCCAAGGTGCTGGGTACCACGGAGTATTCGGAGTATCTGGAGAAACTCTTCATGAAGGTGAGAAAGATTTAGAAGTGAGCAAGGGTTCAGTTATGAATTCAAGGGTAATTTCTGATTAGCCTCAAGGCGCCAAGCTAATCAGACACTACCCTTGAGCTGTAAGCGTCGGCACACTTTTCGTAGTCACCGACTGAAGCGTTCAAAGCTATAGTCGTTAGCTCTGTATCATTAGCCTCCAGTATCGTCTACAATCTCGAAATACAACACATCAACCTGGGTTGTTTATTGCCTCGTTAGTGCTGAGCAATGCCTTATTTATTTATTTATTTATTTATTTATTTATTTATTTATTTATTTATTTATTTATTTATTTATTTATTTATTTATTTATTTATATTTTGGTTATGCATTTATTTTTATTTATTTATTTATTTTTTTTTTTTTTTTTTAAATATTATTATTATTTTGGTCGTGTATACATCATCTGCTGTTCGTGTTACGGCTACGTGAACAGAAATGGGCACATGCTCCTTCTGTACTGTATGTCTGGCCGTCTGTGACGCACTTCTTGACGTCATGTGCTGACCTAATCGATATAAGGCGGAAACACTACACAGCAGACTCTTTGAAGGATTTGTTTCGGGACGTTCCCCCGGACAAAATCTTCAGCTTTCTAAAGGAAGCCAGTTTGTTTACAATATTTGAGTCTCTGTAGTCTGTATAAATCTGACTGTTCTTATGAACTTCAAAAGTCTGTAGACATGTACGAGTGACGAGTGGGACTTTTTAGCCAAGAATACTTTTCAACTGTATTTGCATCATATTTAACTCATTCAGCCCTGGCACACCACAGCAAGATATGGCTCGACCATAATAGTTCAAGGGTGGCTCCAGAATAGTTTGGTGCCTGTAGGCGCCAAGCTATTCTGGCACCACCTTGAACTATCATGGTCGATCTGTCTCCTGCGTTGTATAATGCAGTCCTCAGAGGACAACTCCACGTGGGTATTTCGTACCTGGGGCACAATGAGTTAAGACCTTTCCCTTAGTCTGGCTGGCCAGACTTCTACGCTTCCCGCCGTGAGATTGCCTTAGTCGCCTGCTCGGCGTTAATCCCAAATGATTAACTAACTAACAAATTCCCGTCTCCCTATGTGTATCTGTCAACCGACAGCTGGACACGTCTTGCGATGGCTACGTGGACTGGAACGAGTTCTGCACCTACATGCTGCTACTGTATCGCGAGAACGACTACCTCCGCACCAAGCGTGATATACCATTCCAGGTGGAGCCCGTCATCAGACACATCGTGCACAACAGGGTGAGCTGAATTTAGACTTGGATAGCTGTAGAGAAGAACCCAATGGAGAAAGGTTAACACGGTTAGAAAAGACAGTTACAGTAACTGTCTTTTCTAAGCGTGTTTCTGTCTCCGTTGGGTTCTTCTCTGTATGGCAGTTTTGGTCTGGATTTTGATAGCTGTGAAATAAATAGAGGTAGGGTCCCGAGTTCATTGATTAATTGACTGACTGTTTTGAGTTTACTGCCGGCAAGCAGAGAGGACTATTTCACTGCGGGCCCAGAATTTATAACGAATGCTTACAACTATTCAGTTTTCGTGTTAGGTTTTTAACACCCTTCCATGCCAATGTACATACATTTTCATTGTGTCTGTATTCTTTCTTCATTCAATGACCAAAGCCAAAACCGTCTTAGAAGCACGAGTCGCGAGGGCTCATGAGGATCTACGCCTCTTGCAATTGAATCGTGTTCACTTTTTCCGGGCAGTGAAGGGTTTAAAGCAACATGATAATCATGCAGCGCACTGTGATGGAAACTGGTAAATAGGGGCTGAGAGGGGATTTCTTGATGCAAGCGAGAAGAACAGGTGTACAGCGCAGGAAGATCATGTGTGTCCCCCAAGTGTCATCAGGACTGTGTGTTTTGCAACCAAAGCGGCAATTACATCCTGCATTGCGTCGATCGTTTATAAATAGATTGTTTCTCTTTGCAGCAAGAGCCGACGACGAAGATTGTGGCAGTGGACAGTCCCACTCGGTACATCACCATCAGCAAGGTGAGCTTTAGGAGCAGTGTGAATTTCGATCGAGTGCATCAAAACATCGCCGGTGCACTGACTTGATATAACCATCTGGCTGTCGGTGGCGCTTTTCTTAGAGGTGATTCCACTAGGATTCCACTAGGAATCACCTCTAAGAAAAGTGCTACCGACACCCAAACGAACTAATATAGTCACGACCGGAGGTGGGGGTTGGGGTGGGGGCAGGGTACGGGGTGGGGGGGGGGAGGGGGGCAAGGGGGGGAAGGGGGGTTCGGAGGGGAAGATGGCGACCTGCGAGCAGTCCTATTCGAATGGTTTATTCTATTGTCATTGTTGGCCCCATGAAAGTGCCGAAAGCTTGAAATGTTACACGTATTGCCTTTTTTGTGTGATAAAATTCTAATCTCCATTATTTTCTCTATGTGCTTGTATATGCCTAGCATAACTTACGAGGGCTTCTAACATGTCGTACGTATTACTCTTTATTTCCTGTCTGTTTGCCCCCAGGAAGGTGCTATGAGCGTGTGGATGCCCAGCATGGGGTACGAGAAGTCCTACACGGTGGCAGGTGACGAGGAGGACGCCAGCTCCCAGAAGCGGCGTTTCAAGATGTGGGTGACGGACGCCGTGTACCTGCGCAACTGTGATAAGATCGCCATCGGGTCCACCAGCAGGGACATCAGGTTCTATGACGTCTCCACCAACCAGTACTTTGAGGAGTTTCATCTCTTTGGTGAGACGTGCTATTGAAAGCGCTCCACCGCGTCCCGTCCTATAAAGTCTCTTCTTTAAATAGAAGAGACTTAAAAAGGATCGACCATGATAATTCAAGGACTGTGCCAGATTTGCGTGGCGCCTTCCAGGCGCCAAGCAAATCTAGCACAATCCTTGAACTATCATGGTTGATCCACCTCCTGCTGTGTTGTTTTTAAGGCTGAGTGTGTTAAAAAAAAAAAGGGGGGAACACGTTAAGCGTACAGGGCTTAACGTCTTTTGTCCACCACGAATGTGATTTTAAAGACTGAGTGCATGACTGTGTTAAGGACCATCTTTAATATCGTATTTTCTGTTCACAGCTATGGCAGACGTCCCGTACTGTTTTGACTACTGGTACAACGAGAGGGTAGGGCACATTCTCCACTTGTTCAAAATATTCTCGATAGTCCATAGTGCAGCTGTTATCCGGCTTAAAGTACCATTACGCATAAATCTAAAGATACTCACAAACCAGATAGGTGAGGCTAGCGCTGGCAGAATTGTACAACAAACCAAGGGGTATTACTCAGCGCTGGACAGACGAACAGTTAGATCCCCTGCCCCCGCCTATCAGGCACCCATTCGCCAGCCCACAGAGAAATACGCAGGTATAGATCAAGACGATCATCTACATCCCTAAAAGGATGCATCAGGTCTCTTATATAACCCATGTCTTTCGCCGGAACTTAGGAAGTAGGCAGGAGAAACATACATACACAAACACGAAGGTGCATTACTATTATGTGGTCGGGTAAATACCCTGAGTAATTCCCACAGTAGATGCACAGAACATTACACAACAATGTAACGATACAAATTTGCCTCGAGTTATACTGAGATACTCACAAACCAGATAGGTGAGGCTAGCGCTGGCAGAATTGTACAACAAACCAAGGGGTATTACTCAGCGCTGGACAGACGAACAGTTAGATCCCCTCAGGGCACCTATCTGGTTTGTGAGTATCTCAGTATAACTCGAGGCAAATTTGTATCGTTACATTGTTGTGTAATGTTCTGTGCATCTACTGTGGGAATTCAGGGTATTTACCCGACCACATATAGTAATGCACCTTCGTGTTTGTGTATGTATGTTTCTCCTGCCTACTTCCTAGTTCCGGAGAAAGACATGGGTTATATAAGAGACCTGATGCATCCTTTTAGGGATGTAGATGATCGTCTTGATCTATACCTGCGTATATTTCTCTGTGGGCTGGCGAATGGGTGCCTGATAGGCGGGGGCAGGGGATCTAACTGTTCGTCTGTCCAGCGCTGAGTAATACCCCTTGGTTTGTTGCATAAATCTAAAGACACGTTTCTGCACCATTTGTGTTTGTTATGTCTTGTCGACACACCAAATGAACTTTAACAGCAGTTTGGACAGGCAGCAACAGCACATGCGTAATCGCACTTATTTATTCTGTGCAGCTGTTAGCGTTTCAGACTATTTGTAGCTGTTTCTCGTACTGATAGCACTGTATTTAGAGAACGGAGTGGAGTCATTGTCGGGTTACTTGATATTAAGACGACGTGTGCTGAACTGGATTCTCCTGTGTCTAAATGAACCATAACTAGACCTGTGTGTAGCGTTTCGTAACCGTTTGTTACAGAAGTGTATCTTTGAACAGTTACGGCGGTAGTGGGCCTTAAAGTCATCTGATCCACGAGAGGCTTTGCCTGTTCATATTCGCAGATACAGCTGTTCATCAACGTTGTATTCAAGATTCAAGATGACTTTATTGTTGCTGTAATAGAAGATAATCATACACAGCATAAATCGTCTTGCCACCGCAGGTGCTGCTCACATTCACTCACTCGCTCATTCCACAAATTATAATAACAGAGTTACAAAATGGACAATGACTCGGGCGACGGGTGAAGCCCGTCGCCAAGAGTACATCTAATGGCCGGCGCCAGTGGCCTCATCCCGAGTCCGAACCTCCCTGACAAAAACAGAATGCTAAGACAGCCCTATGTTTCCTGAACACACTAGTATATGCTCTTTTGTTAAATTTCTACTTGACTAAAGCTAGTACATAAAAATACAAGTTAACAAGAGAAACACATTACCGTCTAAAGGAAAATAATCTCCGATCTAGGCAACATAAAACAACGATCAAAGCTGCACCTGGAGGCCCCTTGCCCCAGCTAAGATAAGGCTTTTCTACCATTATTTTTAAAAGCCATGTGAATGGGCACATGTAATAGAGGTCTTCTACCGGAACTGTCATACGTACAAAGAGAAAGAGCAGAAAAGTTCTTCATTTCGAACTTCTTTCTCCCTTTTGTCACGCACTATTGTAAGACGTACCAATAGCCTTTATAAAGGAGACGTTGCGAGCTTTTAATCCTTTACCAATGCGCAATAGGCCATCGGGCCGACCTCGGCCCGATGACCTTTTGCGCATTGGGTTACTGCCTTTAGCAGGTCGCTTTACAGTATTGCGCGCACGTAAATATCACGGAAGTCGTAATATATAGAACAGCGGCTCAAAGACATAATGGTATGATCTGTATGGTGTGTACCCCACCAAAAAAACGTCAAATAGATACTTTTTCCATGTCGGTATTATTCACGTGTTACAGGCCCCGAACACAGAATCGCTGTTGTTGTTCGGGGTGGACACAGGCGCCATCCACCTGCTGTACTTCCAGAAGCCCGTCACTCAGCTCTTCGAGACGCCCTTCCAGAGCGAGGGAGGGGCTCAGAAAATATTCTGGCAGGTACGAGGTTAAAGACTTACGGTTAAGGTTAATGTTGGTAAGTGGTACATAGGATCGAGACTGCAATGCGTGAGTCTTGACAATGTGACCTAGGAGACAATTATCCCCAGCCAGCTAGGATGGGAGAGCAGCTAATCTCTAGCTAGCACGCATTTGTTCCGATTTTGAATTGAATTGAATTGAATTGAATTGGATTTAGTTCAATTGAAAATCCTTATTATCCATAAAATGTTACGCATAAACTGGAAATTTTGTCTTTGGCCCACATCACATCAGTATACAACAGATAAAACAAGCACTCAACTAACATGTACATGTAATTACACATTTTACACCGCCCTGAGATTGTCTTTGTCGTCTTGCTTAGTGTTAAAGTCTAACAACTAACTAGCTAACTACACATTTTGCAATTGAACCGTTCATAATAGCAATAATTGCAACTGAACTCGATCATATTAGTTCCAGGGTAGTGCCTGATTAGATTGGCGCCAAGCTATTCAGGCACTACCCTTGAACTATCATGGTCGATCTATCCCCAGCTGAAGGCGCCATGGCTGAATATGATTAAAGTGACTATCCCTCAAACAATATGTTTGTTGTGTTATCCCAAGGATCTACCCCAGCACAGTAAGTGGGTGCGCCACACCCTGCTGAGCGACATCCACGCGGACATCATCCGCCAGGTGCGCTACCTGCCGGAGAATGACGCCATCATCTCCTCCAGCGCCGACTCCAGGAACTCTCTCATCATCTCAGACACGCAGCGACTCAAAAAGTCCTACGTCTTCAGGATAGAAAAGGTGATCGGATGGTGTTGATATTCTCGTATTTCTTACGCCAGTGTTGTCGTGGTAGTGCTGCCGCCTCTGATACTGCTGTGTTAACCCTGTGGGTCTGTCGGTAGCGCTTTTGGTCGCGGCGATTCCTGCAGGAATCGCCGCAACCAAAAGCGCTACCGACAGACACAGGGTTAACCGTTGCAAATATTTTTGGTGCAGTTTCATTTATAACAGCGACGTCTTCTCGATAGGCAGCATCATCTTTAAACATACAAATTCAAATCGGCATTATGTGTCTTTCAGAGATAAGTGCCAAGATGACCTATCTCTTTTTTCTCCGTCCCTCATAATTATGTGTCCCATCGTTATTTGCTCTGTTGGCTATCAGGCACCCTGTAGGCCCTATATGTTTATACTGCACAACGAAACCTACATATTACATATATTTTATGGAGTTCTAAACACACCATAAATTGAAACTCCGATTGTCGTTACAAAATGCTTTCCGCAAGTACTAGTAACCCTCTGGGTGTCGGTAGCGGTTTTGAACCGCTACCGACACCCAAGGGTTAACACATAACAATACGTCAAGGTGCGTCGAACTGGCGGTGTGGACGCTCGGAATACATTCAGACCTGTACCACTGAATCTGTTCCTGCCTGCAGGGCGTGGAGAGCTTTGACCACAACAAGAACCTGAACATCCTGGTGACGGGCAGTGCCGACCACCTGGTGCGCGTCTGGAATCCCTACGTCCCCAACAAACCCGTGGCCATCCTCAGCGGGCACGCAACAGGAGTGATAGGGGTTTCCATTCACGAGGGCTTTATGCAAGTGTTCAGCTACTCCAAGGATGCGGTGTGTATGCGCCAAACCTAAAGACAAAATACCGTATCTACATGCACGAAATCCGCACCAAACGCTGGAGCGACTGGGAAGCGTTAGAGCACTGCTTGGTTTATTGTCTGCCACAGGTTGGGGTAGAGAAATGCGACATCAATCAGAGGGGCCTGACGCGCTCAATGTACTAATAGTTGCGAGACAACCACTGCGCCACCGAGCGCGCGGTGGCGCAGTGGTTGTCTCGCAATTATCAGTACATTAATAATAATAATAATAATAATAATACATGGTATTTATATGGCACATTTCTCATATTTATACTATAACTCAATGCGCAGGCGAAAACCACACATACACACACACACACACACACACACACACACACACACACACACACACACACACACACACACACACACACACACTCACACACCATCACATACACAATTTTTGAGAAAAGCGAGATTTTCATTATACCATTGAGAGCGTCAGGCCCCTACGGTATCAGTGTACAGCGTTTATTTCTCCTACTCAGTGTAAAACAGGACTTTGTCTTGTTTCCAGTCACTAGAAGAAATATCAATAACGTACGTTGACGTCCATCTTGCTTCGTTGAACAGTAACAAGAAGGTTAATAAATGGTGCGCATTAGCTGATACACATCGTGAAGCTCCATTTCTCTACTTCAGCTATGATTATCGTACAAGGGTTGGAAAACAAATGCCAACTTATGTTAGGACTTAGGTTGCATGATACGATGTGTACTCCTCAACCTCACCTATGTTGTATGCATGCACTACCCAAAATGTAGGAGAAATTATTGGAGGCATTGGGCACGCTATAGCATATATTATATGCATGAGTGTAGTGTATACATCCACATACATATATATATATATATATATATATATATATATATATATATATATATATATATATATATATATATATATATATATATATATATATATATATATATATATATATATATATATATATATATATACACACACACACACACACACACACACACACACAAAGAGTTTTCGTTGGTTACCTGATACATACCATACAAGTATATGACGTGCAGCAAGCAAACACATGCACTTGTCTGCATATACAGCCGACTTCTGGCACATACCAAGTGCGCAAAGACCATGGGCCGACGACGACCGCCCTTGGCCCGCGCACGACCGTGCGCGGGCCAAGGGCGGCCGACGTCGGTCCCACTGATGGCCTTTTGCGCACTGGGTAGTAATCAGTTATAAGAGCAACGCACGCCATATGTTCATACACAGATGCGTGTGCTAACCCGTTATTTATTATTCGTTCTGTTCGTGTGTATGTCCTAAAAAATGATAACGAATATCCCCGTCCTTTTAAATAACGTCCAGCGTGAATTGTGCTGTTGAAAATCGCATCGTGTCGCTACAGTATCTCTAAAGAACACATGTCAAGTCATAAGCTTTGAAAGATATGCTCTTTTTTCTTATCAGTTTGAGACTTAAATCACAATTTTAAAATACATTTGACTGGTTTATAATCTTGCGTGCTCAAATCTTTAAATGTACAAATTAAATCGACCGGTATGCTCGTTTAAAAAGTACTTGCAAGAGACACTGTGTCGACACTGAATTCCTTTGAGGTGTGGGACACCATCTGTTTACTTTGTCATTAGATATTTTTTCTAGAACTCCGTAGTATTTCATTCAAGGCTTTTCGACACTTCCGCATCTATTGATGCGCCCCGCGGGGCACATCAATAGATGCGGAAGTGTCAAATTGCGTTGAATGAAATGCTCCTCGTTGATGCGGGGCACCTTGAATGAGTTATTCATCTCTTTTTCAGTCGTTGAATTAGTAAGAGACGCTTTTTTTTTTTTTCATATTTGAGTTGAAATGGACATTAAAGTCCATCCTCCTTTCCTCTGTAGTTGGTCAAGGTGTACAGATGTGAGTTCGTCCATGCCAGCAGTTTTCATCAGTACAGTTCAGCAAATAAACGTGTTTTTTTCTGAGTCCACCACTAAAAACTAAAACATAAATTTGTTTTTTTAAACTCCTACAGCAATCTTCATCACTGGTCCCGGAATTCTACTCAGAAAACGTCCCTTGTTAGCGGTTTCAGCTTCTGTGGGAAATGGTTGAACAGTTTACCACTGAAGAACCACTGTTAGGGGATTCGTGTAGGATTCCGGGACCTGTGTTTGTATCAAATTAATTTGTCAAATGAGCAGCCGATAAGTGTGCGTGTTGTAGACATTTAAACGTTGTGGCTGTTCAAACTAATTGTGTTTATCGTGTGTCAATATGTATTTCTGTATCACCAACAAACTTAAATTATAATCAAGAGTTGTACATGCACATTTTTGGATGGTGTGAACCTAACTTGCATCAAAGCTCCCACGCTGATTAGATGGTGGCGGATAACTTGCTAACACTCTGTTGCATGCTGGGGGTAAGTATGGTGTAGCCTAACTGGGTGTGAACGTCTCCAGGTCTACTTGACATGATGAATATTTAGCGTGTGTGGTGTGTAGTGTGCGTGGAAATGTATTCATTATTTGTAGATGTAGTGAAAGAGGTGATGTACATGATAGGCTCAGTTACTGCCTATATGAGCCTGTTCAAAATACTATTTTAATATTTGACATTGGTGAACACATTTTTCTTTTTTAAATTAGTTCTATATGTGTGCTGGTCTGTGATTTTGAACCTTACGACAATATTTTGACCAGCTAATTCAATGTGTATGTGCTCTGGTGTATTCGTATGCCTGCTTGTTCCTCCACGCAAAGGACACACCCGGCGATGCACGCCAAATATACTAAAGAACAAAAGAAATTAGAGATTTTTGGAATCATCGGAAACACGTTCGTGTTTCCGGTGATTCCAGCAATGTCGCATTTCTTTTGCTCTTCAGTATACATCACTCGCATTGCATCCCTCTCAGCTGACGCATGACGGCAGGCGACGGGTCGACCATGAATCACTGAGTGAAATTTGACTTGAGAACGGTCGAGGCGTTGACGTCGACCATGGTAGTTCAAGGGTGGTGCCGGAATAGCTTGGCGCCTCTAGGCGCCAAGCTATTCTGGCACCACCCTTGAACTATCATGGTCGATCTATTCAAAGAACTGGCGTGTAGTCTTTAAAAAGATCGCTCCAAACTTCAGAAATTTTTGCCCCAAGGCTCAATGTGATCCGGCACAACTTTTGAACTGTTTGTCACGATTAGTCTCATTGTGGTCTTTAGACTACAACTCCCAACTTGAGAATTGTGACCGTACGGCTCAAAGTGTTCACTAAACTTGTCTTGCAAGACAGCAAGTCCATTTTTGTGAAAAGCGAGATTTTCATTGTATTACAGTGAAAATCTCGCTTTTCACAAAAGTTGACTACGGCCTTTTTGCTCTCACAGGACAGCATTGCAACATGCCTTTTGAACGCTTTAGACTTCAAGTTATTCCATCGCCACCATTTTACTTTCATGGTCGATCCATCTCCTGAACTGGTATGTAGTTCTCAGGACAATTCTGCTCCGTGAAGGCAAAAGACAATAAGTACATTTCTGGGAAAAGCAATATTTTCATTAGATTACAGTGAAAATTTCGATTTTCACTATAAAATGGACCATTATATTTCACACGATATAACAGCCAACTTATGCAATCTTGACCTTTTGGCTGAGTGTGTGAACTAATGGCAGCACTGGTTGTCTCTCTCGATTCGCTACCGCTGTGGCGGTAGCGAATGGAGGGAGACAACCAGTGTGAACTAATGGCCACATGTGTTTGATCGCTTTCCGCATCAGGTGATCAAAGTGTGGGACATCAAAGAACACGCGTGTCTCCAGACCGTCATCCTCAAGTTTCCCAGCAGTCTGCACGCGAGAATACCGGAGCACGGGCAGTTCCCGCTACACCTACAGGTGATGCTACTGCTGATGGTGATGTAACACGAACCTTACCCCTTATCCTTCCGATCTCCTGAGATTCAAACCAACACGTATTTTAAACACAGGCAAAAGTGACAACTATAAGAACGAGATGACATTCAGTTTACGTCAGATCCGGTTTTAGATGCTGGATGTATGAAACCGAAACCGAGGTCAAACTGAATTTCACATTAGACTAATGTGAAATTCAGTCTGAGTTGCCAGACGTCAAACTGTTCTGTCACTACTGACTCTTGAACTATCATGGCCAATCCGTCTCCGACTGTGGTGTCGCAAGACTGAGTGAGAGTGTTGAACTTGTGTTGATCCAACGAAAATCCTCTTAAAACTGGAGCGTCCCTCCTCTTGAAGGAGTTATTGCCATGTTTAACCCTTTGCTTGTCGGTCGCGGTTTTTGTCGCGATGATTCCTGTAGGAATCATCGCGACAAAAACCGAGACCGACACGCAATGGGTCAACAGTGATTCTAGTGCAGCCTTGACTCCCCTTGGATTCCCACAGATCTTCACCCTAGATTAGCGTTCATTCTGTTTGGCTGATCTGTCCTCGGACCTCGCCTGTTTCAAGATCCTGACTTGTGTTCTCGTCAGCCATCCCCACATGACGCACTGCTGGTGACGTGTAATGACTACGTGGGCATGCTGAAGCTGGGCCGGGTGGAGCCCCCTGCCGGCAACACCATGGCGCTCACACACGACACACAACTCTGTTCTGCCATCTACAACAGCTTCTTCAAACAGGTCGGGTGGTGCGTGATGGTGGTGGTGCTGCTCATAGTACTTGACTCGTGTTCCGTTTAATCAGGTCCAAAAAGTTTCAGACTTCAGGAGCCATTTTTTTAAAAAAAAAAAACGTCACGGATCTGGGTGTAACAAGGCCAAACATCTTAACCCCTTCCCTGCCGCAATACGTATATTTTTGTTTCTGAAATCGTTGTTCATTCAACGACACAAAATCCTAAACCGTCCAACAAACGTGGATCAAATTGGTCTCGGCAAGAGGCATAGATACTCATGAGCCCCCGCAATAGCGGGGGCTCATGAGGATCTATGCCTCTTGCAGTTGGATCGTGTTCACTTTTTCTCGGCAGTGAAGGGGGTTAACAAGTAGTGAATTAAAAAACTGTTTTGTCTTTGTTATTCCACAGAGTGTTGTTTATTTTGTTAATACATTTATTTATTTATTTATTTATTTATTTATTTATTTATTTATTTATTTATTTATTTATTTATTTATTTATTTATTTATTTATTTATTTATTTATTTATTTATTTATTACGCTATTGTGTTATTATTTATTTATTTATTTTAGGTGGTGACTGGCTGTGACTCATCCGCCATAGCCGTGTGGGATATCGAGACGGGCAACAAGGCCATCGTATTCTCCAACGCTCACGGGGACGAGGAGATCACCAGCATGGTGTTTGACGACAACTTCAGGCGCCTCATCTCGGGGGCCAGGAACGGGACTATCAAGGTACACCAAAATTGCGAGTTGTTGGGATAGTTTAATGTGGCCTCGAACAACTGATTTAATCAGAATAAGGCCTTGCGAACAAGAGACGCCACTTGAAATCCGTCACTACCGTGAAACTGCGAACACCACCCAACCGCAAGTGGCTAATAATAACATCTTGAGCCCCCCCCCCCCCCCTCCACTTGTATTTCTGTATTTATTTTGAATAATAACATCTTAGCCCCCCCCCCCCCTCAAAAACATCATGAGCCCCACGTTATAAAGGGTTACAGGAATTTCTTGAAATTAAAAAACAGTATTGTCTTCTGAAAAGAAACTGGCCATGTGTAGAATTCTACGCGTTTACCCGCCAAACTTTGAATTTGCACAGCCGTGTGACTTATTTTCTCCGTTTCCACGACAACAGGTGTGGAACTTTCAGAACGGCCACAACCTGCACAAGCTGGAGCCGGTGGGAGAGTCGGAGGTGACGGGCATCTTACCGCTGTCCGACAAGAAGGTCATCCTCGCTGTGGGCTGGAGCCGCCTCATCACCATGTATGATGACGCGGACGCCGATGTGAGTACTGTCCATCGGAGGCTACAGCCAGCGTGTCCATTTCTGTGAAAAGCAAGATTTCCATATCGCGACGAAATTTTTGCTTTTCACAAACATTGACTTAATAATAATAATAATAATAATAATAATAATAATAATAATAATAATAATAATAATAATAATAATAATGCCGGTTATTATATAGGCGCTTTTCCCAATTCTACAAATCGGCTCAAAGCTCCTCGAACTGAACCCAACACGCACGCTCACGTGACACACACGCATTCACTCTGAAGACAAACACAGTACAAAACAGTCGAAATTCCCGTGGTACGAAAGGTCAGCTCAGCTAGTGAGGTTTCGAAAATTTTGATCGCTTGTATTTGCAATTTATAAAGTGGCCTGAAACCGGTACCACAGGGGAGGGGGAGGAAGAGCCGGAGTAGCGGAGAGAGAATCCCCTTACTGTCTTTTGCCTTTTGCTCAGCGCCGTTTAGTGTATAGCACTGATTTGTTGTAGCACAACCCTTTCACAGTACGACATAGATGTCTTGATAAACGTGTGTCTACGACCTGTCGAAACCGTTGAAAGTGACAGCGCGTAATATGCAGAGAGAAAGATCGCCCAGATAGAGCATAACCTGTTGTGACCTTTTCGAAGAAAACTGAGGCTGATTTTTAAAGAAAATGCTTATTGTCCTATGAAGACTACATTACAGATTAGGGGATAGATCAACCGTTTTAATTCACGGGTGGTGCCATCATAGTCAATTTTATGTCAAGCAATGGGTGTATCAGAATAAAAAGGGTTAAAAGACTGGAGATCTCTTGAAGGGCAAAACGTGTCACCTGTCCTTAACCCCTTCCCTGCCACTGCACGTACACTTTGTTTCTGAAATCTGTGTTCATTCAACGACCAACAGCCGCAATCGTCCAAGGCACATGGATACACATTGGTCTCAGCAAGAGGCACAGATCCTCATGAGCCCCCGCAGTCGCGGGGGCTCATGAGGATCTGTGCCTCTTGCAGATGGGTGATTTTCACGTTTTCTCGGCAGTGAAGAAGTTAAAGGTCACCATTGAACCTGACTGACATGCGTGTAAATGCAAACAGAGATCGTCCAGTTAAAGGTCACCATTGAAACTGACTGACATGCGTGTAAATGCAAACAGAGATCGTCCAGTTAAAACATTCGTGTGATTTTGGATTTCTACATGGCATGGTGTGACGCTCCTTTCCCAGAACATGTACGTGACGGCCAACAACGGGTGGAAGGGCACCCAGCTGCACCGTGACGACATCCTGACCATCGACTACTGCCCACCCAACTACATCGCCACGGCCAGCTTTGACGGCGAGATCATCGTCTGGGACGTGGAGACGGAGAAGGTCTTCGCCAGGCTCAGGAAGGGACAGCCCACCAACATGTAAGCTTGTAAGCTCCAGGTTTCCAAAAGGTCGTCGGCCCTACCTCATGTGAGGTCGACCCGCGCGCAGGAGTGCGCGGGCCTACTTAGTCCCGGACGGGGCTTAAGTCCTTTTTTCGGGATCCTCCGAAGCAATGGTCCTTGAGCCGACGTCAGCCGCAGTGGGCCCGCGCACGGCCGTGCGCGGGGCCACTGCGGCTGACGTCCGCCGGAAGGTCTTTTGCTTACGGTCCTTTAAAACACCTTCGTTGTATCTCCCTCGGAGCGGATCCAGAGATGTAACCGGCACCATTTACATCAACAGACGAATAATGCTGAGCGAAGCAAGAGCGGTAATCAATTCAGTACGACATGTCTCACGCGTTTGTCTTGTTCTGTGTCAGCCGCAAGCAGCTGGAGGACCTGCAGAGAGTTCCCCGCGCGGACTCGCCGTCATCCCAGGAATCTCAGGGATCACGTCCCAACTCCCGGCCAAACTCACGACACAGGACGTCACACAAAGTTCCCGTGGGGTAAGTAAGTGCGGGGCCAAGCTGGGCCTACATGAGAGACCGTAAACCCTGCGCAAGCCATTTGCCTAGTGTCCCGCGCAAAGTTTATTTACTTACTCAAGCAACGCAGCCTTGCCGGTTCTTTCTAACGTTAACACATTCTCTACTTCTCAGGCCGGTTTACGCCTGTCATATCTAAAGCTTTTGTCCGCGATTCACATAAGGAAGTGCACGGCATTTGTCCCAACTTGTGTTTGTGTCCTTGTGATGCCCAAAAACATAATTGGTATAAAAAATTCTCTAGGCTTTCATGCGGTAACCAGGCTTTTCACAGCCGTCGACTAGAATGATGTATCAGTGCACGGTAACAAAGTGGGCCTAAGTGGGCCAGCAAGAGACATAGATCTACATGAGCCCCGCGTCAGAGGGGGCTCATGTGGATCTATGCCTTTTGCAGCTGGATGTTCACCACTGTCAGAAGTTGTCCATGTGCGTGTTTAGGTGTCACAACCCGTGTCTTGCAATGTGCAGGCAGCCAGTGCCGGTGGACAAAGTATTGTTTCTGCGCGGTCGGGCCAGCGTGAAGCACACGGAGAAAGCCATGCTGACGTCTAGTGAGGCGGGGATCATTAGGTGGTGGAACATCTTCTCCCACAGGCCGGAAATGGGTAAGAACACGTCACACTGGTTGTCTGAATCAGCGGTAGCGAATGGAGGGAGACAACCAATGTAAAAACGCGTTACTCGTGGGCCGCAAATCATTTCGGCGTGTTGCTTGACATAATATAAGAACTTAGAAGTCGACTGATAAAAGTTACCTACAAAAAGAACGGCCGCTCGATGACACCAACTTGCTTCCTGTGTCTGACAACAACAAAAAGTCAGCGAGCGTGCGATGTGCCGAGAATTATACTGTAAAAACGTGAGTACAAGCCTGGTATTGTTGCAGGATTTTTCTACGCCCCTGATGCGCCTGACGAGAGTGTGTTGGCGATGTGCAGCAAGCCCAACAACAGTATACTGATCACTGGCGACACGCAGGGCAACGTCAAGATCTGGGACATCATGGACTACTGTGTCAAACCTCAGGATCGGGTACGCGCAATGTCTTCTTCGTCTTCGTATGTCGCTTATCCAGCATGATTATTTACACTGAACTGAACAGCTAAGTTTTTGTTTCTTATTGTTGTATGTTGTTTTGTTGCTTGTGTTTGTTGTTTTTTCATTTGTCCTGCTTTAAATGGCGTGATTTTTTGGGGGCGTGGTCCACTGTCAGGGAAGAGAAGGGATTCAACACGTCACTTGTAACATGTCCTCTTGTGAATGTTGCAGAGAGTGAAGACGGCACCGCCCCTCGAGTGTTACTGGAAGGCGCATGACGCGCCAGTGGTTAGCGTAGAGTACATCCAGCACACGGCAGGCGAGTTCGTCCTCACGGCATCAACCGACAAAACCGCCAGGCTTTGGACCCCACAAGGGCACTTCGTCGGCACATTTGGACAGGTAATAGAATTGTGTGCTGGTCTGTGATTTTGGACCTTACGGCCTGTCGGCCGTAAGGTCCAAAATCACAGACCAGCAAACGGAAACTTAGGACAGGGCAGGTGATACGTACTAAACTGCATCAGAGAGTTGGGTTTTAACACTCGCATGTGATATCTTTTGAAAAACGAATTTTCAAGAATGTCGTGGTAACTTGTATATTATAGATGTTGTTGTGTTGTTGTTGGTTTGTTTTTTTTTTTGTTTAGTTTTGTTTTTTTTTTTGTTTTGAACAAGCTGTGAATTAATCTGTTTGGAATAAAGTTTGCAAAATGCTACTGTTCAGATTACATACAATCTCACCGACTTCATTTCCTCAATATATATGTGCTGATCTGTAATTTTGGACCTTGCAACCTAGGGACGTAGGATCCAAAATCATAGACAAGCAAAACATGTGATGCACACTTAACCCGTTCAGTGCTAGCTGACGCAGGCTGTGTTTCTGCAAAGGTCGTTAATTAAGGACCGAAAAACTCTAGACGTCCCAGAGCATGGATTCATAGTGGCGTCATCAAGAGGCATAGATCCTCATGAGCCCCCGCAGTCAATTTGTGATTTATACCTGTAGCTGTTGGATGGTGTTCACATTTTCTCAGCACTTGACGGGTTAATGGAGTAAAAATGAATTGATTTTCAGTCTCGATCGTGGAACTTGAAACATCCCAAAACGTGGGCTCATCCCAGCACGCCGTGGACTGTTGTGGATGACCCTACCAGCATAATCAGTGAGTATACATTCGAATTTTCTTTCACTGCATAAATGGAAGTGGTGTTCATTTCATTGGAAATCTACATATATACTGACAAGCAGAAACAAATGCTACATCATAAGCCTGAGGATGAAATTATCAATTCTTTTAGATATCCTTGGAGGTGTACGTCACAGTTCTTGAGACAGATCGACCATGATAGTTTAAGGGTGGTGTCGGAATAGCTTGGCGCCTATAGGCGCCAAGCTATTCTGACACCACCCTTGAACTATTCTCGTCGATCCACATTCTGTCGTAGCGTTTCCGAGCTTTGAGGGTTAGAGTCATCGGAAACAGTGCGTTACATAAACCTGGATTTGTAGAGTGACGAGTCATGTAGGTTTCATTGTGTTATTTTTAATACTAAATGTCACATGATGTACTGGCTTGATATGGCATGATGTGACTAATAAATTTTGTTGTTGTTGTTGTCGTCGTAGCGTGTCAGAGCTTTAAGGGTTAGAGTCATCGGAAACACTGCAGTACATTAAACCTGGATTTGTAGAGTGATGAGTCGTGTAGATTTCATCGTGTTATTTTCAATAATAATTTTCACACAATGTACCGGCATGATGTGACTAATAAATATTGTTTGTTGTTGTTTTGTCCATCCGTCATTCTAAAGTGGACAAAGTCCTTGTGAGCTTGTATAGTGTGAAATACAGATACACGTACATGCACACGAAAGGTTCGATTCATGCTGGTGCAGTTCTCCTGCCATTTTTATTACAGTGAACTTCGGGAGTGAAAAAATAAACACGGGACCTACATTTTCTCGTTTTATCCGAAGTGTGTTAGAAGCGAAGTAATTTAGGTTAGAAAGAGTGCTGTCGGGACCTCTGGAAAATTGTCGTTATATCCCCGTCGGGGTTTTTTTCTCCGGGGTACTCCGGTTCTTCCACCCCCCTCCCACCCACCCCCACCCCCCCACCCCCCGCTCCACCCCCCCCACCCCACACACTTTGGTACCGGTTTCAGGCCACTTTACAAATTTCAAATACAAGCGATCAAAAATATCTGTAACTTCAGTAGCTGAACTGGCCCTTCGTCTGTCTTGTTACTGTGTTTGTCCTTCGTTGTAAGTCCCTGTCTGTCACGATGATGTGATCGGTGGGTTAACAGTTTCGTCGCTTTAGTTGATCGATACAATAAATGAGAAACAGCACTATATGTACTGTCTTGTACTGTGTTTGTATTAAAATTAATGGCGTAAATCGTGTCTATTACTGAGTGTGCGTGTTGGTTATCAGTTGCGGAGCTTATGATTCGATTCACTCAATAATTATAATAAGCGCTTATATATTATGTATTATTATTATTATTATTATTATTATTATTATTATTATTATTATTATACTTCTGTTATATCCGACGTTATTAGCGGAGTAGACTGTAATGTCTGCAGTCGGGGCGGTCCGTGGCGCAGTGGTTAAGGCGCCTGTCACCAATGCTAGGTGTGAGGCTCGACACGGGTTCCGGCGTTCGGACTTTTCTTCTCTAGTAAGCGTCACCGTTAATTCGGGCGGACCGTCGGGAGTTCTTCCTCCCACACGACTTTGGTATCACTGAATTTCAGCCCACTTACCAAATTTCAAATATAAAACTATTCGAATTTCCAAAAACTTCAGTAGCTCGCTTGAGCTTGCCCTCAGCACCACGTGAATGTTCTGCGTTTATGTACAGCGTGTGAATGAATGCGCGTGATTCACGTGAGCGTGCTTGTTGGGTTCAGTTCGCGGCGGCGCTTTCAGCCGATATTCAGTTGGGTAATGCGCCTATTTAACTCATTCTACTCCAGACACACCGCAGCAAGATAAAGGTCGACCATGATAGTTCAAGGGTGATGCCAGAATAGTTTGGCGCCTATGGGCGCCAAGCTATTCTGGCATCACCCTTGAACTATCATGGTCGATCTGTGTCCTGCACTGCAACGCAGTCTTCAGAGGACGACTTCAAAATTTGGGGATTTCGGTCTTGGGGTAGACTGAGTTAATGCGCTGATTTACTTATTTTATTTATTTTTTAATGTTTAAATGTGTGTGCTGATCTGTGATTTTGGACCTTACGGCCTCAGGCACACTTGTGTTCACAAAATCAGATCATCTTTTTCTTCTTTTTTTTTTCTTCTTTTTTTTCTGTTTCTCAGCAGTGGAGCCACCCAAGGACGAAGCAAAGCCAGTCGATGCGGAGTCGACAGTAGGTGAAACGGACAGCAAGCTGAACGGTCACGAGGACAACGACGACGAAAGCGACGATAACAGCGCGGACGACTCGGACACAGAAAGCACGGACAGCAGCGTGTACAGAAGGAAAGTCGTTGTGAGTGAAAATTAAATAATGCAGTCATTCTTGGCACGCTGAAGAAGACGGATCGACCGTGATAGTGCAAGGGTGGTGCCTGATTAGCTTGGCGCCTTTGCAGGCGCCAAGCTAATCGATCACTATCCTTAGACTATCATGGTGGAGCTGTCTCTTTGCATTTGGCAGATAGTTATTACAGAACGTCTGACAGTTTCTCACTGAAACTTTGTCCCTGGCCTAATGTACAGCGGAACCTGTTTTGCGCGACCACTCAGATGAGAGATCACCCGTCATCAAAGACCATAATTTAGGTGGCTGCAGCCACCTAAATGATGATCTTTGATGACGGGTGACAATTTCTGCCCTTCAAGACTTCTCTTGAGAGAACATCTGTCTTTTTACGACCATTTTTTTTTTCCGAAAAAAGGTGTTTGCTTAAAACCAGGCCCTGCTGTGTGAACATTGCGTCACGAATGATATTTTTCGCACACATAAGTATTATCACAGCAATGTGTGTTGCACCTCGCATGTTCAGCTTGTGCTCGTATAGTTTATGGAAACTTTACCATATGCACCTGCATGCACTGAATGTCATGCTGCTTCGGACTGGAATCACGAGTACGCACGGACAATGTAAAGCACCACCCAATGCGCAAAAGGCCATCGGGCCGACGTCCCCCCCCCTCCCCCCCCCCCCCCACACACACACCCACCCCCTCCCCCCACCCCCTTCCCCCACCCACCCACCCTCCTCCCCCCTTCTTTACGAGTTTTCGGCTCCTGGAATCAAGGTCTAGCGTCGTGGAGGCCAGGTTGAAGGTTCCAAACAAAATACCCCCCCCCCTCCCCCCCCAACCCTCGAGGTAACTGGCCGCCGTGAGGAGACTGTCCTTGCTCGGCTCCACATCGGGCACACGTATGTTGCGCACTCTTATTTACTAAAACAGGAGGAGCGTCTATGGTGTTATGCCTGCAACGAGCAGTATTCTGTGTCACTGACACTTTTTGCTGTGTTGTGTCGTATCTAATTGACATAAGATATAAACACTTCACAGCTGACTCCTTCAAGGTTTTGTTCCGGGATGTCCCCTCGGACAAAATCTTCAGTTTTCTGAGTGAGTGCAATATTTTTGATAAGGTTTGAGCATTCATAGACTATGCGAATTTCATTATTTTGACATTTTTGAGAGTTTGTAGATGTTTCCTTTAAAGACCCGTGCGACATTTTAGCATGAGATATTATTAAGATATATTTACATCTTGTCTTAAGACTTTTTCTTTTAGTCTGGCTGGCCAGATTTTTACCCATCCCGCTGTAAGGTGGCCTTAGTCGCCTGCTCGGCGTTAAATCCAAATAACTAACTAACTCAAGGTAACTGATCCGCCCCTGCCACCACCACTTTTTCAGGAACAAAGGTTGTTAGTGACGGGCGGCAGGACTTCAATTTTCAGCACTTTTTGTCACATTTTCTTAAACATACAGGCATGTGTATCATTTGTATACTGCACACAATGCCATCACTTTCTAATCACACGTTGTCAACATATCGGCAGTCATATGTGTATCACCTTGTTACTGCACACACTGTAGTATTTGCATGAGATGGGCCGCACTGTAGTGGATGTTTGTGTTTTTGTTTGTTTGTTTTTTTTCTGCACAGAAGCCACGTCCCAAATCGGTCGCCGTGGTAGCGACCTCCAACGACAAGGGCGCAGAGCTACCAAACGCCAATATGCGACTTAAATATCGCTCGCAGACTTTTGCCTTTGACTTTGACAGGTCCAAGGTATTTGCACACGCTTTGGTTGCTGACTGCATTATGGTATTTGCTATTAGTTTACACAGCTGCACGTGCATATATCTTAATGCATCAATGTATGCTTGAAAGTGCACTTTTTTGCCGATCTGGGCACGTACTGAATATTACACATAGTAACACCTTTACTGCCACTGGACATGAATTAAAATTTTGAGCTTTCACAGTATAAAATATAATGTTTGGCTCTCGGTGTAGAGTTTACTTTTTTCTCGGCAGTAAAGGGGTTCACCCATTCAGCCCCGACGTACTACATCAGGAGATGGGTAAACCATAATAATTCAAGGGTAGTGCCAGATTAGCTTGGCGCCTATCGGCGCCAAGCTAATCTGGCACTGCCCTTGAATTATCATGGTCGATCCATCTCTTGCAACAGGTGCATAGTCGTTAGACGACGCCTCCAAAATTTGGGAAAAGATGCGTGTGCCGGGCTGAATGAGTTAACGCTTTTCTTTCATGAAAAAAATGCTTGAGTTGTACGCCGACATTGTTAATGTGGAACAAAACTTTTAACTGTTCACAAACCGTGTATACTCATGTCATTTAAAGCGAACCGTTGCGATTAATTTAATAAGATTAACACAAATTATTTTTTAATGGAAATCTGACCTGCATTCACGGCTGTAAATTAGTTACAGTCCAAATGATTCTTAGTCTTGGCGTAATTTACTAGCGATTAATAAGTTGTCTTTGATTATCCCTTTGCGTGTCGGTAGCGGGTTTAGTCGCGATGATTCCGACAGCGGAAATCATCGCGACTAAAACCCGCTACCGACACGCAAAGGCTTAAAACATTGCTCAGTTTTACGTGTGAAATGTCGGAGTGTTGTCGATCTACTACCTGCTGACCATGGCGTCGTCTTTCCCGCCAGTCGTTCCTGGGATTCAAAGTGGAGCGCGAGCTGGAGCGGAAACAGCGAGACAGAAAGGGGAGAAGAAAGACGTACGGGGAGATAGAAGCCAAGCAGATGGCGCGATTCGGCAAACTTTGCTCGCCCTACCAAGCGCTCACAACCCCTGTGAGTTGCTAGAGGACTTTGTATGTAGTTGGGTTGTTGTTGATTTTTTGGTGGGTTTTTTTTTGTTTTGTTTTGTTTTGTTCTGTTTGTTGTTTGTTTTGAGATCATGCTGGTGCTCAGATGACTAAAATCCGCCTGCAAGAGGCGTAGATTCTCATGAACCCCCGCTGTCGCGAGGGCTCATGAGAAGTCTGCGCCTCTTGCTGGCATTAGTCGTGCTGCCGGCTTGGAGCTGTGTCATTTTCAGAAGCCGATGGCCGACCGCGTCACCGGACGGTTCGACCAATGAACGCACATCTGAGCGTTCTTTACAACTGTCATGACCGTTATTATCATTATTGCCACATTGACATCTACAGTTTCAGGTACTTATCTGTATTAAGCCATTTGGCCCCAACGTCCTAAAGCAGGAGATGGATTGACGATGATAATTCAAGGGTAGTGCCAGATTAGCTTGGCGCCTGCATTCGCCAAGCTAATCATAGCACTACCCTTGAATTATCATCGTCAATCCATGGAAATTACGGAAAATTCAACATAAAATGATCCCCAGCCGTCAAAGGAGCATGGATTCAAATTGGTTTCAGCGGCAAGAGGCATGGATCCTCATGAGCCCCCGCAATTACAGGGGCTCATGAGGATCTATACCTCTTGCAGATGGGTGGTGTTCAGATTTTCTCTGCAGTGATGGGGTTAATGGACACTAAACAGGCGCGGCCTACCGTCTGCCTTGCCATAAAGGGGCTCAGCCTACATGATTTTGACATGATCCTCATCTTCCTATTTGCAGTTGTTCGAGGACATCGCGCTGCCCCAGAACCTCCCTCTCAGTCAGCGCATGATCAACAGGGGGTACACCAGCGACAACCTGACCACGGAGTCGATCCGACAGATGGACTTCTCGTACGGGGGGCCCGACACCCCGCCCAGCAGCCAGCAGATGATCAGCACGGCCGCCCCCAAGAAAGCGTCCACGGAGAAACGGCTGGAGGAGAGAGGCTACCAGAAGTTACCGCCCATCAAGTCGGGGAGAACTTCTCGGGCCTCAAAAGGGGATGGGCCCTTGGGGACTTCGAAAAAATCTCCAGCAGTTGTGTAGAAGAATATAGTGTCTGTGTGTGTATGTGGTTTGTATGTGTGTGTGGGTTGTTTTTTTTTTTTTTTTTTTTTTTTTTTTTTTTTTTTTTTTTTTTTTTTTTTGGGGGGGGGGGGGGGGGAGCAAGGGTGTCTTTCTGTATGGACCCGTCCCGTCCCAGATAGACCCACTCGGGGAGTACACCACAAGTACACTTCTAATTCTATTCAGATGAAATGCTACGCATCTCATCTGAATAGAAGTGTACTTGTGGCGTACTCTCCGAGTGTCTATGTGGGGAAAACTCCCGCAAACGGTGCGGTAATGAGGAGTGCATATGAAGAGAGAGAGAGAGAGAGAGAGAGAGAGAGGAGTGTGTGTGTGTGTGTGTGTGTGTGTGTGTGTGTGTGTGTGTGTGTGTGTGTGTGTGTGTGTGTGTGTGTGTGTGTGTGTGTGTGTGAAAACTGAACAGCTCCTGTATAGACAAAGAATGTAGCTGCGTTGTTGTTTTTTGTTTGTTTGTTTGTTTTTTAAATGGCCGTAACTAATCGATTTTTTTTTCATTTTAAACTGGTGCCACATTTTCTACGCAAATTCATCGATGACAAAGGTGTTATTTTTAAACACCAACATTTTTTTTCTTTAAGCTGACAACTGCACGAACGAGTTTCATTTGAGTCTCAAAATGGACTGATATTGATCACAACGGGTGTTAAATCACAACCGATCACAGTGGTATTATGTGTCTAGAACAGTCCAGTTAACCCCTTCACTGCCGAGAAAAAAGTGAACACGATCCAACTGCAAGAGGCATAGATCCTCGTAAGCATCCACTACTGCGGGGGCTCATGAGGATCTGTGCCTCTTGCTGAGACCAATTTGTATCCATGTTTCCTTGGACGGTGTTGGCTTTTGGTCCAAGACTGAACCAAGATTTCAGAAATAAATTTGCACGTACAGCGCATGTACAGTGACAAGGAAGGGGTTAAGGATTCATAAGCAGCCCCGGCTGGATCTTTTAACCACACGACCTCCGGTTTACAACAAATCCACATGGATCTGTGTATGACCTGATGCAGAAAGCTCGAAAGCAGTCACAATGCGTCATGTGTGTGTCATCTACATGGTGTCATATACTTACTTAACCCTTTTAGCCCCAAGGTCCCATTTCTCAAATTTGGGAGGTGTTGCCTAACGACTATGTACCAGTTGCCGGAGATGGATTGACCATGATAATTCAAGGGTAGTGCCAGATTAGCTTGGCGCCTGAAGGCGCCAAGCTAATATGGCACTACCCTTGAATTATCATGGTCAAGCCATCTCCTGCTGTAGGGATCCAGGGGTAAAGGGTTAACAAGTACAGGGCATTGAGTGCAGCAAAGCCTGTTTTCAGTGGCCACCCTCGTGAGAGACCACCTGTCATTTAAAGACCATCTTTTAGTGGCTGTGTAGCCTCCTCAATGATGGTCTTTAATGACAGGTGAGACTTTCAGCTTTCAGACCTCTCTTGAGAGAACTCCTTTCTTTCAAGAACGCTTTTTTTCTCGCAAAAAAAAAGAAGGTAGTTACTGAAAACAGGTTATGGCGTTTACTGACACACAAAAGAAATGCGACATTTTTGGAATCATCGGAAACACTTTAGTGTTCCTGATGATGCCACAAATGTCTTATTTCTTTTGCTTGTCAGTATATATCATTGTCGCGACAGTACGTAAAAGAATAGTCGACTGACAAAGGTGAAAATATACATTTTACATTGTATTACCTCATGAAAACATGCACAGTATTTGTTAGAAAATTCATTAAAACTGAAAGCAAACTTGTTCGTTGTGCACAGCACACATCAATGGAAAAACACTTTATTTTGTTTCGAAGCAGAAGTCTATATATAGACTGTATACTCTTATGTTAATACTTGTTACAAAAAAAATGTTGTTCACTGTACATATGCACTGTTCATTATTATGTATGTTATTATTTATGTTACTTTATTTATGTTACCACAATTCAGTATCGATACACAGCATGCTGTCTGTGCCATTATCAATACATGCTGTCTGTTGCCATTATCATTCTTCTAGTTAACACATTCCAGACGTGCTGCATCCGCATACACATTCATGCCAGGCATTTGGATGCAGCACATCTTGAATGCGTTAACCTATTAAAGCCCCGACTACAGTGAGATAAGGATCGACCATGATTGTTCAAGGGTGGTGCCAGGCCAGCTTGGTGCCTGTCGGCACCAAGCTAGTCTGGCACCACCCTTGAACTATCATTGTCTATCATTGTACTGAGGACAACTTCAAAATTTGAGAATTTTTACCTCAAGGTTTAATGTAAACATTACTTCCACTGTACTGAAACAGTAACCATTGACTACTACGGACGATACTGTCTGGAGCAAAAGACGCATAGTAATGATTATTTTTTCTGAGGAGGGGTATTGTCCATTGCATTCAAGGGGTCAATAAACATCCTATCGGTATTTAGACTCTTCGATGCCAGAGGGCCATGTCTTCTAGTATCCACCAGAAGAACACAGATATAAATTAGACTAGCGAGAGGCACAGAACCTCACAGCCCATGCATGTGCACACACATATGAAAAAAAAAGATTGATGCCTCTGGCAGCTGGATGATATTTGCTGTAGCACAACAGTGAAGGGGGTCCATTCCACTGAACTAAATTAGTATTTATGTTAGCACATTTCAAAGTATCTGAGATTTAACTCATTCGCGACGAACAGCATCCGGATACGCGGCATAAGCTGCGTATCCGGATGCCGTTCGTCTCGAATGATTTAAGTGTTATACATGTACAGTGCTGCTCTGTGAATGCAAAAGTCAGCAAGTCCATAATTATGAAAAGCAAGATTTTGATTGTAAAATATGAAACTCTCGCTTTTCACAACAATGGATTTGCTGCCATTTTGCCTTCACAGAGCAGAATGACGCTTACTTTGTTTATGTTCGTTGTCGATATATTTTGTATGATCTTTCACATTTACGTCACATTAAGCGACAGCTTTTTGCAAGCTATCCGTCCAAGAAAAGCCAGCACAAAGTAGGCAGATGATTAAAGAATCTGTCTTAAATTATAACTTAACAGGGTGTCTTTCAATGTGGACCCGTATCGTCTGCAGGACTACACCCCAGATAGACCCACCCGGGGAGTACACAAGTACACTTCTATTCAGATGAGATGCTATGCATCTCATCTGAATAGAAGTGTTCTTGTGGCACACTCCCCGAATGGGTCTATGTGGGGAAAAACTCCCGCAAACGGTACGGTAATGAAGAGTGCATATGAAGTAAGTGTGTGTGTGTGTGTGTGTGTGAGAACTGATCAAATTAATCTTGTTGTGTAATCAATAAAGAAACTGACATCAGAAAGATACATTTTTTTTCAGTTACATTGTAGTGTATTTAATCATACATTATTGAGCATAAATGAAATACAATGGAAATATAAATACAACACTGAATGGAAGGCAAAGTAGTCATGTATACGCAGAGTGCAAAAGGCTCCAAATATATTGCTAAAAAGTCGTCATAGATGATTCATATAAAAGAAGCATAAAAAGACAATATAACATTTTGTCTTGTCTAGTGTACATTTTATTTTTAAAAAAAAGGTTTCGTTCAAACATATCTGGAATGCTTATAATTTGTTCTCTGGAACTTTGGTCACTAACCACAGCAAAAAAAAAAGGATCTGTATGAATGGCTTCGTTATTTTGAGAGCATGTTTCACAGGAATGTAATCTTTGCAAAAGGATCTTGCTTTTGTTCTAGCTTCCGCAAACACAGACATCACAGACAAAGATATTACACACACAATATGTATTTCACATCTGCAATCTGCTACGGTAGTGATATGTTTGTCAAAAGGCAATATTTTCTGTAAACATTCTGTGGGAGTATTTACGCATCTGTACATGCACATGAAATGACTTCCCCGTCTTTCAGTACACACGCAATAAGATACAAAGCGGCACCACATTTGTGCATATCATTAAAAATATATTACACAAGAACTACTACAATTAAAACAAAATGACACATGGCTTACATGCAGTACATTAACCTATTGGTTGTCAGTAGCGATTTTTGTTGAGGCGATTCCTCAAGGAATCGCCTCAACAAAAATTGCTAATGACAGCCATAGGGTTAATAAGAACTGAACAATGGATTTTGCCATCGCTTTTTCCTCTCTTCCAAACACACATATTCATTCACGCCTGCAACATATAGCTGCCATTAAGTTTCACAGAATAAAACCTTGTGGTTTTAGAGAAGCTTAGTCTGTGATCAAATACACAGATATACCACATTCTGTGATGCGTCCCATCTTTGGCTAATGCATACAATTTGGAAAACAAGTATTAATTGCCTGCGGTACATTTCAGTCATATACTGTCACTGCAATCTAGGTGACTCATTCAGTTTGGGGAGTTTAAAGAAGCTGATTTCTGCCAACAAGAGGCACAGATTTTTTTTGCAGATGCAGGGGCTCATGAAAATCTTTGTCTCTTGCACATGTAGTGGGGCTGTGTTCTGTTTCTCTCAAACTCCATAATTTTATTAATCAAGGAATAGCCACCAACAAAACAAAGATGCTTCAGAAGAACAAAGGCAAAACAATTTGTGACAAAACTGTTCTGTCCCATGATTCTTTCTCTGCTACAGTAGTTATTTCCATGTGTTTCGACCAGCCCTTTTGGTCTGGATTTCATCTTCTTTTTTCTATTTTACCATACTTCTGTACATCAGCAATATTGCCATGATTTTGTGTCACTTTTATGCACACACTATCCCCTTCTGACCCCATGAACAATCTCTACTATTGACATTCATCTGACAAAACTACACACACCCACTATACCCGCTGTACTCTTATCCAGCCATTTTACTCAAAGGACTGAGCATAAATGCTGCAATCATCTGCCAGCAAGGGGCATAGATTTCCATGAGCCCCTACGGATGCAGGGTCTCATGAAAATCTATGCCTCTTGTAGATGCAAGAGTTAGGTAACGCACTGAGTTACATTTCTTTCAAAGCCCATCATTTTTCTCACTTCTCCACTACTTTTGTACTTCAGTACTATCACCTCTATTTTTCACACTTCTATACACACCGTCCCCTCCTGATCCCATAAACGATCTCCATGGCTGAGATGAGTCCGACAAAAACTCCACACTCTTTCCCCACTTCCCCTCACTCTCGCCAAGCCCTTTCGCCAACTGCCCGAGCTTCAGTTCTGTGGGTGTTCCCGTCTGTAGAGCCTTCTGCAGACTGATGCGAGAGAGGATGAGGTCACCATGGGTAGCCGAATAGCTGTAGCGATCGCCGACGGTGTCCGCAACCAAAGCCTCCAGGAGTATCAAGTCAGGTTTGCCATCACCGTTCACATCTCCAACAGCCCCTGAAAAAAATCATGACACAATAAAATTGTATCTTTATTTCAATTGCAGATCTGAATATCTGGAACTTTTATTTCTATAATTTCACATCTAAACCTCATCGTCCCTTACTTTAGAACCATACAGTGAGATGGCCTATATGAGCTGCCTGTTTGATCTTAACTCATGGAGTCCTAATTTTTAATATCACAATTCCAAATGCATCATCACAATTCTACATTGGAGTTCAGGAGACAGATCAACCATGATATTTCAAGGGTGAGGCCACAACAGCTTGATTCCTACAGGTGCCAAGCTATTCGGACAACACCCTTAAACTATCATGGTCGGCATCAGGGCTACATGGCAAAATCAATATTATCACATCTAATAAGATGACTTTCAAACTTTTGAATGCTATGTACCAATTGTGGGATACAGACCAACCATAATAGTCCTGCCTGACCACATGGTTGCCAGATTAACCATTCACTAGCCTTACACTGTCATGGTTGATACATCTGCCACTGCACTGACAACTAAGTTGCAATAAATGTTACCTGTAGTGCTTTTTGGTATCCCAACAACGCAGGCGGTCACCTGGTCCTCATGGCCCGGTACCTGCTCATGACAATGGGGCTTGTGTGCGGTCACTTTCACATCTGTTGAGAGAGAATACATGTACCAAGGGGAATAACTCAGAGCAAGGCAAACATTACAAGAAAAGATTAGATCCCTTTTCACGTTCTCAGTGCACGAGACAATAAACAATGAGAATGTACACAGACAATGACTGCACCTAAACAACACGTTTTCACAGAAGTCTACTTCTGTTTGTGAGGTAACACCACTGCGGTGTGCAGATCTACAGCGGTGCCTGATATTTGAAAGGTCCCAAACCAATGCACTCATCAGCAGGCCCATGTTGCCCATGGCTGGTCAACACATAGCCATGCATGGGCCAATGGCGGAAAATACCAGCCTGACAGCCTTTGCACACTAGGTAGCTATTCAAGCACAACCCTTTATATAACATGGTCAGTCCCGTCCTTAGAAAAGTGTGCACTACCTGTTTAGCAAAGGATTCTAAAATATCAACCATTAATTATTGCATTTTCATCTTAACCCATGACATCCCGAGGCTGAATTTTGACAAATTTGCTTCTTGTCCTATGAAGGCTATGTGCCATCTTCAGGATATGGATGGACCATGGTATTTCCAGGGTAGTGCCAGATGAGCTTGGCGCCTGAAGGCGCCAAGCTCATCTGGCACTACCCTTGAACTTTCATGGTCAATCCATCTCCTGCTGTGGGGCGCTGGGGCTAAATGGGTTAAGCAACCTAGCCACACTTACTGTATTTGTATGTATGTGGCATGGTGCTGTGTACCAGAATGGGGGTTTTGGCATGATGGCCATCCATCAAGAAAAATTCTGTTTCCATGGCCGTCAAGTTGTCTGCACAGGTCAAGTGGTCTTCTGCATAGTGTTTGGCATTAGTTTCACCTGAAAGACAGATAGAAACATAGTCTGGTCATAGTCTGATCAAATATAACACTTTTTGACAAATCAGCTACAGTAGCCAACTTTGCCCGGCTGTTTCGAGGGTAGGGCCTAATTAGCTTGAGGCTTTATAAGGTGCCAAAGCTAATGAGGGCCTACCCTTAAACTGGCATGGTAAAACCCCATGTTAATCAGGTCCTGCACTTTCGCCTTTCCAGGCACTTAACTAGTCAGACATAATCAGGTATGTCTTCACAATTTATTCCATCTCATGTACATGACATACAGCACCATCCAAATAACGGCAATGGAGTCAATGTCTGTAAGTTAAGGCCATGATTAGTTTAAACTCCTCCATGAAATATAATTTGTCTCAGAGAAAAACTACAGTCTTTAATCATTTTCATTGTTCAAATCAAATACAACATACCAGATATTTATAATTCAAAATTTATATTAACCCATTTAACCCCAAGGCTGCATTTTCCAAATTTTGGAGGCTTCACCTAAAGACTATGTACCAGTTGCATGAGATGGACTGACCATGATAATTCAAGGGTAGTGCCAGATGTGCTTGGCGCCTTCAGGCGCCAAGCACACCTGGCACTGCCCTTGAATTATCATGGTCAATCCATCTCCTGCTGTAGGGCACTGGGGCTAAATGGGTTAACTGAAGATTACACCAACATCCACGACAAGAAAAACAAAGCCATTATGGCTCACGTGTATGACCTATGTACATATGTGTGACCTTTGTGACAATAAGTAAAAGGCTGGCGTTTGCACCAGCAAAATCCATGTTTTCTGAAAATATGCATTTTACACACATTTGCCGGCCTCGTGACCCTTGACTTTTCCGAGAGGTCATCCAAATTAGTATGCATAGATAGCTCTTACCATCAGCTATCTCTGTACCAAATTTGGGTTTGAAGTTGTGAATAGTATTTCAGAAAAAACATCTTTTGTCAAAATATGAATTTTTTTTCTAAAATGTATTTTTTTGAAAAATACTTACCGATGGCATTACTATCTGGAATACACTCTATTGCCTATAGATTTCAGCAAAAGTTGTGTGTAGCACACAACTGGGGAGGAGACACCGGGGATCCAAGCACTAGGACCCCGGGTGGCCTCCCCTTACTACCCTATCCCGGCGAGCACAGGGTGACCTCGTCAGTTTCACACTTAGCCACAAGAGGCAAGCGGGGCAGGTGGGAGGGCCATCCGAGTAATGCCATCGGTAAGTATTTTTCAAAAAAATACATTTTAGAAAAACAATTCATTTGTTTTTTCAAAATACATTACCGATGGCATTACTATCTGGAAGAATGGCGAACAGGCGGAGGGTGCCGTATCTAACCATAACCCAACCACTCCGCCGGCCCCATCGAGAGAGAACTCCCGACGATTTCAGCTATGACGTACCTAAGACGCCAGCGGCGCTCGGAGGGAGTGCTGGGCCGCGGAGATGTCGCCCACTCGTGCCAGGGAGGCACGTTGGCCGGATAGGTCTCTAAGGTAGAAGCGTGCGAAAGTGGAGTCTGAGCGCCAGCCACCCGCTGTCACAATATCTTTGACCGAGCAAGTTGCGGTCCAGGGCTAGACTGGTGGCTACTGCTCTCACTTCATGCGCCCGGATTTGTAAAAGCTCAGCGCCGCGTGGGGAGAGGTCCTGGTAGGCTGACCTAATCACCCACCGCAGCCAGGATGACACGGTCTGGGCCGAGATGTCGTGTCTGCCCGCGGACAAAGGTAAGAAGAGGCGCGAGCGCCCCCGGCGCTGCGGCTTAGAGCGTCGCAGGTAAATCTTTAGCGCCCGCACTGGGTCCTGTTGCCGCGATCCAGGGGAGAGGTCCGCTCCACGGAGGGGCCGTATAGTTAGCACCTGAGGAGCTGCCGCGGGGCGGCGGTTCTTGGCCAGGAAGGACGGATCGGGGAGCAGCTGCGCAGAGCCGTCGGAACGAAACTGCAAACAGGCTGGGAGCATCGAGAGCGCATGAAGCTCGCTGACTCGGGACGCTGTAGCGAGAGCCAGAAGGAAACAGGTTTTCCGGGTCAAGTCTGAGAACCGAGCCAAGGGGAGGGGCTCAAACCGGTCCGTATTCAACCACGTCAGTACCCAGGCAAGATCCCACCGGGGTACTAGGGAACGTGAAACCGGACGTCGGAGTTCAAAGTGAGCCAGTAAATCCGAAAGATCCTTGCAGGCGCCTGGGTCCGGAAGACACAGGTGATGGTAGGTGTCCGCGATCATAGCGCGGTAGCCCTTGATGGTGACCGGGGCTAAGCCCTGGTCGTCGAAGAGCCACAGGAAGAACTCCGCCAGTTGGTGGGAGGCTAGGTTAGTGGGAGGGAGCCCATGGGAGGTGCACCAGGTCTGAAAGACCCTCCACTTGCCTTCGTACACCTTCCTTGTAGAGAGTCTGCGGGCTGCTGCAATTGCCGCCACTGCAGCATCCGAGAAACCTCTAGCGGCGAGGGCTTGCCGGACAACCTCCAAGCGTGTAGGCGGAGGCGTTCCGGGCACGGATGGAAAAGCTGCTGACGGGGCTGCTTGAGCATCGTGGGAGGGGTAGGAAGCTCCAGGGGAGGGTCCGTCGCAAGTGCGAGGAGGTCCGTGGTCCAGCTCTTGGTCCAGTTGAAGGGGGCCACCAGCAGGAGGACCGCCGAGCATCCCAGAAGCTTCCGCAGTACCTTCGGAACGAGGACTGACGGGGGGGTAGGCGTAAGCAATCAGGCCGTCCCAAGGAATGGCGAGCGCGTCCACTGCCCAAGCGAGTGGATCCGGGACTGGAGAGACGTAGACCGGGAGCTGGTTGTTCCATCTGGTGGCAAACAGATCCACTAGCGGCGTTTCCCAGTGAGAGCAGATCAGGCGAAAAATATCCGGGCGTAGGGACCACTCCGTGTGGAGCAACTGTCCGCGACGAGACAGGGCGTCCGCAATCACGTTGAGGTGGCCAGGGATGTGGCGGGCTCGTAGGGTAATGCCTCGATCCCTGCACCAGAGGAGAAGGTGGTACAGAAGAATGCAAAGGGAGGGCGAGTGAGTGCCCCCCTGATTCTGTATGTAAGCCACCACCGTCGAGTTGTCGGAGAGCACGAGGACTTCCTGATTGGCCAAGATCTCCTGCCAAACGTCGAGTGCCAACCCAACTGCCTTCAGCTCCAGCCAGTTGATGTGATTCCCTAACAGCTCCCGAGGCCAAACGCCCGAGGCCGAGAGAAAATCCTGGTAACAGGTGCGCGCCCCAGCCGGCCTGGCTCGCATCTGTACAGAGAGACCACCGAGGCGGCGGGGAGTGTAGGGGCACCCCCGAAGCTAGCCAAGCGAGGTCCGCCCACCTCTCGAGGTGAGGACGAGCCAGAGGCGTGACTGGTACTAGATCCGACAGAGCGCCCGAGGAGGGTCGCCAGTGAAGAAGGAGATGTAGCTGGAGAGGCCGAGCATAAAGTCTGCCCAAGGGAAGCAGGTCCGCAGCCGCACTGAGGAGGCCCAGGAGTTGAAGCCAGACCCTGGCGGTGAAAGAGGATCCCATCCCCATCGAAGTCGCTAAGTCGACGATCTTCTGTCGCCTGGCCAGAGGCAGGCGGACAAGGTTGAGGTCGGTCAGGAATTCCATCCCCAGATGTAGAAACCGTCGAGAGGGAGAAAGATCGGATTTCCCCAAGTTGAGTAGGAAACCGAGACGACGCAGAAGGGAAAGCAGGGCATCCCTGTCCGTCTGGAGGGCTGCGGAAACCAAGTTGCGCAGTAGAAGGTCGTCCAAGTAATTGGAGGCCGGGCTCAAGGAGCGCTGACGGAAGTAGGCTATCACGGCGTCGAGCAGTCTTGTAAATACCCACGGACTGATGTTGAGGCCGAAAGGAAGGGCGCAGAACTGGTAGACGATCCCCCCAAAGGCAAACCGAAGGTACCGGCGAGACGACGGATGAATTGGGACGTGCAGGTAGGCGTCTGACAGATCGAGGCTGATCGCAAAGTCCATCGGCCGGACGGCCGCACGGAGTGTCCTGGCCGTCTCCATCCTGAAGCGAGGGGCCAAAATGAACTTGTTTAGCGCTGGACGCCACTTGCTGCCTGGTTTGGGGACTAGAAAGAGTCGGCTGTAGAACGCCGGAGAGTCCTGCCGCGAAACCACCTCTGTCGCCGCTTTGGTGAGGAGGGCTGCCACTTCCCCGCGCAGAGCGTCCGCCTGTGTGCCGTCGAGCGGTTCCTGGGTCCACATGGGTGATCTGCGAAGAGGCGGAGGCGACAGGAACGAAAGCTGCAGGCCTGTGGTAACGGTGGAAAGAATCCAGGGGTCGTCCGGGAACAGCGATCTCCAAAGATCGCTGAAGAGCGACAGCCGCCCGCCGACAGGAGACCCGAGTACTGAGGGTGGGGGCGGAGGCGGGGGCGGAGGCGGGGGCGAGTCAATGAGCCCGACCGTGGCCCGATCTACGGGCACCGCGGGGCCAAGCAGGGCGAGGGGCGGGGCCGGCCTGAGTAGCCTGGAATGGACGGGCCCGACCTCGTGAAGATCCGACTGTCGGAACAGAGGGCCTGAAAGACCGCCGGGCACGACCCCCGGCCGGGCGGGGGGCGTGAAAGCGGGTCGAGGCTGGGTTAGATGCAGGCTTGGGCCACAAGTCCTTGGAAGATTCCTTAACGGTGTGCCAAGTGTCGCCGAACAGCTGAGGACCACCTAAGGGGGCTTGACGGAGCTGGGTCTTCACTGACAAGGGAAGGTCCGAGCAGAGGCGCAAAAGGGTATCCCTCCTCCAGAGGTCGCAATTGGCAGCTGCTGCCATGGCGTTGGCGGAAGAATGGTAGGCGGCCCGGTTGGCCGCTATCAGGATGGACTGCACGTCATGAAGCGGGGACTGAACCTCCAGGTCCCACGTATCCTGTAGGCACTGCAGGGCTGCCTGGGTAGCCAGTTCCAAAAAACCCGAGCACGCCAGCGAGTTTCGCGCTAAGGAGGCGATCCTGTCGAGAGGCCTAGGCCACGAGTTCTGGACGAGCCTGCGGCCGCCCGCCTGTACTAAGGCCGCCGCATCCACCGCTGGAAGAGGTATGGCGAAGGCTTGGGAGTGTCCAGCGTACCAGGCCTGACGGAAGCTTGATTCCCACCGGCCATCGAGCGGCGGTAAAGTATCCCGTGTCGCCGAAAGCGTCGTTTCGCAGCTGGGCGGAGAAAGCATCGGTGAGGTCCCGGAAGCCGGCTGGCTGCGGGAGGGACTTGCGGCGCTTGACTTGCCTCTGCGCGTCGACCATGGCCGAAGCCTGTCTCTTCGGAGGAGGCGAAGGCGGACAGAAGTCGGGCGGTAGGTACTTGGCGATAAGCCTGGAAGCCTCACCCAGAGCCTGGACCGTCTGTGATCCGAGCGAAGGGCCGGCAACGTCTGACGAGGCGGAGGCCGACGAGACAGCGGAAAGGCGGGAAGGAGAACCAGCCGCCGAGTCCTGCAAGAAGATCGCCGAGGCCGAGTCCGTCGGATGAAGGCTGAGGACGTCCGGTTCCAAAAACTGATCTTCTCGCGGCAAAGACGAAAGGGGCGAGCGGCTACGAGAGCGCCGCACCGCCGCGCGCGAGGTAGACGCAGCCGCCCGCGACGCACGCAAAGAGGGGCGACGGAGGGACCGTGGCAAAGCGACGGTCCACCTCGAAGCCGGGATCCGCACACGGAAGCCGACGTGAGTGACAAACCCGCGATCGGAAAACCGAGGAAGTGGCCTGGTCACCCCTGGCCCGCCCGGGAGAACCGGTGCGGGGGGGGGGGGGGGGGGGGGGGGACCGCAAAGTGTCTCTCCTAGCCCGCTCAGGAAAGGCGGAGCGGGGAGGGGACGAATACCGGGCACGCGGCCCCCCGTCCGATGCTTCGGACCGTGGAGGACGCGCGATGTCACACCGGGCCCGCCTGGTCGATACGAGGCGGGGGGGGGGGGGGGGGGGGGGGGGGGACAGTCTAGGGTCACGCCAAGCCCGCTCAGGAAAGGCGGAGCGGGGAGGGGACGATTTATGAGCCCGCTGCCCCAGCTCCGAAGCCTCGGAGCGAGGGTCCAAGTCACACCGGGCCCGTCTGGTCGATACGAGACAAGGGGGGGGGGGGGGGGGGGGGGGACAGTCTAAGGTCACGCCAAGCCCGCTCAGGCGAAGCGAAGCGGGGAGGGGACAATTTATGTTCACGCGACCCCCGCTCCGACGCCTCGGAGCGTGGGGGGCGAGAGTCAACCACACCCCGGGCCCGCCCAGGCGAGACGGGGCGGGCGGGGGGGGGGGGGGGGGGGGGGGGGGGAAGAAAGTGAAGCATGCCGTGCCCGTTCGGAAAATACAGAGCGGGGAGGCAGCATTCCTAACGGTCTCGAGTCACGTTCCGAAGCCTCGGTGCGTGAGCGAGAGCTTTTCTTATCACGTTTACTCTCTTTCTTATGCTTGCGTTCAGTCACCCGCCCCCGCTCCGGAGACCTAGAGCCGGGGGTGGCCGACGAACGCTCATCTCTCCCAGACCGCTCGCCCGAAGCAGAGCGGGGGGTGGGAAACAATATGGGGCTCAAGCCACGCGCTAACGAAGCAGAGCGTGGGGAGCGTGACTCCGAAACTCGCCTACCCTGCTCCGAAGACTCGGAGAGGGGAGGGAGAACCTGCGAGGTAACGGTACAAGAAGGGGACTTACCTGTGGGCCGGACAGCCCGAACGACGGAGCGGAGAGGAGCCCGAAGCGCCGAGGGAAGTACGTCCACCCGTGGAGGATCCCGGGGAGACGGGCAGAAGCGGGCGAGGGGCCCGGTCACGCCTGTAGAAGACCCACATGCGCGACCACCGGTCTTCCGTCCAAGCGGCGCAAACGTCACACGTTCCGTCCGAAGAACAGCCCGAACACGGCAAGCAAGAGTCGTGTGCATCGTCCGGCCACTGTAAGTCCCCACAAAGGCGGCAAGTCTTCGACACAGAAGAAGCCATAAGGCCCTAAGCCAACTACGCCGGCGAAGACTGAAAGTCAACCGTGCACAAAACAGCAGGGCACAAGTCACGTGCGTCGTCGAACCCCAAGGCTAAGCCAAGGGTGAACTCACAAAGTCAGAGCCGGTAAAAACCGGTCGGCGCACAGTTCACAATGAGTCCAATTGTCAAAAGGAAAAGCCACGAATGTAGTGAGTCCAGGGCTGAATCGAAGACTCCAATTCAAGCCCACAGTCAAAAACCACTGAAGACGAAAAAACCCGTTGAACGGAGAAAGGCAAAAACTCGACCGTCCCCGGTCGAGCTATGAGTGAAACTGACGAGGTCGCCCTGTGCTCGCCGGGATAGGGTAGTAAGGGGAGGCCACCCGGGGTCCTAGTGCTTGGATCCCCGGTGTCTCCTCCCCAGTTGTGTGCTACACACAACTTTTGCTGAAATCTATAGGCAATAGAGTGTATTCCAGATAGTAATGCCATCGGTAATGTATTTTGAAAAAACAAATGGCTATTTTTCACCTATTTCCTGAGCTCTCGTGACCCTTGACCTTTCTGAGGGATCAAACAAATTAGTATGCACAGAAAGGTCTTCCCATCAGGTATCTCTGTAGCAAGTTTGGGTTTGAAGTTGTGAATAGTATTTGAGAAAAAAAAATCTTGTCAAAACATGGCTATTTTTTACCTATTTCCTGAGCTCTTGTGACCTTTGACCTTTCCGAGGGGTCTTCCAAATTAGTATGCATAGAAAGGTCTTACCATTAGATATCTTTGTACGAAGTTTTGGTTTGAAGTTAAGAATAGTATTTGAGAAAAATAAATTATATCAAAATATAGCTACTTTTGGCCTATTTCCTTATCCCTTGTAACCTTGACCTATGTGAGAGGTCACTGAAATTTGTATGTTTAGAAAGGTCTTGCCACAAAGTATCCTTGGGCCAAGTTTGAAGACTGTGGCTTAAATAGTCTCTGAGAAAATGCCAACGTTAAAGTTTACCACGGACGACGGGGGACGGCGGATGCTGGACGGACAACCAATGGCCCAGAACATAGACTCACTTTTGCTTCTCACATGAGCCAAAAAGGAATAGAAAAGATTCAACATACACATTTTCCGGATGCCCTCAGGAGAGTTGTCCAGGGGAACCAAGTCATCTTCATCATTATCACCAGGCATATGTCCCCCAAGATGTCGCTTCTGCAGCACAGACACAAGGCGCCATATAGAAATACCCTGTTGTTCTAAAAAACCAGAAGACACAATCTTGAACCCCATTTAGCTCTGACATGCTACAACAGGAGGCAGATTGTCCATCATAGCTTTTGTGGTCATTTCCCATACGCAAAAGGTCACTAGACCGACGGCGGTTGCCGTTGGCTGCGCACAGGCCAACAGCGGCTGACATTGGCCTGATGACCTTGTATGCACTGGGCACACAGCTACTATATATAGTTTGAAGACCAATAAAGCCAAAGCACTATTAAAACTCAGTCTTGGATGTGCTCCCTCCACAATTAATCCCCCTTGTGTGTGCAGTCACTGCTAATAATAATAATTACGGTATTTGTAATGCGCTTATCTTATAATAATTATAACTCTAAGCGCGCACTCACAACTTGCGCACGCATGCGCACGCTTTAGACAATGACTCACGTACCACAAATAGTGAAATACATTACGACGGTCAGCTTGCGGTGGGGAGTGTGGTGATATAGTGCTAAAACTGTTGAAAGAGGTGAGTTTTGAGGGCGGACTAGAAGGAGGAGAGTGTTTCTGATGGAGAGTGTTCCAGGTGGATGGACCGTAGACGGAGAAGGAGCGGGGGCCGAAAGTGTTGAGTTTGGTGCGAGGGATGTGGAGGCGGAGAGGGTCGGAGGCAGAGCGGAGGGAGCGGGGAGGTGTGTAGGGGTGAAGTAAGTTGGAGAGATAGGCAGGAGCGCAGTTGTTCAGGGATTTGTAGCAGAGTGACAGAATTTTGTATTGGATGCGTTGGGGGATGGGGAGCCAGTGAAGGAGTTTGAGCAGGGGTGTGATGTGGTCGGATTTTTTCTTTCTGAGGACGAGGCGGGCAGCATTGTTCTGGACGCGTTGGAGAGTGAAAGTGGTGGAGTGAGGGAGGCCAGAAAGGAGAGAGTTGCAGTAGTCGATGCGAGATAAGATGAGAGAGACAGCAAGTTTGGTGGCAGCTTCGGTAGTGAGGTATTTTCTGATCTGACTGATGCGCCGGAGGTGGAGATAGCATGCCTGGGCCGTGGCGGAGACGAAGCTGGTCATGGACAGAGAGGAATCGAGGATAACGCCGAGGTTCTTGGCCGAGTCAGAGAGGGAGATAGGGGTGCTATCGAGTTGAAGGTGGAGAGAGGAAGGGAGCTGGGAGAGTTTCTGGCGAGTGCCTACCAGCATGGCTTCCGTTTTGTCGTCGTTCAGTTTAAGCTTGTTTGCTGTCATCCAGTTTTTCAGCATGACTGGGTTGGAAGAGACGCCGTTGATGGTGACGGACTGCTGTCTGTCGGAGAGGTAGGAGAGAAATCAGGAGTGAGCAGAGTCAGTGATGCCGAAGGAGTGGTGGAGTCGGTGGAGGAGGATAGAGTGGTCAATAGTGTCAAAGGCGGCAGAGAGATCGAGTAGTGTAAGAAGGGAGATGTTGCCCGAGTCGGTGGAGAGAAGCAGATCGTTTAAGATATGTAGAAGGGCTGTATCAGTGCTGTGATGTTTGCGATAGGCAGACTGGCATGGACTGAGGAGGTTGTTGTCGGTGAGGTGGAGGTTGAGCTGGTTGAGAACAACCTTCTCAAGAAGCTTGGACAGGAAAGAGAGATTGGAGACTGGGCGATAGTTCTTGAGTTCGTTTGGGTCGAGGTTGTGTTTTTTTAGGAGAGGACGGACGATGGCGGACTTGAAGATATCGGGGACGGAGCCGTTGGTACTGTTTACAGTACTGTGACTGCACACACAAGGGGGTTAACCCTTTTCATCCTGATATACCTTTGCTTGAAATAAATTTGACTATGATATATTCAAGGGTAGAGCCAGAATAGCTTGGCACCTGAGGCGCCAAGCATTCTGGCACCACCCTTGAACTAAAATATGATCTATCTCCAAATCTGTAATTACCCTTCATAGGACAATAAGCAAATTTTTTTCAAAAATCAGCCTCAGGATGTAATGGGTTAACATTCATCACACCCACCTTCCGCCCTCCACCTGCTGTACCATGGGGTCCATTTCCAACAGTCTTAGCCTCCTCAGGCCCCCTGCGTCCGATCAGTCGATACAGCAGCATGTCCTGAGGGTGGGTGGTGCTCAGAGAGAGGTCGGAGCTCATCTGGATCGTGCGGCTGTTTGTCTGCCACAGTATACTGCCATCTTTGCCGCTCAGTACAAACACCTGTGATAGAGATTGGACACAATGATCGACTATCAGAGTGCTAGGCTACTTTAACCCATTACATCCTGAGGTTGATTTGTTTTAAATCTGCTTATTCTCCTATGAAGGCTACATTACAGATCAGGAGACAGATCAACCATTTTAGTTCAAGGGTAGTGCCAGAATAGCTTGGCGCCTGTGGCGCCAAGCTATTCTGGCACCACCCTTGAACTGTCATAGTCAATTAAATTTCAAGCAGTAGCTTATCAGGATGAAAAAGAATTAAACCATACAACATGACATTTGAACCGATTTACTGCTGAGAAAACTGAACTGGATCCAACTGCAAGAGACATAGATACGGGCGCTCATGAGGATCTAATGCTCTTGCTGACACCTCTTAGCATCTATGTTCCTTTGAACTTGGATTCACAATTATTTCAAAACACCATCTGCGTTCATTGACAATGAAGGGGATAAGAGAGACAAGGATTGACCAGGACAGTTTTAATGGGTAGTGCCGAATCAGCTTGGCACATAAATCAGGTAATGATAAACTGAAGAAATCAACATGAATGCCCACTACCGCCGTAGCTGTTCAAAGATACACTTCTGTAACAGATGGTTACGAAACGCTACATACAGGCCTAGCCTTGGTTCATTTAGACACAGGACAATCCATTATCAAGTTCAGCACGCGTTGTCTTTATAGCAAGTAACCTGATATTGACTCCACTCCGTTCTAGTAATACAATGCTATCAGTATGAGAAACAGCTCAAAATAGATTGACACGCTAATGGCAGTGCATAATAAATAAGTGTGATTATGTGTGTGCTTATCCTGCGTGTTCAAACTGCTGTTAAAGTTCGTTAGGTGTTTCAACAAGGCATAACAAACACAAATGAATAATAATAATAATAATAATACCGTTATTATATAGGCGCTTTTTCTCAATTTTTGGGCAAATCGACTCAAAAAGCGCTGCGAACTGAAACCCAACACGCACACTCACGTAACAGACACGGATTTACGCCATTTAAGACAAACACAGTACAAGACAGACGAAGGGCCAGTTCAGCTACTGAAGTTACAGAGATTTTTTTATCACTTTTATTTTAAATTTGTAAAGTGGCCTAAAACCGGTACCAAAGTGTGGGGGGGGGGGGGGGGTGGAAGAACCTGAGTACCCGGAGAAAGAACCCCGAAATGGTGATGAAATGTGTCTTCAGATTTATGTGTAATGGTACTTTAATTTCTTGATTTTCACGAATATAAAGGATTCAGTGGACCCATTTCCCTACCCACACTGTAGCTGTTTGGATCATCCCATACAAATGACTTACTTCTGCTGTGCTGTAGTTGGGCCAAGCCCCTTTACCCCAGGTCACCATGAAGTCAATCACACCATCATCATCAAAGTGGGCTGGAGTGGGGGTGCTGACAGGACAGAATACATAGTTATGTGCACTTTGGAACTTTTTCAATTACATTAACTCATTCAGCTCGACGTAGGTATTTCCCAAATTTTGGAGGCATCATCTAATGACTATGCACCAGTTGCAGGAGATGGATCGACCGTGATAATTCAAGGGCAGTGGCAGATTAGCTTGGCGCTGACAGGCGTCAAGCTAATCTGGCACTACCCTTGAATAATCATGGTCGACCCATCTCCTGCTGTAGTACATCATGGCTGAATGGGTTAATTAGTTGTTTACTGCAGTGTCACATAAAGTAATTTATCACCACCCCATAATCATTCTTTTCCTAATCACAAGAAAGTAACTCCAAAACTTGCAAGAGGAATTCAATGCATTTCATTCATGTCTCCATGTTACAGTCAATCTATGAAATCAGGAAATTCATGATTTTCTGAAACATTTGGGAAATACATGAACTGCCTGTGACCCCTAGGCTTTACATGAAATGATTAAAACAGGCAACCAAATAGGAAATGAAGTCACAGATGCACGACTTTTTTGTAGCCATTTGTGCATGCCCTGAGTGCATCAGCACGTTAGAAAGATTTTAAAGTTTATAAGAAAGATTGTAAAGATACTGAGAAAGACAAAAAGATATATATACATATATATGTATTTTTTAAAATCAGTACCTGTAGCTTTCCATGCCAGGAAACTCCTGCGTCCAGACTTTTTGCAGCGTCTCCCCATCAAACAGAGTGACAACACCCTCAAATGCTGACATCAGTATATCGGGTGTACCATCCCCAGTCACATTAACAAGCACTGGAGCAACCATTACACCCTTTGACTTTCCTCTGTGAAAAAGAGACAATGCATTCTCACCGTCATGCAGCAGCACAATAAATAAATAAATGAATGAATAAATAAATAAATAAATATTCCACCTGCAAGATGAACAGATCTCATGAGCCCCTGCAGCTGCAGGGGCTCATGAGGATCCATGCCTCTTGCTAGAATGCATTTCATTCATGTCTACATGTTACAATCTATGAAATCAGGAAATTCATGATTTTTTTAAACATTTGGGAAATACATGAACTGCCTGTGACCCGTAGGCTTTACATGAAATGATTAAAAAAAACAAAAGGCATTTCATGAATTTCCTAAAAATGGTGGCCACTTTATACACAGATTTCCTAAACAGATTCTGTATAAATTATTACTTTAACCCACATCATACTTCAAACGCTTCAAATTTGTACACTGCCATATGCAAGCTACATTATAGTACGTACTGATAAGGATATAGACAAATGGCTTTTGTTCAAGGGTGGTGTCACAACCCTTGAACTATTTTAATCAAACTTATTTTACACACTAACTCCACCAGGGAGGCCCCTTTGGGGGCTTAACTGCCTGTCCCAAGTCAGGATAAAGGAGGAGGGTTAGGCGTGGGGCTAGCGACTCCACCCTGTAAAAAGAAACTTGCTACGGAAACGACAACAAGGGAAAAAGCGACAACCGGCGCTGGGAGCGAAGCAGACCAGGAAACTGGACTTATGACGGATGGGGACCAAAGCCGCAAGGACGTCTCCACCCCGATAGCGGAACTCCTGACGCCAAAACGATGGATCAGAATTGGATGCTGGAACGTGCGAACGCTCTACCAGACCGGAAAGCTTGCGCAAGCAGTAAGTGAACTGAACCGCTACAAACTAACCCTCATGGGAGTAACAGAAGCAAGATGGACTGGTGCTGGCAGACAGAGGTTGAGCTCCGGAGAAGTCATCATCTGGTCTGGAAGAACAGACAACGAACACCGAGAAGGAGTTGCTGTCATCATCAATAAGAGCAAGGCCAACACCGTTCTACAGTGGAAACCTGTGAACGAGCGCCTGCTGTACGTCAGGATGAATTCCAAATACGCAAAGCTGTCTATTGTAGTGGGCTACGCACCGATAGACGACGCGGAAGAAGAGGATAAGGATGCATTCTACGACGCTCTCCAAGCTGTTTTGGAAGACATCCCTCGACATGACGTGCTGATGCTGATCGGTGACTTCAACGCTAAGGTCGGCTGCGACAATGAAGACAGAGAGAGGACCATGGGACGACATGGAGCGGGTGTGATCAATGACAACGGGGAGAGGCTGGTCAATTTCTGCGAGGAGAATGACTTAGTCATAGGAGGGACCCTGTTTGCGCATAGGGAGATCCACAAACTCACATGGAAATCACCAGACGGCAAGACCCAGAACCAGATCGACCACATCATCATTAATGGTCGCTGGAGGCACTCTCTGCAGGATGTGCGAGTGATGCGACATGCTGACATTGGCAGCGACCATAGTCTTCTGGTGGGGAAGGTGACATTAAAGCTTAGGAAAGTAAAGATAGGAGACACCAGAAATCAGCGCTACGACGTGGCCAAGTTGAAAGACCCAAAAGTGAAAGAAGAGTTTAGGTTGGCCCTCAGGAATAGATTTAGTGTTTTGGAAGATGAGACAGCGCTGACTATTGAAGATTTCAACAGAGCCATGAAGGAAACAGGAGGGGAAGTTTTAGGATACAGAAAGAGCAGGAAGACAGAGTGGATCTCAGAAGACACGTGGGCTCGCATAGAAGAGAGAAGACAGATCAAGAAGAAACTTTTGGACACCAAATCACCAAGACTGAAGGAAAGAATATCAAGAGAATACAGAGAGAAAGATCAAGCGGTGAAGACATCAGCGAGAAGAGACAAGAGAATGCATACAGAAAGGCTGGCAGAAGAAGCGGAGGCAGCTGCAAAACAGAGAGACATGAAGACAGTGTACCAGAACACCAAGAAGCTGAAGGGCGACTACGGGCAGCACCACGACCTTCCAGTGAGAGCTGAAGATGGAACTCATGTCACAGTAGAGGAAGAGAAGCTGAAGAGATGGAAGCAACACTTCGAGTCCATCCTGAACCGCTCAGACCCACCAACCCTCACTGACATTCCTGAAGCGGAGGAGGACCTGGACATTAACCTCGGCAACATTACTATTGCGGAAGTCAAGCAGGCCATTCAAAAGCTGAAGAACGGGAAGGCACCTGGCGATGACGGAGTGTGTCCCGAGATGCTGAAAGTAGAAGATACGGTAACGCCGCAGCTTCTTTGTCAGATTTTTCAAAAGATCTGGGACACTGAGGAAGCGCCGAGCGATTGGAAGACCGGCACCATCGTCAAACTTCCGAAGAAAGGAGACCTGGGGAACTGTAACAACTGGCGAGGCATCACCTTATTATCCCTCACCAGCAAGATCTTCAGCCGCATTCTCCTTGAACGCATTACGACAGCAGTGGATGGCATCCTTCGCCAGGAGCAGGCAGGTTTTAGGAAAGGCAAGTCCTGCATTGACCATATTTTCGTCCTGAGACAGATCCTTGAACAGTCTAACGAATGGAATGGATCCCTCTATGTGGTCTTTGTAGACTTTGAGAAGGCCTTCGACAGTCTGCATCGAGACTCCCTTTGGAAAATCCTGCGATACTATGGAATCCCCCAGAAACTTGTCAACATCATCAGGTCCCTGTACAAGAATTTTGAGTGCAGAGTCGTCCACAACAACCAGCTCACCGAACCGTTTAAGGTGGAAACCGGAGTGAAACAAGGATGTATTCTTTCGCCGATCCTCTTCTCAATGGCAATTGATTGGATCATGCGCCGCACCACAGAGGGAAGGAGGCAGGGAATTCAGTGGACGCTGACCTCAATGCTGGATGACCTCGACTACGCCGATGATATCGGGCTGCTGGCAAGCAGAAACCAGGACATGCAACAGAAGACACAACAGTTGACACAGTCAGCAAGCTCCATAGGTCTCGGGGTCAACATTAGGAAGACTCAAGTCATGAGGAAGAACACCATAGTGGGCGACCCAATCACCATCAATGACCAACCTCTGCAAGAGGTGGACGAGTTCACGTACCTGGGCAGCAAGGTTACCACAGATGGAGACTGCACAAGGGAGATCACCACAAGAATCAGCAAAGCCAACCAAGCCTTCGCAATGCTGAAACCCATCTGGAGGACCACAAGCCTGAGCATCCACACCAAGCTCCGTATTTTTAAGAGCAACGTGCTGAGTGTCCTTCTATATGGGTCAGAGTGCTGGAAATCCACTACCGCTACGGAACGCAAGCTGGAAGTCTTCCAGAACAAGTGCCTGCGACGGATCATGAAGGTCTTCTGGCCAAACATGATTACAAACGAGGAACTACGGAAGAGAGCAGGCGCAGACAGCATCGCTGAAACCATCGCCACACGGAGATGGAGATGGCTAGGCCACGTTTGCAGAATGTCACTCGACTCATTACCAAGGGTGGCACTGAGATGGACACCACAGGGGAAGAGAAACCGTGGGCGACCAAAGGAGACGTGGCGCCGAACCGTGGAGCGAGAGCTCAAGAACAGAGGCCTTACTCTGCAAACAGCACCCAAAATAGCAGCTGACAGACAAAAGTGGCGCTCCCTTGCCGTCGCCTCAAGCACCAGAAGGCGCAGAGAGGACTGAATGAATGAATTTTACACACTGGTGTATTCCGAATAATAAGGGTTAATAAAGTTTTATTTACAACAATAATCAGATTTGAAGGGGAAATCTTTTAGTATGTATGCCTACTCACAAACATTGTGAAAAGAAAGGAAGAAAACTCTTAGTTGACAGCACTGACAACTCATATTGGCGAAGCAACCAAAACCTGCCATGGAGCAAATCGCTTACGTTAAAACCCAAACTAATCAACCATATTGTCACGATAGTCCTGTTATCTTTAATTTCAAAGTCAAACTTGGTACAGATATACCAGATGCTGCCATCTACCTAATAGGAACCCTATGCATCATAACTAACTGATTGGCCCCTCTGAAAGATCAAGGGTCATAACAGGTTGACAAATGTGGGTACTACGCTGATAAAATGTGAAAATGGCACTTCACGCATTACAAAAGCGGTTTAGGAAATCCATGTATAAAATGGATGCCATTTTAAGGACAATCATGATTTTTTAGTCATTTCGTGTAATGAATGGGTGTCACAGGCAATTCATGTATTTTCTGAACACTTTAGAAAATTCATGAATTTCCTGATTTCATGGAATGCTGACATCAGAATATCGTAACATATATACATCAGACAGCACATCTTAACCCCTTGGCTGTCGCTAGTGTGTTTGGTCGACGTGATTCCTGCACGAATCACCTTGACCCATTTAGCCTCGAGTCCCTGCAGCAGAAGATTGATTGACCATGATAATTCAAGGGTAGTGCCAGATTAGCTTGGCGCCTTCAGGCGCCAAGCTAATCTGGCACTACCCATGAATTATCATGGTCAATCCATCTCCTGCAACTGGTACATAGTCGTTAGGTAGTACATCCAAAATTTGAGAAATGGGACCTTGGGGCTAAAAGGGTTAACCAAACACGCTACCGACAGCCTAAGGGTTAACAGCCACTGAGCCAAAAGGTTATTCCATGTGCAAGAGCGGCAGATGCATACAAGCCCCTGTAAGCTCATGCTGGTAAAAAACGTCTGCCTGGGGATCACCGTGCCAAATAATATGTTGTTATACAGCGGGGCGGTCCGTGGCACAATGGTTAAGGCACCTGCCACCAATGCCAAAGGTGTGAGGTTCGATACCGGGTTCCGGCGTCGGACTTTTCTCCTCTGGTAAGTGTCACCGTTAATTCGGGCGGACCGTCGGGGGTTCTTCCTCCGGGTACTCCGGTTCTTCCACCCCGCACCCACCCCCCCCCACCCCCCACACTTTGGTACCGGTTTTAGGCCACTTTACAAATTTATTTCAAATACAAGCGATCAAAAATCTCTGTAACTTCAGTAGCTGAACTGGCCCTTCGTCTGTCTTGTACTGTGTTTGTCTTAAATGGCGTAAATCCGTGTCTGTTACGTGAGTGTGCGTGTTGGGTTTCAGTTCGCGGCGCTTTGAGTCGATTCACCCAAAAATTGAGAAAAAGCGCCTATATAATAACGGTATTATTATTATTATTATTACAACCTGTTTTGAAAAAGTGGTCATAGAAGACAGGTGCTCTCAATAGAAATATCGAACTCTAACCCTTATCATTCTGATACACTTAATAATAATAATAATGCCATAATAATATCGTTATTATATAGGCGCTTTTTCTCAATTTTTGGGCAAATGGACTCAAAGCGCTGCGAACTGAAACCCAACACGCACACTCTCGTAACAGACACGGATTTACGCCATTTAAGACAAACACAGTACAAGACAGACGAAGGGCCAGTTCAGCTACTGAAGTTACAGAGATTTTTGATCGCTTGTATTTGAAATTTGTAAAGTGGCCTAAAACCGGTACCAAAGTGTGGGGGGTGGGGGGGGGTGGGTGCGGGGTGGAAGAACCGGAGTACCCGGAGGAAGAACCCCCGACGGTCCGCCCGAATTAACGGTGACACTTACCAGAGGAGAAAAGCCCGACGCCGGAACCGGGTATCGAACCTCACACCTTTGGCATTGGTGGCAGGCGCCTTAACCACTGCGCCACGGACCGCCCAAACTTAATACTTGAAATAAATTTGACTGATAGTTCAAGGGTGGTGTCAGAATAGCTTGGCGCCTCGGGCGCCAAGCTATTCTGGCACCACCCTTGAACTAAAACAGTTTATCTATCTCCTAATCTGTAATGTAGCCTTCATAGGACAGTAAGCAAATTTGACAAAATCAGCCTCAGGATGTAATGGGTTAAAGGGAAACAAATCTTTAATGACATGTGATCTCTCATAAGGGGTGGTCACCCAGAACAGATTTTGCTGTATTGTGATGTTTTATCCTTTTCTTTCAAGTCTTTTCCAAAAAGAACCACCCAGAATTGTTTTTTTCAACAGCACATATAAAAAGTAATGAGAATAAAACTGTACCTGAACAGAACATGCAGTGAAGAAGACACTGGCTGAGATACATCACTGCCCAAAATGTAACGTTGAAGGTCCGTGTCCATAATCACCATGAAATCTCCTGTAATTAAAAAAATTAACATTTTTTCATCAATAAAACAAGAGCTAAATAACTTTATACAACTTATATCAAATCATTTCGTTCTACTGTAAAAAGTTAGCATCCTTCAGGAATCACCTAAAAAAAATGCTACCCGCGAGAGCCACAGGGATAGTCTTCACAGCATGTCACAAATGCTAAATTCATTTGACTTACATCTGGTACATCATCAAGGTCAAACATTTATGTGCACATCTTAAATGAATTAATCATTCAGCAGCCTCTAACCCTTTTCATTCTGATACATTACTGCTCAAAATTAATTTGACTATGATAGTTCAAGGGTGGTGCCAGAATGGCCTGGCGCATCAGGCGCCAAGCTATTCTGGCACCACCCATGAATTAAAATAGTTGACCTATCTCCTAATCTGTAATGTAAACTTCATAGGACAACAAGCTTCTTTTCTTTTTTTTAATCAGCCTCAGTATGTAATGGGTTAAGCTGAACATTCATGATGCATCTAACAAAACTGGTACAGCAGAACCTCTTTTGAGCAATCATGTATTTGTCCAAGAAAAAAGTGATCACAGTAGACTGGTGCTCCTCTCTCAAAACAAGTACTGAAGGGCAAAAAGTGTCACCTGCCATTAACCCTTTAGCCCCAAGGTCCCATTTCTCACATTTTGGAGGTGTTGCCTAACGATTATGTACCAGTTGGAGATGGATTGATCATGATAATTCAAGGGTAAAGCCAGATGAGCTTGGCGCCTGCAGGCACCAAGCTCATCTGGCATTACCCTTGAATTATCATGATCAATCCATCTCCTGCTGCAGGGTCCAGGACTAAAAGGGTTAAAGACCATCACTGAAATGGCTTCAGCCACTTAAATAATGGTCTTTTGAATGACAGGCGTCTCTCAGGGGCTTGTGCAAACTAGATTCTGCTGTATAGCTGTTAAGCTTCCCAGACGGATGCTGGACCTTTGGCGGAAAAGACAACTTTCATACAGTTGTATAACAGAACAGAATGTGCCAACTGTCATCAGAATGTACCTGGTACAGTCTCTCCTCCACTGCCAAACAGGAAGTAGGTGGAGCCGTTGGCAGTGATGTGGGTGATGGGACTCATGTACGTTTCTTTGCTGTCTGGCATCTCCCAGTAACGTCCCAATGGTTTCCCTGTTGCACCTGACAAAAATATCACTCTCCCCGCTTCCCTGTTGTGATCCTGGCCAAAACAAACACAACATGTTATAAGCCAAAGTGTTGCATGCTGGAAATTGAAAGAGGGTGGTCACGTTAGATTCAAAACCTGTACACAATGGAGACAGCTGGTTAACCCTTATCATTCGGAATACACCATTGTGTGAAAGAAGTTTGACTAAAACTGGCTCACTGGCTTTGGCTCAAGTCTGGGCTGACTGTTCATAAACAGATTCTTAATGGTTTGACCGCTAATGCCAAGAATGCTTTCATTTGCGCAAAAGTTGCTGCAGCAAGTACTTGCAAAGAACTTTTCCGTGTGACTAATGGACTCTTGGGAAAGACCAAATCTGATCAACTGCCCAGCATACACCCAATCCACGATATCCCAGAACTGTTCTCTCGCTTTTTCTGTTCTAAAGTCAGAACAATACGTGACAACATTGACAAATGTGATGATGCTCTGACTCCTTGCTCATTTGAATATAAGTGTTTTGCTGGCACTCCTCTTGCATGCTTCAGTCCAGTAACTGAAAAGGTGGTGCTGGACACCATGAGTAAGATGTCTCTCAAGACCTGCGAGCTAGACCATGTGCCTTCGTCCCTTCTTTTTGAATGTAAAGATGCAATTGTACCAGTTGTTACAGCTATTGTAAATGAGTCCCTCTTGCACGGCACTGTACCTACCTGTTTGAAAACTGCAATTGTTAAGCCACTTTTAAAGAAACCTTCACTTGTTTGAAAAACTACAGACCCGTATTTAACTTACCTTTTCTTTCAAAGCTACTGGAAAAGATAGTACTCACGCAGCTGCTAGACCATATCAAGAATAATGGTCTGTGGCATGTGTTCCAGTCAGCATATAGGTCTGGTCATAGCACGGAGACAGCATTGCTGTGTGTTGTGAATGACATACTTGCTGCTAGCGATGAGGATCTAATCTCTGTTTTGACTCTCCTTGATCTGAGCGCAGCGTTTGATACCATTGACCATGACATTCTACTTGCTCGCCTTCGGGATGTGTTTAGCATTCAAAGCACTGCACTGAAATTTTTCCGGTCCTACCTTGTTGGTCACTTGCAGATGGTTTCAGTGGCAGGATTCGAGTCCCACCCTGTGGAGCTGCATTGTGGCGTTCCACAGGGGTCGAACTTGGGGCCTGTTCTTTTTACTTTGTATACACAGCCCCTGTCCCATGTCATTGAGTGTCACTTTGTTTCTTATCATTTATATGCAGATTATACAGAATTGTACAAACACTCCCCTCGTGAACATGTTGATCGGATGGTGCAGTCTATGGAGGCTTGTATTTGTGATGTTCAGAAGTGGACCACACAGAACAAGCTCCAGCTAAACAGTGACAAGACTGAGGCCCTCCGAATGACGTGCTCCTCTACGTGCAGTGCTGATCTTCCCGAGTCAATGATGGTGGGCGAGAGCATCATCTCCTTTTCTAGCTCGGCCCGTAACCTGGGTGTTATTTTTGACAACAGGCTGACAATGAAGGAACAAGTGAAGAAAGTTTGCCAGCTTGCCTCCATTGAACTCAGAAGGATCAGCACTGTTCGACATCTGCTGACTGTTGAAGTTACCAAAACACTTGTTACCTCCCTGGTGCTGTCCCGCATAGACTATTGCAATTCTCTTTTATCCGGTGTGCCGCAAAATCTTCTTGACCAAATCCAGAGTCATGAACTGTGCTGCACGTCTGAATTTTTGTGTACCGAAATGTGAACACATTATGCCTCTACTAGCTGATTTGCACTGACTGCCAGTTTCATACAGAATTCAGTATAAAGTCTGTGTTATTTGTTTTAACATCATCTCTGGTTCTGCCTCTCGTTACTTATCTGATCTTGTCCAGCTGTATACACCGTCCCGCTCACTACACTCTGCTTCAGACAATCGTGTTTTCCGTATCCCTAGACGTAATAAGGTCACTCAAGGTCATCGTGCATTTTCGTATTTTGGTCTCATTACATAGAATGCACTCCCAGCTGACGTACGTCACTCATCATCTCTCTCCATTTTTAAATCCAAGCTTAAAACACACCTTTTTTCTGTTGCATAATACTTAAAGACCATTTTGTCTGCTGGATCATCATGTGCGTGTGTGTGTGTGTGTGTGTGTGTGTGTGTGAGTTTTCTGCTCCTTGTAAATCAATGCATGTATGTTTGTTGTTTTGTTGTTGCTGTACGTGTTTGTTTTTGTATTTTGCTTTGTGTTTCATTACTGTGGTTGTAAAGCGCCTAGAGCACCTTGGTGATTAGGTGCTATACAAATTACCTTTATTATTATTATTAAAATAGTTCAAGGGTAGTGCCAGAAGCTATTCTGGCACCACCCTTGAACTAAAGCCATTGGTCTATATTCTTATCTGTAAGTACTATAATGTAGCTTGCATATGGCAGTGTACAAATTTGAAGCTTTTGTGCCTCAGTATGACATGGGTTAATGGTCTCCAGACTGATGTAGGCCTTAGTTGACCTGTGCACAGCTGTTAGGAAGGTCAGCTTTGTCCCCAGGACATTTCGTTGATCTGAGCAGTCACTGGGCAGATTTTATTTATTTTGAATCCACACAGTAAATGTTATCAGTGTAAAGCATAAAGTGCAGCGGAATCTGTCCTTACAGGAGATCACCTGTCATTAAAGACCATCATTTAGGGGGTGGCTGTGTCCACCTAAATGATAGTCTTTAATGACAGGTGACGCTTTCTCCCCTTCCAGACTTCTCTTAAAGGTTCGGGTCCCGAAGGTTTACCTTCGGCTAGTGGCCGCAGAGCAGACAGCACTGTGCTTTTGCGCTGACACCTAGGATTCAAATGACTCATGGGGACTGCACACACGTTGATATAGACAAGCCGACGGTTTATGAGAGCACATCTTTTAACCCTTTTAGTCCTTGGACCCTGCAGCAGGAGATGGATTGATCATGATAATTCAAGGGTAGTGCCAGATGAGCTTGGCGCCTGAAGGTGCCAAGCTCATCTGGCACTACCCTTGAATTATCATGATCAATCCATCTCCTACAACTGGTACATAGTCATTAGGCAACACCTCCAAAATTTGAGATATGGGACCTTGGGGCTGAAATGGGTCAAGACCAGGTGTTGCTCAAAACAGGTTCTACTGTACAATGTACTTAACATATATTGCTGGAATAAGGTAACAATTAAATGTACTCCATAAACAATCTGACAGCAAAATCGTCCCACCAACCTTTGGTTCCTTGACAGGATCTCCGCCGTGCGTCACCATAATGTCCTTAACACTATCACCATCCAAGTCTTGCAAAACCAGCGGTCGGTAAACATTCCATGACCTCCGAAAGTGGCCTGACCACGCTGCATCCTCTGCATCAATTGTCCACAGTGTCTTACCTGTAAAAAAAGCAAAACTTACAGACTGAATAATGAAAAACAAATTTAAAGATGAAGAACACACATAAGCACCTGGCACTTAAGTGAGCACCCACTTGACATGTCATTAATTATAGATGTAATTTCAACACTACATGTGACAAAATCGAAACACCAAAGACACAGAGAAAACATTTTTTTTTCATTATTTTTACATATGTATAAGCTGTAAGATCCAAAATCACAGACCAGCACGTGAATCATAATGCATAAACAGATATAGTCGTAGGAAATCAGCAATTCTTTTTCGGAAAACAAAGTCAAATTTTCAATACTGCAATCACATTCGCGTCTGAAACCACTGCACACTGACCGACATTCGCATGAGGAATACAAATGGAATGTGACCAAACATGGGACTAACAAGAGACATAAATCCTCATGAGCCCCCGCGACTGCGGGGGCTCATGAGGATTTATGTCTCTTGCAGATGCCCTTTTGTTCAAGCAGCCACTGGTACTGTGAACAGAACCCTTGGCTGCATGCACAAAAGGGATAACACACCAATACTAACCTGTGGCTAGATCAAGCGCCTGTACAGATGATTCACGTCCTGTGGCAATGCAGTCCGTTTTGCTGTTATGGTTGATGTCAATGTCACAGTTGAGAAAGATCATCCCTGACCGAAACCATGTCGACCATAATCCTTTCCCATCATAGCCACGCACTGCTACAATCTGCCCCTGACATGGGTACTGGAAACCTATGGGAATTGAAATAAATGGCCATAAACAGAACCCCCAGAAAAAAACTTATGGTGTACTTGGTTAACAATATGCTCAACAATCTTCAGGCATATTCAGGGTGTATAATAACTGGAACTTGAAATACTGGATGAATTTACAGAGAAATGAGAGGAAATAAGAGAAAACAATGAAAAAATGAAAACAGAATAGAGATGAAAATCTTTTACCCTTTACCCACAGAAGACAGGGTTAACCAAATAATACAACCTAAGACAAAATGAGTAACTTTGAAACTCAGGCACATCAAGATGCTTCACACCGTCTCATCCATGCCGACTGTCGTAATGTTTTTCACTATTTGTGGTACGTGATTCGTTGTCTAAAGCGTGCGCATGCGTGCGTGAGTTGTGAGTGCACGCTTAGAGTTATAATTATTATAAGATAAGCGCATTATAAATACCGTAATTATTATTATTATTATTATTCAGAAACCCTGAAACTTGCATCCACACTCTGCCACTAACCATTCAGTCCCCCACCCCCTGCCCCTATAATTCAAGGGTAGTGCCAGATTAGCTTGGCGCCTGATGGTGCCAAGCTAATCTGCCACTACCCTTGAATTGTGATGTGCAAACAGTCTCCTGCGACTGGTACCTAGGCGTTAGTTGACACCTCCAAAATTTTGGAAATGCCCCCCCTTTTGCCCCCAAGGTCCCATTTCTCAAATTTTGGAGGTGTTTCCTAATGACTATGTGCCAGTTGTAGGAGATGGATTGACCATGATAATTCAAGGGTAATGCCAGATTAGCTTGGCGCCTAAAGGCGCCAAGCTAATCTGGCACTACCCTTGAATTATCAGTCAAACCATCTCCTGCTGTAGGGATCTGGAGCTAAAAGAGTTAAATGGGTTAGGGAGGTATTGACTGACCAAGAGTACTGCAGGCCTGCTTCATGGTTTTGTTGACCAGGAGACTGTGTATTTTCATGTACTGCTCTAGCTGCACCACACCAATCACGATGTCCTGCAGTCCGTCACCATCAACATCAATAAGCGTCACGCTCGACTCAGTCGCTGTATCAAGTCAATAAAATAATCATCATCATCATCATCAGTCCCTTGCCCGAACTGGGCGTTGGGGGGACTGAAAGGCAGCAGCAACAGACAGTGCTCTCCACTGAGTTCTATTTTGGGCGGTGGCAAGCAAGTCTGACATCTCGAGTAAAATAATATCATACAAATAACTGTAGGAAAACTGTTGCAGCCCTGACATTCTACCCCTGGAGCAGAACAACAATATAGTCAAAAGGCAGTGCTAGATTAACTAATCTTGACCTATCACACTGAGCTATTTCCTGCAGTTCATATACAATGTATATACAACATAACCCTTCCATAAAGGTAATATCAGTGATGTGTAGAGAGGTGATTGAAGTGCTCATGCATATTAACCCATAAGATCCTGAGGTTGAATTTTAAAAATTGTCTTATTGTCCTAACTCCTATGCATGCTACAAAAGATTAAACGATAGATCAACCATTTTATTTCAAGGGTGGTGCCAGAATAGCTTGGCACCTCGGGCGCCAAGCTATTTTGGGCATCACCCTTGAAATATCATAGTCAAATTTATTTTAAGCAAAAGCAAAAGTGTATCAGGAGGAAAAGGGTTAAATGTGTGTGTGTGTGTGTGTGTGTGTGTGTGTGTGTGTGTGTGTGTGTGTGTGTGTGTGTGTGTGTGTGTGTGTGTGTGTGTGTATGTGTGTGAGTCATTACATGCATGTGTACTTTACAGCAAGCACAGATGCATATGCATGCAATACATGCTGACATGCCTGCACGAGTTTGTGCATTTCAGTCACAACAGCATGAATTCTTACTCCATAATTCTAGCAAGCGGCGGCCACACTCACCAGAATCATTGTAGAAGGTGGACCAGTCTCCATGCGGGTTGTAAGACACCACGTCCTTCACGAGCCCTCTGTCAAACTCGCTTCTGAAGTATGCCAGCACTACTGCACCCACACCAACTATCATCAGCATACATCCAGCCAGCACTAAGACTAACACCTTCTTCCTTCGACGTTTCTCTTGTGAAGTATGACTTCGATCACCCCCTCGACCGTAGAACAGACTGATTTCTGATCGAGGAGGTGATCTGAGATCAGTCATCGTCATAACATCATCATCGTGTACTGGAGGGGTTTGTCGGGATGAACCGGAGGTAAATTTTGTAGGATAAATGTCATCCTCATCATCACTGTCCGCTGACTGTAAGAGCGGTTTGTACTGGACAGCGTTTCTGTCTCCCATGGTGTCCTGCCTGAAAAATATGAAACTAACAAATCATGAAATACAGCAAACTACAGTGTTAAAACTTTTCATAATGAAAAGAAAATTTTGCTGTGTATGCAGCCACCAGTACTACAGTACCAGTGGCGCCTTACATGAGCGGACTTATTCCCTTCACTCCACATTGCAACTGCAAGAACATGATCCAACTGCAAGAGACATGGATCCTCATGAGCCCCCGCAGATGCGGGGGCTCATGAGGATCTATGTCTCTTGATGAACATGTTTCTGGGATGGACTGCATTCTCACAGTCTAGCAGTCACCACTGGCAGTGACAGGGTTAATCACTGTCACATCTGACTACATGTGTAAAGTTTCTGTCCGCCAAAGATCAGCAATGCATTATCATAGCATAGCACAGCATTTTTTGCTTCCAGGGAAAGCAAATGGAATGGTTTGCTCAGCACCACACAAAAGACACAGGAGACTGGTTTTAACTGAATGATTTCATTTGAATTAACACTTTTAGCCCCAGGACCCTGCAGCAGGAGATGGATTGATGGTGATAATTGAAGGGTAGTGCCAGATGAGCTTGGCGCCAAGCTGGCACTACCCTTCAATTATCATGATCAATCCATCTCCCACAACTGGTACATAGTCGTTAGACAACACCTCCAAAATTTGAGAAATGGCACCTTGGGGCTAAAAGGGTTAACCACGCCACTCCAATATGTCACAGACTATTTTTCTGAAATCTTCATTAATTTCATGCCAGAGAGCTTAAGCCATCACAGGAACATGGATTCAAAGTGGCGTCCACATTGACAACAGGCACAGATCTTCATGAGCCACCGCAACTGTGGTGGCTCTGAACACCTATGTCTCTTGCAGCTGGTTCGTGTTCACTTTTCTCAGCAGTCATGGAGTTAATAACAAAGCAACAGTAGTGCCAAACTGGTCATTACAAGACCAGCTTGCCAAAATTCATTAAGTCAGGTACTATTCCACACTGGTCACCCACCTTAGTCGACTGCTTGATGTTAAACCCTAATAACCTAACCTAACCACACTGGTTGCCTTGATCCACTCCAGATGTAGTACGTATTTTACACTGAACTTCAACAGACTAAAGCATACAAGACCATGCTGTATGGACTAATGAACACTAACATGGTACTTTACAAGTATTAAGACCACTAAATGTGAACCTAAGTTAAAACAAATCAGTATGTACACCCTAGCAGGTATCACTATCAGGCAAACTAGCATTATCTGTTTATCTGGGAACACTCACTGTAATCCGTAAAGTAAATGTGAAGTCCCTCATTCCGTAACACAAGCATGAAATGTACACAAGAGACCCTACCCTCTAAACTGTACCCCTCTGAGGGACCATACTTCAGTTGTACAAACTCTTAACTCTTTGTGCCACCGATCAGAATCTGATTCAAACTTAGGAGTTTTCCTCTGAAAATGTCAATACAGTTCAAGATCACCTATGATCGTTCACGGCTGGTGTCAAAACAGCTGTTTTGGCACCACCCTTGAACTATTATGCTTGAGCTTTATCTTATTGTTGTGTGTCATGCTTAATGTGTTAACGTTTTGACTAAACAGGCTGTTGCTGACTTCCTGTATGAAACAGTGTACAGATATCTAAACCATGAAAATACCCTCATTCTGAAGAACAGCTGATGACAATCTTGATTAGCAACAGGAACAGATTCACATGAGCCCCTTTAGCTTCAGGAATGCATACTGATCTTCGCTTCTTGAATACAAACGCAATGACTTCAGGACAATACAGATGCCAATAAATGTAATACAGATCTTCTGTTCTGAATCATACAATTCAAGGAAAACTTTAATTTTTTACAATTTCAAATTGATTTGAAAAATTAACTACAAACCCTCCAGATCTCTTTTTGATGTAGCAACAGAATAGAACTTGAAATGGGCTTCACGCTGATGATCGAATACAAGTCCAGATATATTTTTGCATTGACAGGAACTGCCCAAGGTCTATGGAAACATGATCTCTTTCAAACAGTTGGAAAAATTATGTGCATGGTCCTGCAACAGCAAAACCTGTTTTGGGCAAATACCCTTATGAGAGATCACCTGTCCTTAACTCAATCTGCCTGCTGCATGTATTTCCCAAATTTTAGAGGCGTCACATAACAAATATGCACCTGTTGCAGGAGATGGATCGACCATGATAATTCAAGGGCAGTGCCAGACTAGCTTGGCGCCGACAGGCGCCAAGCTAATCTGGCACTACCCTTGAATTATCATGGTCGACCCATCTCCTGCTGTAGTGCATCAGGACTGAATGGGTTAAAGACGATCATTTAGGAGGCTGCGACCAACTAAATGATGGTCTCTAATGACAGGCGACACTGTTTGCCTTTCAAAACTTCTCTGGAAACAGCACCTGAATTCCACAATCATTTTATCCTGCTCAAAAAAAGGGTTGCTCAAAACAGGTTCTGCTGTAAATTAGTGTCATTACATCCTGCAATAAAAAATCAATACATAAATACCCTGATGACAGTACCCCACCTGCAAGAGGTGCAGATGTTTATGACCCCCTAAATACTGAACGGTGCTATTGAAAACACAACCCTCTTGCTGGCAGATGTGAGTACTAATTATATCCTCCAAGTGATGGAGTCATCTGGGTGAAGTCTGCAGTTAACCCTTTAGCTGTCAGCAGCAGTTTTTGTCACAATCATCGCAACAAAAACCACTACCCACAGCCAAACGTTTCACCCTTTTCATCATGATACACCCATTGTTTGAAATAAATTGACTGATAGTTCAAGGGTGGTGCCAGAATAGCTTGGCGCCTGAGGCGACAAGCTATTCTGGGACCACCCTTGAACTATCAGTCTTGATCAGTCTCCTAATCTGTAATGTAGGGCGATAAGCAAATTTTTACAAAATCAGCCTCAGGATGTAATGGGTTAATGATAACTAATGTGTATATGTATCAACATTTTTACAGATTAATTCCACAGATGGTGCACTCATTAACACCTTCAGCAGGCATCACATTACTACATGTGGGGAAAAAAATCAATTAAAAAAGTGCATGAGCATGAATATTTAGATGCACTATGCATAAATTCCAGTGTTTTTTTTTAAGCCACCATTAACTCTTTGGCTGTTGGCAGCACCTTTTGGAACTTTAGTACTTTTTTCCCTGCAGGAATCATAGTCACAAAAATCGCACCCACAGACAAACAATCAATCAGTTAACCCCATCACTGCCCCTGGTCGCAGATTTTGTTTCTGAGATTTTTCTGTTAATTCAACGTCAAAGAGCCACATCCATTAAAAGAACATGGAGCAAAAGTGAGGACAGCAAGAGACATAGATCCTTATAAAACTGTGCACCTGCAGAAGATCATGAGGATCTATGCCTCTTGCAGTTGAGTGTTGGTCACTGAAGGGTTAGTCATTTAGTTCTGGTGTCATCGGATTAACTGAATAACACACCTAAGTTTGTATCAACAAACCTTTCACAACCATCTTTCACAAATTTGTCACAAGTTTTGTCTGATGCCACATCAGGATCCATTTTTTCCACAGCTGTAACTTTATGGAGAATAATATAACTTCCAGGGAAAAGGTGACATACTGCCTCAGCAATCTCAGTCGATTACTGCAAAGGCATCTAGAGTGAACCATCCAGTAAAATGTCAGGTCATTTCCTGTGTGCACTAGATGAAAGTTGTTAGACCAGCTATAAACATGCAGTGTGTGATTCTGTGTGTGTGTGTGTGTGTGTGTGTGTGTGTGTGTGTGTGTGTGTGTGTGTGTGTGTGTTTTAACTACCGATGTGGCTCTCTGTAGCGTTTTTCAGAGAGAAGTGCTACCATCAGCCAAACTGGGATTAGGGTTTGGAGGGGCACTGGCTGAAGCAGAGGAGGAAAGACTTGAGAAAAGCACTTTGTTTTAGTCATGCATGCATGGACCAGTACGACACCTGAAATTTATATACATATGCAGTTTCTAACTTGTTGTACAAGCTCACATGTGCAATGATCCAGTGATGAATGCCTGACAAGAGGACTAGACCTCATGAGCTCCTCAAGTACTGTGCTAGCTAATGAAATATAATGCATCTTCCTGTCACACCAAATGTGGAGGAGGTCCTCAAGCATCCCATACAGACATTCTAACTTCAGTATAGTTAACTCTTATCATTCGGAATCACCAGTGTGTGAAATAAGTTTGACTAAAAGAGTTCAAGGGTAATGCCAGAATAGCTTTGCGCCTCTAGGCGCCACGCTATTCTGGCACTACCCTTGAACTAAAGACATAGGTCTATATCCTTATCTGTAATTACTATAATGTAGCTTGCATATATGGCAGTGTACATATTTGAAGCTTTTAGCCTCAGTATGATATGGGTTAAAAAAAAGAAACTGGATCCTGCTTCAGTTTGTATACATGTGCAGCCCCTCACAAATATCCTTCCATCTGCATAGATTCATATGAGCTTTGCAGGCACAGGGTATCATGAGAATCTGTGCCTCGTACTTAACATGATCACTGCTAGGGTCCACTGTTCGTCAAACTGAATAATTATATTTACTTGTTAATTGCAGTTTAACCCATAAAAACCCTGACACACCATGACAGACTGTGGACTGAACATGATAGTTCAAGGGTGGTGCCAGAATAGCTTGGTGCCTACAGGCGTCAAGCTATTCTGACACCGCCCTTAAATTATCTATCATGGTCCATCTGCTTCCAAAACTCTGACGTAGACCTCAAAGGGATATCCCAAAGGGATATCCCAAAAATTGATAATCTATTCCGCTTATTAACAAAGTCGGAAAGTTGGATATAAAACACATTTTTTAGGGTTCCAAAAGCTATCTTTCTACATAAATTACTTCGCTTATAACAAACTTCTGATATAACAGCAAGAATAACTGGGTTCCCTGGTGATTTGTTACATCAGGATTGTACTGTAGTTTAAGTTAGAATATAACTGGCTGGATGGATTGCATCAAAGTAATTACATAATTTTGTCCATGCAGCAGTCCCTTGCATGAGTGCATGAACTTAAAACCTGAGCATGCTATTAAGCAAGGTGCTCTGCTATAGTGGCCCGGAGCACCTTGCTTAGTAGTTTGCAGATGATTCAAGGTCGATCTCATGCATCTGGTCCCTGGAACAAACATACTCTTTGGCAACATAAAGTTAAGTTCCTTTTTGAAACAATTGCACACAGAAAAGGTCCTCAGGCTGATATTGTCTGCAGTGGGCTCGCTTGCGCCCGTGCAAGTGCCAACTGTGGCAAACGTTGGCCCATGGACCTTCTGTGCACTGGGTACGCTCTGAACAGTTGTATCTCAGTTCACCCTCACCCGGGTCTGCCTTGGGGGACTTGGGTGGGGTTAAGTACTTTTTAGTTCCCAGGATCACCCTGGTCAGCCCCAGAGGGTGGGTTTTTCCCTCTATTCTGGGGCATGTGTTTCTGTCTACCCTTGGTCCATTCACCTGTATTTTCCTTTTTTAAAATCTCCCTACTGTCTGCGCTGCCTGTAGCTCTTGATATTGTATGTGTGTTGCTAAATGGTCTTAGGTTTATTTAGCATATTATACCGGCTGGCGACATACATTCAATATTCTGTTTAGTTTTTTTTCACAAGCAGTGCTGGCACGTCTTGAGAAAGTCTTGTTGTGTACATCTACAACTGTATCTCAGTTCAGCTTTAATTCACTTCAAGTTCAAATATAGCTAATAACCCAGTGCCCAAAGGCCAACGGGCCAACGTCGGCCGCCGTTGGCCCGCGCACAGCTGTGCTTATGACGGCCGCCGTGGGCCCGATGAACTTTAGCACATTGGAATAGTAATAGCGCCAGTGAATGTCTCTGGTGTCCATCTATTGCCTGGAGAAGCTCAGCTGGCATGATGCACTTTAACAAATGCATTTCTCTTCTCTTTCAGTTTTTACAGAACAGCCACGCACATCTTCAGGGTTCATACGCTCGTGGCATGCTCTTAAAAAGAGAAAACAAATTGCAACCGATTTGTTAAAAATAAAACTGTGCTTCCTGCTCCACATGATTGCGGTGTAGTATTACGTACAACTTGAGGCTCACGGCCGGCACTAACTTCGCACGCAGTGACGCTGCCCTTTGTAATGGTGTTACAACTGAACCAACCTGGATTTATAGTATAATATATAACACGTAATAATATGTATAAACTTACAAAAGTCATTCGTACAGCATCACGTTTTGCTTTTTGTAGTTATTGCCGTGTTCACACCTGAACTGAAGGGCAACATTGTTGACTGGACAGTCGCGCGTTACCTGTACAAGCGACATAACTCACATAATTAATTAGACGTTTTTCTCTTGATTGCCTCCCCTATATCTTCAGGTATCGCTAGCGGCTGTTCCTTGTGCATCAATGAATCAATCAATCAATCAATAAACTTTATTGTTCCAAATACATGTTGCCACGTACAGGAAAATTTGTCTCGCCACCTCAGGTGCCGGCAACTCGCAATCACCCACACTCACACAGCAGTTTACAAACGCAACAAATGGACAATGGCTCGGGACGCGGCCGGGTGAACTTCGCCCGCCCGTCGCCAAGGTCAGTCTCAGTGGCCGGCGCCAGCGGCCCCAACCCGAATTGAACCTCCCTAACACAAAGCAAACTAAAGACAGCCCTATCATAGTCACTTAAATATAATGTTTTTAACCTTTCTGCTTGGCTGAGCAGTTGCACAAATGAGAAATACGCATAAACAACAAAACAAACCAAAAAAAAAGACGAATTACTACTATGAATCGAACAGCGAGGGGAGGGGGGGGGGGGGGGGGGGGAGGGGAGGGGAAGGTAAGCATGTGTATGTGTCAAAACTCAACACCAAACAAAAAAAAAATAGTCAAAGGGGGGGGGGGGGGTGTAACCTTTTTTTTTTTCTTTCTTTCTTTTTTTTTTCTTTTTTTTTTTTTTCGGGGGGGGGGGGGGGCGGAACACCTAGGACCCACCCACCCACCCCACCCCCACCCCCCATGACCAAATCCGGCCCTGCAAAGCCTAGTATCGAAAAGGTTTTCTTGTCTGTTGTCTGTATGTCCATTTTGAAAAGAGTCAGTTTTAACTAGACGTGCCGCATCCGGATTCGCGGCGTAAAGCCGCAAATCCGGATGCGGCACGTCTCGAAAGAGTTCAGTGCCAGCTGAGGCAGGTTGTGTTTCTGCAATCCTTACTTCATTCAAAACCAAACAAAACCCTGGACGTCCAAAAAACATGGATTCAAAGCGGTGAGCAATTGGCATTGACCCTCATGAGGCCCCGCATTTGCGGGAGCTCATGAGGATCTATACCTTTTGCTGATGGATGGTGTTCACGTTTCCTCGGCACTGAACGGGTTAACCACCGAAAAGTAATCATAATTTGTGTTGCAGTTGCCTTTTGTAAGCGTGTTTCTTTATTTGCCGCTGGGATTTTCTTTGTATTGTACACGCTTGATAGACACATTGCTGGCCTAGATTTAACCCTTATCATTCGGAGTACACCAGTGTGTGAAATAAGTTTGACTAAAATAGTTCAAGGGTAGTGCCAGAATAGCTTGGCGCCTCTAGGCCCAACAGCAGGAGATGGATCGACCATGATAATTCAAGGGTAGTGCCAGATGAGCTTGGCGCCTTCATCTGGCACTACCCTTGAATTATCATGGTCGAACTATTTCCTGCAACAGACACATACAGTAGTCCTTAGGTAACACCTCGACTAAATCTTGCCGCCGGGAAATGTTGCAGTGGTGTTAACTGGGTTAAAAGTAAACAGCAAATTAACCCCTTGTGGATCTGTGCCTCTAGCGCTGACCCCGCATGACCTTGGACGGATGAAGATGGACAAAGTTCGTAGTTTCGAGTTTAGCGTTGATGTAACACAGATTTCAGAAACTACATAATCTTCGCACAGTATAAATAATTGAAAGCCAGTCTAGCACAGCTTGATCAACACGGGTCAATCTGACGCCCGCACTCAGTCAGCCCAAACAGTTATTTCTAGGACTGAGCGATAGAGACAAGTATATTAATAAAGCCAAAGTCCTTGGTCAACCGCTTTCATCATCATCATCATCATCAGTCCCTTGCCCGAACTGGGCGTTGGGGGGACTGAAAGGCAGCAGCAACAGACAGTGCTCTCCACTGAGTTCTATTTTGGGCGGTGGCAAGCAAGTCTGGCATCTCGAGTTCGGTCCATTCTTTTATGTTTGCGACCCAACTCTTTCTCTGACGACCTCGCCGACGACTTCCTTCGAGAGTGCCTTGGAGGATAGTCTTGGACAAGGTGTTGTGTCGGGTCACGTGGCCAAACCAAGCAAGCTTGCGCCGTTTCACGGTTGCCAGAAGGGGTTCATGTGGGCCCACCAGGGAAGTGACGATGCTCCGTACATATTCGTTGGTCTTGTGCTCGCGGTACGAGATGCGGAGCAACTTCCTCAGGCACTTGTTCTCAAAGGCCTGGATTTTCTTTTCTGAGTCTGCAAGCAGTGTCCAAGTCTAAGTGTCCAAGTGTCCAACCGCTTTGAGTCATCGCAAAGACCATGGTTCTGGCGGCACACTGGTTGTTTCCTTCGATTCGCTGCCGCTTATCAGCGGCAACGAATCGATTGAGAAAACCAGTGTGGGTCTTCGGCTTACCCTACAAAACGCTGTTTCTTTCAGGGATTACGCACAGTAGCATTCAGTGCGGTGTATACTGAATGCCAGTCCCTCAAGCTTGGGCGTAGACCTGCCAAAAACTTACTTATATGTTCATGACCCCCTGAAGCAGAAGGGAACCATGAGAATAATTGTACATGTTGGCCTATATACCTGCTATTGTGCTGCAGGAGCCTCATGAAACTCTGTGCCGTTTGCTAGCAGGGACGGATCAGCCCTGGGCGACGTATTATTCCTGTGTCATATATATATATATATATATATATATATATATATATATATATATATGAAGAAATAAAACCAGTCCAAGAAAGCTGGCACCACACACTCCAAATATGGATCCAAGCAGCAGTGAAATACTTAAACTACGTGGTGTTTGTGGATCCTTTCTTCATATTTTAAGTATATATATATATATATATATATATATATATATATTATATATATATATATATATATATATATATATATATATATATATATATATATATATATATATATATATATATATATATATATATATATATGTGGTGCAATCGGGTGTGACCACGTGAGTGGGTGGCCTTGCGGTATTTAACCCATTTAGCCCCGACGCAATACAGCAGGAGAAAGATCGACCATGATAATTCAAGGGTAGTGCCAGGTGAGCTTGGCGCCCGATGGCACTAGCCTTGGATTATCATGGTCCATCCATCTCATTCCAGCTTGATACTTAGTCGTTAGGTGACACCTCCAAAATTTTGGAAATGTGGCATTGGGATTAAATGGGTTAAACTCACTTCACTGCCGGGAAATTGTGAACACGATGCACAACTACAGGAGCCAAGGTTCTCATGTCAGTGCCCCCGCAAAAAACAGGCGGCGCTCATGAGAAACTGTACTTTAGTTAGTTCGGAGTTTAACCCCTTTACTGACGAGAAAAAGTTCACACGGTCGAAATGCAAGAGACATAGATCCTCATGAGCCCCCGCGACTGCGGGGGCTCATGAGGATCAATGCCTCTTGCTGAGACCGATTTGTATCCATGTTTCTTGGACGGTTGTGGCGTTAGGTCGTTTCAAAAATGTAGGTAGGCCTAAGTGCTTGTGAAAAGGTTTAACGTCCACAGCACCGCAGTGATAATGGACGGGATCATCATCACCTCGCTCTTGTTCGTTGTTGGGAGTCCGCGGTTCGGCGTAAACGTAACTTCAACGTTAACTGTACGACTGCTACCAGAAATGACGTGCCTGCCGCATACTTACTATACAGGGACACAACCTAGTGTCTTTCCTTACTATAAAGGGGCTTAGCCTACTGTCTCTGACCTCATTTTGGTTTATACTAGCTCCTGTGTTGTTCAGATGTTTCGTTCATTGCCACTAGCAGTATATGGATTATTGATCGATTGCGTTTAGTGGATGATATCGGTTACAGTGCACTAATAAAACCAGCCCCCCACCCCCACCCCACCCCACCCCCATTCCACCCCCCACGGACATAGTAAGCTGTTCACTGTCAGGTGTACTTGAAAATGCTTTATATATTTATATATTTATGGTATAGGAGGGAATGGTTGTATAGGTTAGGCGGTTGAATATGGAATCTGAATTCCTAGTTTTCATCTACAGTGAGGACTATCTGAGGAGAGCACGCACACACACACACACATGTACGCACGCGCGCACACACACACACACAGACACACACATGTACGCACGCACACGGCACACACACACACACACACACGGCACACACACACACACACACACACACACACACACACACACACACACACACACAAGCAGCACACAGCACGTACACACATACATTAACACACTTCACATGCGTACGTTTACAAAAGCAGTTGTATTGAAAACAAAAACAAAAACAACCACTGTTTGGTCTTTGGTTCATTGTATGGCTATAGATTGTTTGCTGAAGTTGCTCCGTTGCCATTGGCTTTATTGTTGTGGCTTCAGTGTTGTGAGTTCGACAGGCCGGGTGGTCTTCAAGTTGTATTGGCTGATTTCAGTTTGTTTGCGGATTGATTGAGTTGTGGTTGGCAGCCGACGTTCTAACGCCTTCCATGGAAAACCTGAACAACACTTAACTGCAAGATGTATAGATCCTCATGAGCCCCCGCAGTTGCGGGGGCTCATGAGGATCTATGCCTCTTGTCGAAATACTGTATATCCATGTTGCTTTGACGTCTGGGGATTTATGACGTTGAATCTGCGATGATTTGAAAATGCGGTGTACGTCCGCTGGCAGCCGTCGGTAAGCGCCGTGTAACTGACAGGTAACTTCTGGACGGCTGGCCAGAAAGGCGGGCATAATATTGTGGAGGCAAATCTTTCGGAAGCGGCGCCGGATGTGTCGCCAAATGAGGTGCCGCTATCGCAGACTGAACAGTTCTAACGTACGCAGATCTCTACGAAAGCTGTCATACTACCTCACTACTAATAATAATAATACTCATTATTATTATCATCATTATCACCACCACCATCATCATTATTATCATTATCATTACAATAATTATTCGCAGACTGAACATTTCTAAAGTACGCAGATCTCTTCCCGCTAAAGCTACCATACTACCACTACTACTAATAATAATAATACTCATTAGTATTATTATTATATTATTATCATCATCATCACCATCATCATCATTATTATCATTATCATTATAATAATTATTCGCAGACTGAACAGTTCTAAAGTACGCAGATCTCTACGAAAGCTGCCATACTGCCACTGCTGACTAATAATACTCATTATTATTATTATTATTATTATTATTATTATTATTATTATTATTATTATTATTATTATTATTATTACAATAATTATTCCAGCTGTATTAATGTCGTGAATCCGTCTTGATTAACATCAGAAACCCTCGATGTGAATAAATACAGACATGTGACGGCATTCGATCAAATTTAATTCGCCTCGAAACAACACTGAAATATCAAACCCTGCCGTTAAATAATTGTATAGACGATTGAGCGTTTTCCTGGGAATCCTAAACGCTAGTCAGTGCTTTACGTATGTTAGGCATGGCCGCTAAAAAACAATGCACCGTAAATTCATTTTGAATGATAGTCTGCTTATTTCATGCAAGGCTCCCCACTTCAATAGCTTCGAAAGTGTCATAGAATTCCGCAGCTATTGATGCGGGACACGTGGATGGAGTTAATTCCAGCGTTCCTGCCGCTATGTGCAGGAGGAGTACCGTCCTTTCTCATGGTGGCCACAGAGTCAATGGTTTACTCGCTATGAATATGTAAAACAGTTTTGTGGTTGTTTTGTTTTACTTTGCTTTGCTTTGCTTGTTTGTTTCTTTTTTCAAATTCCACAACGGTTGACACGGATTTTCAAATTTCATGACCACGTCAATTTACAGTGTATACTAGGCTTTTTAACCCTTATCATTCGGAATACACCAGTGTAAAATAAGTGTGACTAAAATAGTTCAAGGGTAGTGCCAGAATCGCTTGGCACCTCTAGGCGCCAAGCTGTTCTGGCAGCACCCTTGAACTAGAGCCATTGGTCTATATCCTTATGTGTAAGTACTACAATGTAGCTTGCATATGGCAGTGTACAAATGTGAAGCTTTTATGCCTCAGTATGATATGGGTTAAGCGCATGGTTCCCGGCGGCGGAAGGAGGATGAGGATTTTGTCATTCTAGCCTGCAAGTAAAACAATGAATACGTGGGTCAAATGGTTGTTGTGATGCGTCTAGTGTGGTAGTGTAGCGTCTGTGCTTGTCGCTCTCGCTTTTAGCTCCCACCGCTGGCTAGCAGTTCTGCGAAAAGGGGAGCAGAGTATGTCAGTCTCTCCCTGCCAGTACACAGCCTCCCCAACAACAAGCCTCATGTAGTGCCTTCTTGTGGCGACTCACGGTAACCGAGCACCTTACGGACTCGGGCTGAACTACAGAGGACTCGGAGGAGGTCTGGCTCCCAGACATGCGGCATGCAGGCCCATCGATGTATGAACAAGCCCTGATGTCCATGAACCAGATCCCCAGCTACGGGTAAATAGCCTCACTGCCTTGTGGGTGCCTTGGGAGAGGCAAAGGCTAGGGGAGTAAACCCTATATAAATCCGGGCAGGGATGCTCGATAGCCTTGGTTGGCAGATCTCCTTCGAGAAGGCCTAAATAGCTCGGACTCATAAGCCTTGGTCGGCAACCCATCTAGGAGAAGGACACTCCAAAACCAAACTATCCTGTGCTCCCAGGAAAGGCCTTTTGACCAGAAGTTAAGGGTGAGGTAACCCCGACAGAAACCCCGAGTGCTGAGGACGGAGGTACTGGGCTGCACAGCGCACTCTAATAAACCACAGTACCACGCATATCCAAATGACACGTGGAGATGTATTCAACAGAAATGGTGCTCGCCCTGTGGAGTCTCACCAGGCATGTGCAGTACCGGGCTCTGCGCCTCTTCGGATGGCCGAAGCCTGCCAGAAACTGTACGGGCCTGTGGAGGCGCTACAGAAGACCACAGATTTCATTTTGAGAGCCAGACTCCAAGTGTGACGGCGTTCGAGAAGAAGAAGAAGAAACAATATTTAAAAAAAAGGCAATGGTGTGTGTGGCGTACCAATGAAAGACATATATTTGCTTTTATATACCTAGTAATAAGCATGTAGCGTATTCATCCATGGAATCTTCCAAACCTAGTATGAAATTCATTCAAAGGGTCAAAACTCATGGGTGGTGTCATTACCCCAGCACGCAAAAGGTCATCGGGCAGACGTTGGCCTCTGTTACATGTATTACTAACGGTATTACACATATTTCGTACAGTTTTCCTGGTGCCGGCTAGAACCGCTTTCCTGCTTTTAACATTATGTCGGCTACGATAATATTTCATCAGCTTCCGTACACTGAGCACTTTAACCCATAAAGCCCTGACATGCTACGACAGAATGTGGATCGACCATGATAGTTCAAGGGTCGGGTGTCTGAATACAGGCGCCAAGCTATTCTGACACCACCCTTGAACTATCATGGTTGATCTATCTCCATGTGACGCAGACCTCATTGGACGCCTTAAAAATTGACAATTTCTTCCTCACGATGCTATGGTTTAATGTTGAACTGATGTTTTCGTGTCCAAGTCCAGTGTACGGGCCATCACTCCACTCGTGATATGAATGTCAGATCTGTCCGCTAATCGGGCAGCATTAGGTCTATATCTGCTGGACTACAAGTAGTTCAGTGTACCGTCATGCTAACACTAGTCACAGCAGAGACATTATATTATTCTCAGCAGCATTTTGCTTGATATAGTACCGATAACAGGCAGATGTGATTACGAGACCCGAATCAAAATGTCCGAGTCGTAAGACGAGGACATTTTATTCGGGTCAAGTAATTACATCTGTCGGTTATCGGCTATATCAAGCAAATGTTGCTCAATATATTTATTACCCAGTCCAAAACAAAACCAAACCATTCATTTTGCGGCTGATTGCGGTGTTCAGACAAAACACATGAATGGCAGACGACTGCATATCAGTGCGGTCGGCACAGAGCGTAGATTTCGTCTGACTGTGAGCACATCCAGTGCTTTGTGTAACCGTGTGTTTTACTGAGTAAATTCTACTTGCTACTAGATCACGCATAATTGCGGAAAATGCCAGCAGGGTTTGTCATTTTATTTAGTTGTTTTATCAGGTTGCCGATAGTCCGCCAGCTCAGTGTCATCTCGTCAATTAGTTCACTAGTCAGTCCAGCGACTCGCACGTTTCCTGGCCGACTGTTATTCGTTCGTGTTTGTGTCAGTATGAGATGTAAATTTCGAGTGTTTTACACACTAAGAAGTATTTCATTACTACTACATATAAGAAGCTTGTTAATGCTGCCGTATGAAAATATTTCGCGTTACCGTTTTGAAAATGACGTCAGTATCATCAAGAGTTTTTGATCGGATCTTGGCGCGCAAGGGATTTTGGCCCAGGGAAGTATATCAAACAAATTCATGAATATTAATTTGCTTGCTATACAATATATCAATACATGTGTCAAAGAAGTAAAAACTTTATGGAGTAGGTACATACTGAATTATATCTCACCTCGCGTACTAGTACACTCGGCATACACAAATTAATAGCAAAAGACAGCATCGATGCCAGCACAACGTCCGGGCCAGTCAGCTTGTCCTGTTCTGGGAGTCAAGCCGCCAAAAGGTCCTCGGGCCTAATGTCCGTCTAAATTGGCCTGTCACACGGCCGTCGCCCCGTATACATTTTGCTCGCTAGAAAGGCGCTATCCGCCTTGCGCTGCAATGTCGGAAAAGTACTCAGTTATCTATTCAATAGTCAGGCAATGTCGGGAAAGTACTCAGTTATCTATTCAATAGTCAGGCAATGTCGGGAAAGTACTCAGTTATCTATTCAATAGTCAGGCAATGTCGGGAAAGTACTCAGTTATCTATTCAATAGTCAGGCAATGTCGGGAAAGTACTCAGTTATCTATTCAATAGTCAGGCAATGTCGGAAAGTACTCAGTTATCCCTATTCAATAGTCAGCAATGTCGGGAAAGTACTCAGTTATCTATTCAATAGTCAGGCAATGTCGGGAAAGTACTCAGTTATCTATTCAATAGTCAGGCAATGTCGGGAAAGTACTCAGTTATCTATTCAATAGTCAGGCAATGTCGGGAAAGTACTCAGTTATCTATTCAATAGTCAGGCAATGTCGGGAAAGTACTCAGTTATCTATTCAATAGTCAGGCAATGTCGGGAAAGTACTCAGTTATCTATTCAATAGTCAGGCAATGTCGGGAAAGTACTCAGTTATCTATTCAATAGTCAGGCAATGTCGGGAAAGTACTCAGTTATCCCTATTCAATAGTCAGGCAATGTCGGGAAAGTACTCAGTTATCCCTATTCAATAGTCAGGCAATGTCGGGAAAGTACTCAGTTATCTATTCAATAGTCAGGCAATGTCGGGAAAGTACTCAGTTATCTATTCAATAGTCAGGCAATGTCGGGAAAGTACTCAGTTATCTATTCAATAGTCAGGCAATGTCGGGAAAGTACTCAGTTATCTATTCAATAGTCAGGCAATGTCGGGAAAGTACTCAGTTATCTATTCAATAGTCAGGCAATGTCGGGAAAGTACTCAGTTATCTATTCAATAGTCAGGCAATGTCGGGAAAGTACTCAGTTATCTATTCAATAGTCAGGCAATGTCGGGAAAGTACTCAGTTATCTATTCAATAGTCAGGCAATGTCGGGAAAGTACTCAGTTATCTATTCAATAGTCAGGCAATGTCGGGAAAGTACTCAGTTATCTATTCAATAGTCAGGCAATGTCGGGAAAGTACTCAGTTATCTATTCAATAGTCAGGCAATGTCGGGAAAGTACTCAGTTATCTATTCAATAGTCAGGCAATGTCGGGAAAGTACTCCGAATAGTCAGGCAATGTCGGGAAAGTACTCAGTTATCTATTCAATAGTCAGGATGTTTCGTTTGCAACGACTCACTCGCAACAACGAACGAGAGCAAAATCACGATGCACTGACAACACTCCAAACATCTCCAAGAGGCATAGATCCTCATGAGCCCAGAGGGCTCATGAGGATCTATGCCTCTTGGAGATGTTTGAAATGTCCGGTGCTTATGAAACTGACAAGCTGATTATCCGTTGGTAGTGTTCGTTGCATCGTTCGTTGCAAACGAAACCTCACTATTAACTCATTCGAGGTGTGCAGCAAATAGGCCTGGATTGCGTATGCGACAGGTCTCGAATCGATTAACATGGTCGCCAGATAAGTTTTGGCGCTGAACGTGAAAAAGTCGTAATCCAGTATGTGAGGTGAGATATAACCAAAGACGACATTATAATGTATTGACTTTGATATAACTAAGTCTCTGCTGTGACTAGTGTTAGCATGGCGGTAATGATACCAATAATAATAATAATAATGTACATTTATATAGCGCTTAACCTCCAAATGAATGATGCTTTCAGCGCTTTACAAGATCAAAAATCACAGAACAAAAAGTACAAGAAGGTTAAAGCTACAATACATGTTACACAATCTAAAGTGACACATATCAAAAGCTAACACACACACACACACACACACACACACACACACACACACACACACACACACACACACATAAAGTTACAAGCAGTTACTGCCAAAGATTGCTAACGCACTAAAAATGCATCTAACTATACGCCGGGCCATAAGAAAAAAAAGATAGGTCTTGAGCAGTGATTTGAAAGCGGCCAGTTACGTGAGCCACAATCCACTCAACACTTTCAAAACTGTGCAAAATATTGTCGTGCCGCCACGGTCACGCTGCTTACCAGTAAGGACTGTTTGTGCACAAGTGTTTTGGCGACACACACCGAGCGTGCGGCTGTCAGGGAGTGAGGGTCCCTTTTCAACAAAGCTGCCCTTCCAATACCCAAAAGGCCAACGGGCCGACGTCGGCCGCCATTGGCCCGCGCACGACAGTGCGCGGGCCAACGGCGGCCGATGTCGGCCTGATGACCTTTTGTGCATTGGGCTCTCTCTCTCTGCTATTGTACGTCTAGTACTACATTAAGCGACATTCCGACGTCTCAGTGCAGGAGCCATATATCATCATGGGCGCCGGCAATATTTGCGGGGGCTCATGAGGATCTATGTCTTCAGCCAGCACGCATGACATTTTTTTGTGTTTTTTACAAGGATGGTGTTAGCGAGGGATCAAACTGCACAATTTGTCCGAACTCGTTACAGGTATGTGAGCGACATGCGACAATATTGTTTACTTATGATTCTATTCACTGCTAGAACCACAGGCTTGTCCGAGGAACGCCCTCCTCGAACCTTCCACCCCCACCCCAACACCCACCCCTACTCCCAACCCCAATATTTAGCTATTAAGAATATTTTCTTGCACGTGTTTTTACTCCAGGTTAGAATTTTTTTTTAAAGTTCAAACAAGCCGAAGGACAAAGAAAGTCTGTCATTTTACAGGACAGGTGGTCGGCGGCGTTCCCGGTTACTAACTTTTAATTAAGCGGTAAATTCTTGCAGCGAAACAGACTCGGCCGGACTGAATTCCAAAACAAAGTCGCATTACTATACTATACTAATGAGGAAAAGAAATGCGACATGCGATAAAGTGTCTCCGATGATTTTTTTAAAAATGTCGCATTTCTTTTGCTCGTCAGTGTTTATTGACATGTGTGAGAGCGGGTCTGTGATTATCTGTATCCCTTTGTATCCCTTTGAAATAAAAGTTCCATTCTATAGAAAAGAAGTCATTTAGTTCTGGGAGTTAAAGAGTGTGATGATTTTTATTTGAACATTAACCCATTACATCCTGAGGATGCATTTTTTAAATCTGCTTCTTGTCCCATAACGGCTACAATACAGATTAGGAGATAGATCAACCATTTTAGTTCAAGGGTGGTGCCAGAATATCTTGGCGCCTCAGGCGCCAAGCTATTCTGGCACCACCCTTGAACTATCATAGTCTAATTTCAAGCAGTAGTGTGTGAGAATAAAAAGGGTTAATGCATGGAACCGTCAGATTCAAAATCACAGACCAGCACCCTCATTCAGCATAATGCTCGATATGCCCAAACTAACGAAATCGAACCCTCGCAACAAGAATGAGAAATGTCCGCGCAACGGCATGTTAACGTCCCTGCGGCGCAGTTCTTTCACCTTGATAATCCGACAGCCGTCATGCATCGACCTTGTAGAACTCACCGGTGTTGGTATTGAGATTCGCTCGACCACTGTTCACCTTTAAGTTCCAGTGCCAGCTGCGACCCCAGAAGGAGTAACCGCCGGTATGTGCAGTTCAAGGGTGGTGTTTCGTGATCCGGCCGCTTGGTGCCTGGATTCGTATTGTTGTACTACTAGTTGTCACTGGACAGTGACACTGATTCGAGTCGCTAAAACGGACCTCGTGATGCCTGGGTCCGTCTGCTAAATACTCACTCTCGTTGTCTACCCCCATTCGCTACATAGCACTACATAGCGGCGAATCGAGGGAGACAACCGGAGTGAGTGTTTAGCAGAGGGACCCAGGCGTCATGTGGATTAATTTCTTTTGTGGTCGAAAGATTCGGTTGGCTGCAGGTTCCTGAAACGGGCACTGAAATTCCAGTGTGCCTCTCGTTAACAAGAATTCGTGCAGGGGCTCATGAGAATCTAGGCCTCTTGCAGAAATGAGTATAACTACAGTGACAAAGAAGTTCAACAGTGGACCTTTATGGAATTCATTGCCTTCTTATTGGCTGTATGGAGCTGAGTGCCTTGGGTGCAGGGGAGCAACACCGACCAGTGAAGCAGCTTCTGGTCTAGTGGAATAACATTACGTCAGTGGGACTCGCCCACTTTTTTGTAACCAATACCCACCTTGTCCCTCCCCCACCCCCTCCCCCGACACGCCTGCTCCTAACACCCACCCACCTACCCCCTTATTCCAATCACCCCTTCCAACCACCCTCCGTCTCTCACAATCGAACCCCGGCCATATTTTTATTACGGCGTGTGCCATTGATTTTATATGAAGTTGTGTCATAGAGAGTCTGCGGGTCTTTGACTGGGACTCCAGGTGTCGTCTGGCTCACAAGCAACTGATAATTATGACAAATCTGCGATTATCTCATTGCTACATTGTGCATGTGACAAGTATAACAGTTCAGTTCAGTCCAGTCCAGTCAAGATGGAATGTCGGACGCTCGGAAAAACCCATACGCGCTCTACCCATCCCGTTCAGAATTCTTCCCAGAGTCCCTTTCGATATTGTACCAATATTGGTCTGGTTGACTATGGATTATACTGAGTATAACAGTTCGGAAGAATCTTCATGCACTCAGACGTGTGAACTGTCTACCCTCTCCTTTCTGAGGTGATTAAACCTATTTAGCGCTGATACTATCAAACGGAAGATGGATCGACCATTTTAGTTCAAGGATGGTGCCAGAATAGCTTGGCGCTCATAGGCGCCAAGCTATTCTGGCACCACCCTTGAACAATCATATATGATCGACATGATTTACTTTAATTTCCTAAACTGTATTGTATAATTCAGAGGACGACTCCAGAAGATAGACTTTTGACCATGGCATGCACGTGAATATATTGAGCTTAGTGAGCGATAGATAACACCGAAGACGAATAAACTCGATTCACAGCTCTCAGTTGCCTGTGAGTCAGTGTTTGTTTTTTTGTTTTTGTTTTTCTTCTTCTTTGACAGGACTTGAGCAGTCTCGACGTCAGCACCCGTAATAGCTGTGTTTACATTTGTTTATCTATCAATCGCCACCCGCCATAGTTGTGTTTATGGTTGCTTATCATTCAATCGCCGCATGACAAGCGATATCAATTGGTGTATGTTTGCTTTGACGTCGTCTTCAATATCTACGCATTACTCACCCTATCAAACGAGTGCAAATTTTAAAGAAAAAAGTATTTATTTATTCTTCTTTTATTAAACTGATTTCATCTGACGTGGCAGTTTCAGAGACCAAAGCAAAGGCGCTTGTCGGTCGAGAGTGGGTTACGTACTTGCTTATTCGTGCTTATGATTTAATCGATAGAATGTCATCTTCACTCATCTGTAATGACGTACAGTAGAAAAAAAAAGCGATGTTTGAAAATAGTATAGTGTCAATCTATCGGTTAACCCCTTCATTGCCGAGAGAAAAAAACACGATCCAACTATAAGAGACTGAACGGTGTATGAGTCTTGCAAAGTCGGATCGATACTGTGTAGTTGCCTTTTGCACTTTAACCCCTTCAGTGCCCAAGGAACATTGAACATCACACATCTGCAAGAGGCATAGATCCTCATGAGCCCCCGCGACTGCGGGGGCTCATGAGGATCTATGCCTCTTGCTGAGACAAATTTATATCCATGTTTCTCGGACGGTTCTGTCTTTTGTTCTTTGAATTCACAAAGATTTCAGAAACAAAACTGTACGTACAGCAGCAGGAAGGGGTTACATTTTTATTTTTAAGAGACCGCCTTTCGGCAAACTCCTGTACCCTACCGCCTGCTAACTGAACTAACACTGGTTCATGTGAGTTCGAATAAAGCAATGTGGACACAGCATGCATTTAGACATTTTTACCAGACCAGGCTGACCAGCGGTTTGAGTCCATTTTCACGACTTGGAAACATGTTTGTTTGTTTGTTTGTTTGTTTGTCTGTTTGTTTGTTTGTTTGTTTGTTTGTTTGTTTGTTTGTTCAGTCATTCGTTTTATATCCGTTCGGTGTTGTTTTTGTTGGGTATATTTGCTTGCCTGTTTGTTAGACGAAAAGTCCAACATTAACGCGGCTGAGAAAATGGCGGGGTTCAGTGACTGTGTGAATGTGCAGGCTTACGGCTCTAGACAGTAATGTCCAAAATCACAGATCAGCACACATCAGTTCATGGCGGTAAGCTCAGTTTTGTTGACCACAGACCACTAGTAAGATCTGAGTTCCAAGGTACCTGTTCCATAGAACCCCGGCAACAATGTCGCCTAGTGTCCGAGTGGTCGACCTCCTGCAGACAGTCACCGTAATCCAGAAGACATGAATCTATTCTTAAGCCGTCTGCCTGAAAGGAGCATAGATTAATCAGATGAGATTACACCCGCCTGCTGGATGTACAGGTTTCCATGAGTTTCTGCAGAATGGAGGAGCTCATGAAAATCTATGCATCCTGCAGGCGGATGTACGTCTGTGCCATTTGCTGGTCACTCCTTCACTTGCCTGAGACAAAGATCTATTTGTACTTGACGGACAGGAAACATTGTAATATGTTACAAATTAGACTACTTATTTTAGGACACAAATTACATGACGCAAATTTGAGCTCTTTTGAGAAATAAAGTTCATTTTAAATCTTGAATAGGAATAATCGTGTATTGTTCTGTGATTTTGGACCTGAGGATCAAACTCGCATGGCTCTTGCATGCAGTGATCTGGCGCTGTCTAGCAGCTCTTCCTGTCCGTACACGACATACATCCTCCTGAGTTCCTGCAAGCTGTCGGTGTTGGTGAGGGTCTTTTCGCTGTGCCTGGGTCATACACGGCATCCTTTTAACTCATTCGAGACGTGCCGCCTCCGGATACGCGGCATAAGCCGCGTATCCGGAGGCGGCACGTCTCGAATGATTTACCCTTTACTGTCAGTAGCGCTTTAGCGCTTCTGTCGCGATGATTCCTCTAGGAATCATCGCGACAAAAAAAAAAAAAACCGCTACCGACAGCCAAAGGGTTAAGCAGGGCTGTCACTCCTTCGCCATAATGACGAAGGACAGATGGCACAAATGTAACAGGATAACCATACAGACGTTTATCAGTCTCGCTGGCACGGATAAACCCTTTTTTTTTCTTTTTTGTTGTTGTGTGTTTTGATTTGTCTGTGTTCTTCAGTCGAGAAGAATAGGTATACCACACAGGGTTTTATGTGACGACTGTAATAACGCACGCAGAGTGTGTCTGGCTTAGTTCGAAGCAAACTTCCTGTTCATTTAAACCGTGTTCTGACCGGATCCAGTCGCACAGCCGGAAGTTGATCGCAGTTTTTCACAGAAATCTGTGGTACAATTAATTCAACCCCAGTGATTTTCGCAGAAGTTCTGCCAGCAAGAATTATAGACATCATGGGCTGGGGCGAGGGAGGGGGGGGGGGGCGGGGGGGGGGGAGGGGTTAGGGGGCAGCGTATCGCGCCATACGGGAAAGAGATAAAAATTGCTTAGACATTGACTACGTGTGTGTCACGACACGGGTTTTTTTTTTCGCGGATTTAGTTAGTCACCCGGTAGTGGTAGCATAGGTGTCTAGTATTTGGCCTGTACACGAGTATTTGCTGCGTGCGAGGATTTGGAGGAACGGCGTGGCGCACGTGATCACTCGGTCTGAATGCGATCGGGTGGTTATTGTTTCACGTGTTTTCACATCACATGATGTAGTGAGCGTTTTTTTTTGCCAACCTAACTTTATCCAAATTGCTAGACAGTCGCATTTCCAACAGCGAACGAGTTAGTCCATTTCAGCTGAGAACGAGAACAGTCGACTTTTCAACGTAGTCTCTGAGGGGGGGGGGGGGGGGGTTTGAGTGGGCGTGGTTTTCCATTAGCCACCAGCCTCAAGTGGCTTTTAGCTGTGTCGTCCCTCTGTGACGGCCCTACGAGACGGCCCTGGTCGAGCCCGGGAGTCGGTGTCCTAAGACGAGAAAGAAGAGCTGTGACGACTTTACCCCTGGCTTGTCTTGTCCTTGTTTGTCGGCTTCGTCCTAGCCGGGGCGTCTTCACGGATGGCAGTAAGTACACGCAACAATTCTCTAGTGGCCATTTGCTCGGGGGGTTTCTTTGTGTTTGCTTGTTCTGTTATTATTATTTTGGTTAGTGTGTATTGGGGGTCAACGGTAAGAATAACATGTAGAAGTGAATGCCGTCTGTACGTTGTAGTTTCTAGAGTATCTAGCGGCGGATTCGTTATTGGGATTTAACGCCGAGCAGGCGACTAAGGTCATTTTACTATTTAGTGTAGGAGTGTAAATATTGGAAGTGAGTCATGTGGTGACGTGTAAATATGTATTCTGTCGAGTTTGAATTTATTGTTGTGGGGGAGAGGTGAAGGGAATATAAAAGACGGCAATTATAGTTGCGGGAAGGGTGATGTGATTATCTTGTTTCTTTTGTTAGTTATTTATGTGTATTTTTGCACCTGTGTTTTAGTGCATCCTAATCCAATGGTCAGAACTAACCAGCTAAGTCTGCCACCGTGCTGTAGTACCGAGAGTGGATGCTGACTGTCACTCCGCCTTGTGGGCTACGACGCCGGACCTGGGTGCTGTTGCGAGTGTCCGGCACGCCTCGTGTTTAGTCAGGTCGGGTCGTTCCATGTAGTTATGTCTAACCTGTTTAAGTGAAGTTTTGTATATTTATAATGTTGTAACGAACGTTGATCTATTTCATCTCCTCGTAGTGTCAATATTGTGAGAGGAGCGTTGTCGGTGACATTTTGAGATATTGTATTTAAAGCAGCCTGTGTTACGGAAGGCATTGTCGCGGAAGCAAGAGCGCCGAGCTGTGTTGAGCTTAACGGTTGTGCTTCCGGCGAGAAGGTCTGGTGACTTGACTTATTAAGTTTGCTTAACTTTCGGCTGTTTTGTAGTTGAGGACGCTAGTTCCATTATATAGTCGACTTTGTGTTGGTCGAAACATCTTTAGTTAAAGGAGCCTTGCGCTGTGAATGTCTAATTTGTGAAGGCATTAATTTCAGTCGAACTTGTCGTTCGTGTTCCCGCTGGGGAGTTTCAGTAGCTTGCGCACTGTATTCATTTTTTCTCGATCTTCATTTGTGTGTTAGAAAGCATATTTGGTTGATCGTATATTTGATATTGTGCTAATTGAAATACTGTATTACCTAAGGAGCCTCCGGCGTGCTGTGATAGACTCTCCGCGGAAGCAAAAGCGTTGGTCTAACTCGCGTTAGCGCTTGACGCTTGTGCTTCCGTCGGGGTTCAGTGGCTTGTGCCGTAAGCTTTTCAGTCTGTTTTCGGTCGTATTTTTGTTAAGGTTATTTGCTTTATTATATATTAGTTTTCCTAGTCTTTTGTTTATTTGGTTGTGTACAACGGTTATTCAGGGTGGGGAGTTTGGACGTGTGCGTGTGAATGTGATGTGTGAATGCGTGGTTAGGATTGTGCGAGAATAGTTGTTGATTGTTAGGGTTACATGTAATGTCGTTATTGTTCCTCTGGTGTTTGTGTTAGGTTTGTGTTAGTGTGGGTTGGGTGTATCTCGAGTGTTAGCGCTCATAGCTCGCGCCCCGGAAGCGGGGTCGTGACAGTGTTAATTATGCCAGAAAGAGTTATAGGGGGATCTACTTCTATGGCAGTTAGGCCTAGAAGATTTTGTAGCGTCCGAAACAATCCCTTTTTCAATTTTTTTTTTTTTTTTTTTTTTTTTTGGGGGGGGGGGGGGGGTAGGATGGGGGAGTCCTTGCTTTTATGTCGTTTAAGTCTGTTCTGCTCAGTTATGCTTGTTACTGAATCATGTGCAGCATGATATGTGATATGAGACCTTCAATGGCCATTGGTGAGGTTTGTTACTTAAAACGAGTTTGTGACAGTGTGGCAACTGTCACAAAGTTCTTGGATACTGGCTGGAGTCTCCACGTGCTTTGTAGAAAATCATTGGTGGTTACAAGGTTTGTGGAATCTCCACGAGCTGTCTGACAATTCAGTTGTCACAAGGCACACATGGATCTCCAAATCAATCTTGACAATGGAAGTAGATCAAAATTGCACGTGTTTCGACTAAAAAGGTGGATTAAAAACCCGGACAAATATGCGATATCGAATGTTTGTCCGGGCTTTTTCTTCTCTCTCTTGGCTGGACTTCGCGAACGAAGATTTTATAGGAGTTGCCCACGACGTCTGCAGGCTTGTTCGTGGCTGCGGAGGCCAATCCGGGACAGGCAGGTTCGACCGCAGTGGCTGCAGGGGAAGGTATGGCCAGAGTTCTGAGTTGCGGCATCTCTGTTCTTTCTCCTGAGCCGCTTGTCCTTAAGGCTAGCTCTGCGAGAGTCCTCAAAGGAGACAGCTGCCTTGTAAATAGTGGAGCGCCAGGTGTCACGGTCCACAGCAAGCGAAGACCACTGGTGGTGGTCGATTTGGCAGGCACTAAGTGACTTCTTGAGACAGTCTTTGTATCTCTTCTTTGGTGCCCCTCTGTCACGGTGTCCAGTAGCAAGCTCGCCGAACAGGGTGATCTTTGGTAGGCGATGATCCTCCATCCTGGAGACATGCCCCGCCCAGCGGAGCTGTGTCCGCAGCAGCAAAGCCTCGATGCTCACGGTTTCAGCCTGTTCAAGGACCTCGACATTGGTGACATAGTCACTCCAGTGAATGCCCAGGATGGTACGCAGGCAGCGCTGGTGGAAGCGTTCGAGGAGTCGTAGTTGGCTGCGGTAGAGGGCCCAGGACTCGGAACCATACAGCAGGGTGGTGAGGACCACAGCTCTGTACACGCTGATCTTGGTGCCTGTTTTCAGCTGTTGATTGTGCCACACCCGCTTGAAAAGTCGCCCGAAAGCGCTGTTCGCTTTTGCCAGCCTGCTGTCAAGCTCCTTGTCCAGCTTGGTGTCCGGGCTTTTAATCCACTGTTTGATCGCATGTTTGTCCGGGCTTTTCATCCACTATTTTTAGTCGATACACGTGCAATTCTGACGTATGTCCGATTTCCGGAAATCGTCTTTCGCAGGTGAGGCTTGAGGAGTCTCCATCGAGCTTTGGCGCATTTCAGTTGTCACAAGGTTTGGTAGAGCATCAGCGAGCATCGTCACAAAGAAAGATCACAGCGAGATGCAGATCGGGATTCGTTCTCCGCCTTGGACAGCAGGCATTGTGTAGGGGACTGCTTGCCTTTGAAGGAACATTGTCTGTTTGTGACCACCATGATGCAAGGAATGCAATTCTAGGCCGCCGGGAGCCGCTCCCTACTCATTAGCTTCCGAGTTCATTCTCCTTCGGGACGCGGCGCCCTCCACCTAGTGTGCTCCCTCAGGACAGTATGACTGACTGTTGTCGCACACATTGTGATCTGTACAACATTCACCTAGATACGACACAACAACGGTCCCGGGGGATGGATCGGCCATGACAGTTCAAGGGTGTTGCCAGATTAGCTGGCGCCTCGGAAGACACCGAGATTATCTGGCACTGACAACCCTTGAACTACCATGGTCGATACATTCCTCACGACTGGTTAGACACTGTCGTTATGGACGCATCTAACATTTGAAGAAGCCGTAATAAGATTACAAATAAAATCATGCGGCGAACAGTGTATTTCCCTTCATTCGTTAAAAGAATTTTTAGCCGTTCCCTTTATTCGTTCAAAATAATTTAGCCCCAACGCTCTGCAGCAGGAGATGGATCGACCATGATAATTCAAGGGTAGTGCCGGATTAGCTTGGCGCCTGATGGCGCCATGCAAATCTGGCACTACCCTTGAACTGTCATGGTCGATCCATCTCCTGCAACTTCTACATAGTCGCTAGGTGACACCTTCAAAATTTGAGAATGCGCCGTGGGGTTATCATTATGGCTTAAACTACAAAACCCACCACGGGATTGACCATTGGCGGTCCCTTTTCAGACGGCCACTGACGATACAGCTCGGAGAAAAGACTCGTAACTACGCGTCTTCAGTTTTCCCCGAACGGTAACGTCAGTAACAGTGAGTAACAGCCTTCGGATTAAAAGTGTCCTTTATTTAGCTTGATGGCTTGTTACAAAAATCAGTGCAGACCAAAAATCGCACCGTCCGCGGGTACGGCATTTCAACTCCAACCACCGCAGACCAGACGCCGCTGAGTCAAAATCCTGACTGGCTTTCTTTTCCTGATCATAACCCCGGGTGCTCCCTGCGCACCGGCCTAAGCCATCATGAATGTGCACAATATGTAAATCGGCGATATTGTGACTCTGAGACGGTGCGTGACGTTTCGGCATTAGACGCTCTTTGACCCAGTGGCACTGATCAAGCGTATACAACCTGTCAGAATTCAGAAAGGTTCTTGTCGCAGTCCCAATGCGCGAAAGGCCATCGGGGCGACGTCAGCCGCCGTTGGCCCGCGCACTCGTGCGCGGGCCAAAGGCGATCGACATCGCCCAGATGGCGTTTGCAGGGGCGGATCAGTTAGAGAGGGGTCCAACTTTTTGTTTGGGACCTTCAACTTCATACAAATAGCAAATAGACCTTCCTTCCAGGGGCTGAAAATCGAAAGCGGTGGGGGTGGGGGGGGGGGGGGGAGGGGGGGACGGGGGTTCCAGACACCCCAAAAAGGGACCTTGTTATAGCATTTTAAAGAATTTTGGGTCGGGGGCTGGGGGGGGGGGGGTGCCGCGGAACCCCTGGCCTCCCCCCCCCCCCGATCCGCTCCTGCTTTGCGCACTGGCGGGAGTGATTTTCCACTTCAGCCTTTCATTTCCGGCGCCAGCTACTCGAGACCGATATGCGTTGATAGCTCACGGGTGGTACCTGATTAGCTTGGCGCCTGGCAAACCGCCCAGCTAATCAGGACTACCGGTTAGCTAATGCGGTCGTATTACTGTGATAAACTGAACAGTTCATAGTGCATGGCTGACCGTCTTGAACGAGTTGTTTTGACATGCATACTAGACCTCACCGTTTAGCTATCACAATTGATGCGTCTCCCATCGCGCTAACACAGTAGTTTGCTCTGCATTAGAATTCGGGGCTTTGACTTCAAAAGGGAAAGAACTGAGCAGCTACAGATTTACAGTTATTTACCCGGGACACCCTTGAGCAGGAGCGGATTAGTTACCTCGTTGGCAAGAGAGGAAGGGGGCTCCAATTTTTTGTTTGGGACCTTCAACCTGATAAAAGGCCTCCTCTACGCTAGACCTTGCTTCCAGGGGCCGGAAAATCGAAAAGCGAGGGAGGGGGGGGGGGGGAAGTTAAGGAGAGGGTATGGGAGGGGAGGGGGGTGAGGAGGGGGGTTCCGTGTGTTAAGACTCTCACCACTCGCCAAAATATCAAACAACGGGGGGAGGGGGGTGGGGTCTAAACACCACAAAGAGTCTTTGTTATAGCATTTTAACAAAATTTGGGGTGGTGTGTGTGGGGGTGGGGGTGTCTGTAACCCCCTTCCCGCCCCCCCCCCCCCCCCCCCCCCCCCGCAGATCCGCCCCTGCTTGAGGCACACATCATATTCAGGTGCGTCCTCTGCACAATATACCGGCACTGCAGTATGGACAAGTCGGTCGGCCTGTCAATCAGGCTTTAATTATTGCATTCGAGACGTGACTCGTTCGGAGACGCGGCTAAATTCATGCCGCGTATCCGGATTCGACACGTTTGGAAGGAGTTAATAGGTGTATTGTGTGTTGTTAGTCTGCTATTCACAAAAGGAATGCAAAATCAGTTATCGACGTAACTGAGGAATACGCAGTGAGAAAAATACGTGTAAACAAATAAATAAATACACAAAAAGAGGTCGTGGCGCGTGAACGATTACAGTAAGCAAAGCTCATCGGGCCCTCGACGGCCGCGGTGGGCCCGCGCACGGCTGTGCGCGGGCCCACCGCGGCCGTCGAGGGCCCGAAGACATTTTGCTTCTGGAGTAGGGAGTGGTGAAGTGGCTCTGTTGTTAGTTTGTCTCACCCACTGATTTGTTTGTTGACATTTACTTTGTAAACTCGCCCTCGTGTTGTTTCCGCTGTTGTTGTTGCTGCTGTTGTTGGCGTTGCTGGGCGTGTGCACCATTGTAGACTCAACATATATTGCGCAGTTTATTTCAAGTGCAAAAACGTGTTTTATAATGTTCAGATCAAAGCGTCTCGCTTTTGAATGCTAAACAAGATGGGATGAACCATAACCCACAAAGTCTCTTTTATATGAGAGCTGTCCTCGCTGTCAATGGTCTCTATCTTTTGTCTTTGACCTGATTCTAATGTTCAATTATCTCCTATTGAAAAAGTCTCGCATATCTGCCAATGCGTCAGTGAGTTCTATTAGGGGCGTAGGACATACGCCATTGATTTGTCAAACGTCGTTTGTCATGACGTAAGTTTCAGTTTTTACGTAATTTTATATTTTACGTGATATGAGTTTCACTTTCGCTTCATAGGCTTGAGAAAATGGTGACAAAACTAGAACTTCACGGTCATACAATTTCAGTCTTGCTATAATTTGAGTGAAAGCAGGTTGACTTTACCTAGCTACATGATATACTAAGTACACGGGTCAACTGCATGCTCTTCTAAAAGCCGGCGTCGATGTGTGTGTGCGTGTTAGTGCGTGCGTGCGGCGCGCTCCAAACATCCACAAGAGGCATAGATCAAAAGAGAGAGAGAGAGAGAGAGAGAGAGAGAGAGAGAGAGAGAGAGAGAGAGAGAGAGAGAGAGAGAGAGAGAGAGAGAGAGAGAGAGAGAGACAATGAACAATTGAGAGAGAGAGAGAGAATGACGTCATATTTAGAGTATTATGTCAGAGTCGCGTGGGGACGGAGTTGCCTCTTTTACGTCATCGCCACTGTCTGACTTTCTCTAGAAGTAAAGGTTGTTAGTGTTTTAATTCTTTTCTGAAAAGAATTATTTTTTACTAAAGTTGAAAGGATACAAGGCTGGCTAACGAACTCATCCAATGTCTTTCTCCAAGCTAGCTATATGTAAAAGTTCAAGTAAATATGACAAAAATTACGGGCTCTAATCTGGGTCAACCGACTTCCTATAAACGGTTGTTTATGTCTTCAATGAGACATTCAATTACAATATGCTCAAATGCTCTCTTAGGGACCCATCTAAGAAAGTATTTCGCCACGTTTCAAGCTTGTGTGTACAGAAATATCGGAGATTCTCTTGTTTACATAATATGTACACACATACATACATAAGCAGCATACATACATACGCACATACGGCGCTTCGCTCCAAATGTACGTTCAGCTGCGACGTTAGGGTAACTAGACATGACGTAATGTTTATCTTGTTACTTCAATTGATAGAGGTTTAGGCTGCCCGCCTTTGACATCATGGACATGCTATTAAATTCGCCCTGACCGCGACCCGTCCTAAAAAGTCCCTTCTATAAATAGAAGGGACTTAAAAACACAGTTAGACAAAATTCTTGAAGTCACGCCATTGCGATAAAATAAATCGATACTGAACGTTTATGGTATGCATGGTATGCTTAACGATGAAACGACAGCAGCAGCAACAACAGACAACACAACAACAGACAACACAACAACAGACAACACAACAACAGACAAAACAACAACAGACAAAACAACATCAACAATAACAAAAACAGTAAATCCAGCTTGAACAAGAAGAACAATCCAGCTGGACAAGAAGAACAATCCAAGTGTAGAGTCCATAAACACACCGCCATGCCCCGGGCGTCCCCACTTCGTTCCCAGTCCCTCCCATACACCTACTCCTGCCATCTACACACCCGAACAAACTTCCATCTATGGTTTTAAAAGACTACGTTTAACCCTTTCGATGCCAGTTGACGCAAATTGTGTTTCTGCAGTCTTTGTTGTTTCTACGCCAAAGAACCCCAGCCGTCCCATGAACATGGATTCAAAATGTGTCAGCGAGAGGCATAGATCCTCATGTGCCCCCGCAGTTGCGGGGGCCCATGAGGATCTATGCCACTCGCAGTTGAATCGTGCACACTTTTTTCCCCCGGCAGTCAAGGAGTTACTACTTTAAAACACCAAAACAGAGCAATTTTGCAAGAATAGTATTATTCAAACGCGACCGCGACTGACATTGCGGCCAGCAAAACAGCCTGTCGTCTATAAGCGAAATAGGTCCGTCTGCAAGATGCACAGATCCTTACGAGCCCCCTGCAAGTGCAGGAGGGCTCATGAAGATCTGTGTCTTTTGCGAATACTGATGGCTCTTTTGCCACATTACGCCTGTGTTTCTTAAACCAAACGAGGTCTGAGGAAATGTTAACGGGCCACTGGGCTTTCAAAACCGGGCTTGTTCTTCCCTTATTGAACGATCAATAGAGTAGTCGGATTGGCCTGACTGCTGGGGATCGATAGCACCAATACACCCTGGCTGTGCCTTGCAAGTAAGCAAAAGGCCCTCGGGCTGACGACGGCGGTAGTTGGCCCGCGCTCGGTCGTGCGCGGGCCAACTTGCGGCGGCCGACCCGCGTCGGCCCGCGTCGAGACTGAATCGTCTCAGTTGCTCCCTGGGGTTTTGTCTGATTGTGTGATACTGAATATTATATCGTCTTTCAATGATCGAACTATTCTGCACAGTTTTATAGGTATTAACCCCTTTCGTGCCGCTGCACGCATATTTTATTTCTGAAATCTTTGCAGTTTTCATTCCGGCCGATTACCCCAAAGGCCGCAACTGCCCAAGGGTCGTGGATTCACTTGAAACTGGTCTCAGCAAGAGGTATTGATCCTCATGAGCCCCCGCAATTGCAGTTGGGTGGCGTTCGATTTTTTTTCGTCAGTGATGGGGTTTGCTACGTATTAACTTGATTCAGAATAAGTGTCTTTTCACACAGGCACTTTTGCAGAGTGTGCATTCAGATAAAAGTGCGTCCGATTCAGTTCTGACACGCAGAAGTAGCTGCTTGAACAATCAATAGGCCGTTTCGTGTCTGTTCTTGCATAGTCGAATGTGCGTACTTTGTGTGCAAGACTTAGTGTCAAAATAATATTTGCGTGTGTGTGCGAGTGCGGAGTGTGTGTGTGTGTGTGTGTGTGTGTGTGTGTGTGTGTGTGTGTGTGCGTGTGTGTGTGTGCGCGCGCGCGAGTGTGTGTGTGTGTGTGTGTGTGTGCGTGCGTGCGTGTTAGTTTGTGCGTGCGTGCGTGTTTCCATGCGCTCCTGCACAATGTCGGCTAACAGTGTTTCCAAAACATGCAGCCTTCTAGTCAACAAATTACGTAACTTTATTAAGGTGTGTGCTGGTCTGGGATTTTCGACCTTACGGTCTAGAGCTGTAAATTATTAATCACTATCACGTCATTACAATTGATCAAGGCTGTTCAAGTGTTGCGTACATATCGAAACTAACTCAGTAAGCCATCTGTATGCAGAAAACTCCGACAGTCCATTCAGTAGAGAAAAATCAGATTGGCTCCGACCTTCTACTGCCGGATTGAAACAGAAATTGATCTGATCCGATTCAGTTCCAATAAGACATGCTAGTCTGTCATTTTGGACCTTATGGCTCATGGCCGTAAGGTCCAAAATTACTGACGAACCGGTACACAGATAAACCTGCACACGCCGGAGAGCTAATGCGATAAGTTCAGCATTCTTTCCGGAGTAGGCGTTTTCACTCTCGCCGGTATCGCAACACCTTCCGAGAGTAGCACGCGCGGCCCAGTAAGCAAAGATTCTCGGGTCGACGGTCGGCCGTAGTAGGCCCGCGCACGCCTGTGCGCGGGCCAACTACGGCCGACCGTCGACCCGAGGATCTTTGCGGCCGATATTGGCCCGAGGACCTGCCGCGCGTATTGTACTCTCAAATACGGGCGGTGTCCCAACAAATCCAATAAAACAAAGGGAATACGTATAGCCTACCGAGCTAGCTATTTTACCATCCGAACTGTAGTCCGGTCAGTGTGAGCAAGCTTAGACAGGCCTGACCATATGTACACCCCTAAACTGTTTTCTCACTGTAGAGTTTGTTCAAAGAAAAAGTGCCTCATTATTGTTGTATAAGAATAAGTACAGTCGTAGGAGTGTAACACCGCTACAATGTTTTGTCAAAATGACATGTCGTTAGCGTGTGTTGTCACCTCAGGATGTCTCCTTGGTGGTCCCCGATAGTCCAAGGGCATTGAGGATCAGCGGCTCAGACTTTATGCCATAAACACCACATAATTATTTACACACCAACGGGTCGTCTTTACAGCAATAAGCCGCCCTTAGTCTGACCGGGGTTGCGTTTTCGCAAAAATAAGTCGCGCCCTCCGTTTCCCAAGTTGTGATTACTAAAGTACTTTTTATAAATATTATAATCAGTTTTGCATGCCGGCCACACTGGTCATGACCTTTCACAATCCGCTCGAGTCATTAAATACACCAAAATGCTCCACTGTCATTCTAAAGCCTTTTCAGTCATGTTCTACGATGCTGCTCTTCGATAAAATCGTTTTTCTTTTGTTATCTGACATGTTTACAAAGTCTGCCATAAATGCGGAGTAACTGAGTCTGCAACTGAGAAAGTTAAAACTTGAGTGCCGGGTAGATTAGATAACAATGTTTTTCTTAGAGTATGCAATCCTATGTGTGCTGTGTTTTGATTTTTCTTGGTTGTGTTTGTTGTTGTTCTTGTTTGTTATTTATTCGGTTTGTTTGTTTGTTTTAAATTAACCAGAGACAAGTACCGTCTGTCTTGGCTGAAATTCAGACCGATATCAGTCGCCGCCGGGCCCGGCCGCTTCGTGACTGAACAGAATTGTTTTGTGGTCAAGTTTACTTACTGACAGAAAAGTGTGTGTTTGCGGTGCCCGTGCGTTGGGGACTGTTACAGTTGAGATGTGAAAACGCAACCCGACTTGGCCATACAAATACTATAAGTCACGGCGCGCGGCGTAAAGGTGTATTTACAACGCTGCCATTGGCTGCCGATCAACAACAGTCAAGATGGCGGCCACTATTGACAGCAGTTTACAGTGTTGCCATGCTCAGACAGGCGGTGATTACCGCGGGCTGGCTTACAGGCTCTACCAGTCGAGGACACGCCTCCACGCCGGGCGGACACACACGGCGGGCACTTTTCTTCTAGAACTTAAGGAGTTTTCCTTCGTTCTGTCGATCTGTCAGTCACTTCATGAGTTGATCAGACACCGACAAGACAGGTGACCCCCGTGTTGTGTCGTCTGCTCGACAAATATAGTGAGGCGCACAGTTTGTGGATGTGCGCTCTGTGTTACTGTTACGTTAGCGCGCACGTGTTACATCAAGTCTAAACACCAGCCGCCTGCTGCATAGTGCGTGTCTTGGAGAAATGACAACACGAGAGGCGGCACGTTGTTTGTTTGGCGATTGTGCCTGAGACCGCTGAGTCTGAGAACTCGCTTCAGGACAGGCTTCATTTCTACGCCGGTTTCTATTCTGAATAAGTTATAGCAGGACATTTGTGGAATACATCGATTTAGCACTGTTTCTTCACATATTGGTAAGTTTCGATTCCTTTTACTTATAGTACACTGATCATATTCTGTCAGGACTGAAGCCGGGAGAATTTTATCGTCCAAACATATTCATCTGCAAGTTCCGATCAGACAAGCAATACTTAGGCAGGGTGACGACGCGAAGGCAGAAACTGAAGAAAGTGATTATCTTTTCCAGATTAGAGTATCGTTGAAAGGGACCGGCGCGTATTCACTGAAAGTGGTGTCAGCAAGAGATATATAATTCCTCATGAGTTGCGGGGGCTCATGAGGACCTATACCGCCTCAGTCTTACAGCATTTTTCTCCTATGATATTACACTGATACACTGAAGGTATGACAGAAGATAGATCGACTACAAAGTCCGGACTGATGTCCAGAACTCATGGCCAACTTGGCGCCGGCCGCTTCGGTTCAGTGAGGCGCCAAATGACTCTGGTTCCACACTTTTAACTGTGATGAACTGTCAGTTATGGTCGAGCAGTCACCTGAATTGTTAGGACTCAAACTCTGTGTGTAACTGTGAAAGCGGAGTTGCCTCAGAAGTTGAGAGCACAAAGCACCAACAATTCTACGGCGTGTCAAAGCTGTGCGGCCGGCATTGAATGACTGAAATGGCCCGCACCGTTCTGTCAATAGAGTTAGCCGCCGGATTGATTCCTCAATCCGACGAAGGATGTAAATGAGGCAGTTTAACATTAGTAAGAAGCATACATTCTCATGACTTCAGTGCCGGCAGGGGCTTATGAAACTCTATGCCGACTGCGGAAGACGGAAGGTGCTGACTGAAAGAGCGCGTAATGTTGTGACTATAGCGGCAGGACAAGTCGGGGCGCATAGCGGAGCGCGCGCTAATCGGCTCGTCAGGGCATGTTTGCATATCGGTACTGGCACTCAGGTGTGTGTTAGCCCTCGGTCAAGCCTCCGCACTTCAGTGTGTCGTATAGCCGCGCCTAACTCTGCCGGACAGTCGCAACTTAATGCCATCCCTATAGTACTTGTGTGTAGCGTCATCAACTTGATGACTTAGCCGGCATTCATTGACATTGTGGAAAACTTAGGTGATGAATTGAACTTAGGGTAGTGTTCAAATTAAACTTGGCTTTTCTATCCCGCTGTTAGAAGTCTGACCTTCCAAAGTCAAAGTACAGCTCTTATACAGTAAACTTTGGATATAACAAAAAGCCAGAGGACTCAGGTGTGTTTGTTGTTAAATATCTAATTTTGTTTTTGTTTTTAAGTGGAGTAATTTACATAAGAAGATTGAAAGAGTATCTCAGGACTTCAGAAATTCTTCTTGTTGTTTTTGTTTGTTTTGTTTTTACAGTGCATATATAATATATACTGGACCTTGTAATCAGCTTGGTTTGCTGTATAAGAAATGTTATCAAATTTCAATGCATGTCATAAAACAAATGGACAGTCAATCAGACAGCATTATCCACTTCATTTAGAGCTACTTTAAGGGCTTAACTCATTCTACCCCAACACCGAAATCCCCAAATTTTGCCGTTGTCCTCTGAAGACTGCATTGCGGTGCAGGACACAAATCGACCATGATAGTTAAGGGTGTTGCCAGAATAGCTTGGCGCCCATAGGCACCAAGATATTCTGGCAACACCCTTGAACTATCATGGTCGATCCTTATCTTGCTGTGGTGTGTCTGGGGTAGAATGAGTTAAGGGTGTTGTCTCCCACATACATGTATTTCATGTTGTCTTTTTCTATAAAAAAAAAAAAAAAAAAAAAGGGTAGGTGGGTGGGATGTGTTGTTGTATACAAAACTTGACTTGCAGCACAGATAGCAAGTTCAGCATGCATTACCAATACACAGCTTTAAGGCAGAGAAAGAGAGTTGCACAAAGTAGTAAGAACATTTTGTAATAGCTTGGCGAATGAGATATTAGCCCTTTAACCCTTGCATGAATCACCTCAACAAAAACCGCTATTGAAGTCATAAAAAAAACATCTCTTGCACCATTCCACATTATAACGGATTTGTTGATTTTTCCACAGATTTCTGGACGCTGACTGTACTCAACACATGACAATGAAGGTGCCTATAGTGCTGTGTCCTGGCATCCACCCCGCACCACGTGTGACAAGGATCACCTCCGCTCCACCCACATATTCCCGCACAACCCAGCTGGCACAACGTCTCCAGCAGAACTGGTTGGCGCGCCACCCCTTAGACACCTGTAGCAATGGTGGCATCAATCTGGACGACAGTCTCACCAGTCTCAGCTGGCTGCAGAATCTCAACATCCTAAAAATCACAGCCCCCACCCCTCCACCCAGCCCTGCCCAGTCCCCCCAGTTTGAACAGAAGCACATGAAGGGTGGAGCATGTTCGCCCCCACCTTTCCTTCAAGCACAGATCGGGCTGGGAGGGATGATTCCCACGCAACCCCCCAAAATGGAGCCTCGATTACCACTGGCCGATACCCCTCCCATCTGTGGGACATCTCTCACCGGTCCTGATGCAGTGGACTACAGAACTAACCCATATGTGAAACCGCCATATTCTTATGCCACGTTGATTTGCATGGCCATGAAGGAGACAAAGAAGCACAAGATCACACTGTCATCCATCTACAACTGGATCACGGAGCACTTTATGTACTACAGAATGGCTGACCCCAGCTGGCAGGTATGCACACTAGGAGTGTTTATGGTTTGTTGTCCTGAGAATTAAGAACAAATTAAGTCATCTTCTGCTAAGCATAGTCCAGAGTGAATTCCAAGGTTCTCTCATTAACCATTAACTCCCAGAATGAAATAACTTCCACTCTAAAGAATGAAAATTATTTTGTTCAGGGAGTTACGGAGTTAACCCTTTGGCTGTTAGTGCTTTTTTCTCAATGATTCCTTCAGGACTTATGAACAGAAAGCCAAAGGGTTAACTCATTCGCGGCCAGCCACATCCAGATGTGCGGCTGTCTGTGAATGAGTAAAACATTTCCATTATCTTTTGACTTTACTGTCTTCATTTATGAGGTAAATATAACAATCATCTTTTTCTCTTTTCAGAATTCTATACGACACAACCTGTCCCTAAACAAGTGTTTTGAGAAAGTACCGCGCCGAAAAGATGAGCCAGGGAAAGGTGGTTTCTGGCGCATCAACCCAGACTACAGTGACATGATCGAGAATGGGATCTTCAAGAAGCGGCGTAACAGTCGAGACTCGTGTACCATGCCACCAACTAAGCGTATAAAGCGTGAAGATGACGAGCTGCTGATGGCTGTGAACAGTATCAAGGGCACACGGGAGGACAAACTGCTCAGCAACGGGTCAGTGCATTACTGTAGCCAGGACGATTCAGACGATGATTCTTTAACATTAAGAGGGGACTTTAACTGGACTGCCATCTTGAACCAGGACATTGACATCTGTGGTATCTCGGTGAAAACGGAACAGATCATCGACAATGAGGATTCAGGGCATTTGATAGCCATGAGTCCCCCATCTTCTGAGACCAACTCGGATGATCTTGGGCTGGACGACTTGTTCTCTCAAACAGACATTTCCATGGATGTGCCATTGGACTGTACAACTCACAACGCCCTGGACCTGACCGTAACTGGTACAGGTATTCGTGCTCCAGAATGGTGGGCTGACAGTTTACTGCATGAGATTAAAACAGAACCGGACGAATCGGGCCCTGGAAGCGGTCTCCACACCCCTGTTCACCCATCCCCTAGTTCTGACCACGATGACACTTGGGGATCCTTGGTCGGACTTGGGAGTGCGGCCTTTGACCTTGACAACCTGTTTGACATTGGAAACATCCCTAGCCCTCATATGCTGTAGTTTGATAGTCAGACTAAAATCAGGCCAGGCCCAATGACTTAACACATTCTGCCCCAGGACCGAAATCCCCCAATTTTGAAGTTGTCCTCTGATGGACTGTATTACAATTTTAGAGACAGATCGAACATGATAGTTCGAGGGTGGTGCCAGAATAGTTTGGTGCCTATGGGAGCCAAGCTATTCTGGCACCATCCTTGATCTATCATGCTCAATCCATGTCTTGCTGTGATTTGTCCGGGCTGAATGAGTTAAGCCTATTGTGCACGCAGCCATCAGTACTGTCTACAGTAGCACTGGTTGTATGCAGACAGGTTTTAATTACTGTTGTCTTGTGAAAGAGGTATTTAAGTATTTCTGTTGTATTCCACTCGGCATTATGGCTTCAAAACAACCTTTTTTTTAAATTTTGTTTTTTTAAACTATAAAGAGATCCTGGTACTAAAATTTTAAAATAGAAAAAAAATTACCTACTTTTGCATGCTTTTTTCACTTCGGTTTCTTACAGGCAGTTCAGACATTTTTTTCTTGCTTCTTTCTGCCTTCTCACTAATGTGTGGCCAGTATTGAGTAGAGACCAGAAGTATGTGTTTACTTGTGAACTGCGATATATTCTGCGACAGGCATAGCTTGATCCTCTGCTAGATGTTGGTGTGTGCGTGCCAGTTTTGACTGTTACCCATTGTACTCATGCTATATATATAGTCAGTATGTTGCTTTTCTGTGTTAAGTTAGCACTCCACCATTGACTTGGACAGTTTTTCTTTTCCATTTTCTTAATAGGTAAGGCCACACACATTTTTTTCTTACTTACAATGTAATGATATGAAGCTGGGTGATGCCTTTTTGTGTTATTTTTGTTATTTATATTATGCCATGGTTAAACAGTTGACCAGTACATTTATTGAAAGGTTTGCCTGTGCCACATTAGGACTTCATGCTATGAATGTATTTACAATGTGATTCCGTCCAAACTTAACACATTCAAGATACGTTATATTTATATATGTGTTTGCATGCTGCGTGTCCAGGTGTGGCACATCTCAGATGAGTGAACTGTTGTTGGTTACTCTGCATTATGTCCGAGTATTTATTTATTCACCCCGTCCACACTGTCTTAAATTATATTTATTGAATGTTCATAGACATTATATTTATAGCTGGAAATAACAGCAGAAAACATATCCTACTTCTTGTGTCTTCGTCTTTTGGCACAGTGTTATAATGACATGAACATGTCTTGTTTCCTCACACCCCATCTGTTCCCTCCTGTAAACACAGAGAACACAGTGAACAACAGGTAATCAGGCCCATGTTCATCATAGTTGGCCAATACTCCTGTGGTGAATACAGCAGAACCTGTTTCGAGAGATCACCTGTCCTAAAGACAATCATTTAGATGGTTTCAGCTTCCTAAATGATGGTCTTTAACCCTTATCATTTGGAATATACCAGTGTGTGAATAAGTTTGACTAAAATAGTTCAAGGGTGGTACCAGAAAAACTTGGCACCTCTAGGCGCCAAGCTATTCTGGCACCACCCTTGAACTAAAGCCATTGGTCTCTACCCTTATCTGCAAGTACTATTATGCAGATTGCATGTGGCAGTGTACACATTTGAAGCTTTTAGCCTCAGTATGATATGGGTTAATGACCTGCAAGAGTTCTCTTGTGAAAGCACCTGACTTTAAAGACCACCGTTTTAAAAATGTGCTTGCTCAATACAGGTTCTGCTGTACCATGCTATGTATGTTCTTACTGTAGCCCAGTGGCGTGCTATTTTGCTCCATGCATGTAGTGTGCTGTTTTGTTGTTTGCTTTGATTATGCTACAATTCACATTCCATCAGCATTTTTGACTCCTGGTATTCTTCAGTGCTAACCCCCATGTGCATTCAGCCACCAGTTCTGTTTACTGCACTGATAGCGGCATGCACAAGGTGGTTAATGATCCAAGTTTTAGAGCAGGTCCGCGAAGAATGTAGAAATATGCCTGCGGAGGTGTGATCGGTGCATTGCAGGTTAAAACCTTTACTGCCAGTGGTCATGAATTTTGCGTCTGGAACGACTGGAAACTGACTGATATTTGTGTGAAGAACACAATGCAATTGTAAGCATAATGAACATAGGACTGACAAGAGACATAAATCCTCATGAGCCCCCTCTGTCGTGGGGGCTCATGAGGGTTTATGTCTCTTGCAGAAGGGTAGCGTTCACCTTACCCTTACAGTTAAGGGCAGTTAAAGGGTTAATGTTGAAACAACTTCTTCCAATTTCAATTACACTCCGTCTTATCTGCCTTTGACAACATTCTCCTTCCAGCATTACCTAGCAGCATATTTGCTGGTACGTTTCTGTAGAAATTTTAATGTGTCCTCACTTGTACACAATCTATGTGACAGCATTATAGTTTTACAAATCACTTGCAGCTTAAATATTACCGTTAACCCTTTGGGTGTCAGTAGTGGTTTTAGTCGCGATGATTCTTGCAGGAATCATCGTGACTAAAACCACTACCAACCCCCAAAGAGATAAAAGACAGTGCCATTCCTCAGGCTAGCCTTGCATGCACACCATGGACATGTCGCTGTGTTTCTTGTTGCAAGTACATCATTGATGTTTTGATAGCAACAGAATCTGTACAGTTGTGATACTTGTACACAAAGATGACCCAAAAAAAAAAACATTTACATTTAAAATGTAAACACTCCCTGAATCGGGAGACTTGACAGGCACGTCATTTGAAAAGGTGTTTAAAAATTAATCTTTGTTTTTACTAGACGAAACCCCATGTGTGATAGAAATACCAGTAGGCCCAGTGCATGTTTTCATTCTAACAGAATCTAGGTCAGAAGTAATCAGTATAGATCTACCACCACTGTGCCAAATGCTGACTTAGGGATACACAGTTGTAGACGTGCACTATCATTGCCTCCTCAGTCTCAGGATGTTAATGAGGCTATTCTCGGCCAGTAAGAGGTGTAGATTCTCATGAGCCCCTGCAACTGCAGGGGCTCAGGAGAATCAGCACCTCTTGCAGATGGAAGGTGGATGCTGGGTCACGGGAGAATCTACGGCTCTTGCAAACTGAAGGGTCGTGCTGAGATAGACACACCGCGGTCAAGCCCCGCAGTGTGTGTTTAAAGTTGAATGAGATGGTTTGATTAGGGAATCTTTGAGATAAGCCATGGCCAGAGAGAGGTGCCTATCAGGTATCAAAGTTGAATGAGCTAGGTCCACCCACAGTAATTGGTACAGGCCGCTCAGAAGAGAACCACTAAATGCGCAATAAAAACCGCCAACACAAGTCTGACAATACAATGTTTAATTTAAAAAAAAAAAAAAAAAAAAAAAAAAAAAAAACTATTCAAGTATCAAGATATTCTTTAATTGTTTATGTCATTAACACATTCTACACGAGGACCGAAATCCCCACATTTTAAAGTTGCCCTCTGAAGGACTGTATTACAGTTCTAGAGACAGATCGAACATGATAGTTCAAGGGTGGTGCCAGAATAGCTTGGCGCCTATGGGCGCCAAGCTATTCTGGCACCACCCTTGAACTATCATGTTCAATCCATCTCTTGCTATGGTGTGTCCGGCCTGAATGAGTTAACTGGCACATTTGAGGGTCAGAGGAAGGTTTTGGGTCTATTTTTTCTTCTGTAATATTTGTGCAATGCTCAAGTCTATGACATAAATGCCATCACAGAATTCAACTTTTGCATAAGTGTTGACATAAACTGAGCTCTATGAAAAAGGCTCAGTCTAATCTGTTAAAAGTACATGTGCATGAAAGCCTTTTGCTTTTGTTTGCTTTATGTCACTGGCTTGCATGAATGTAGGTGAGTTATATTTTATGCATGTTATGCATAAAAATATAACTCACCTATGTTGCATCTTACCTAATTGCATTGAAGCCAGTGATTTCTAGGAATAAAATGTCCTAATCAAAGGGTTTACATACTCATGATCAATATTGTATACAGGCAGCGCGGAAGACTGGAGCTCTAATTGAGTAAGTCATAGAAAATGATATGTTATGTGAGTAAGCCTTCTGTTCTTACATTAGAATTGGCTGCGGTCCAATCCACCTTCCTTTGTATGCGAGAATCTCAGCATTAATAGCATAAGGTATGCAGAGTCATCAAGCTTGTCATTTAGCCCCGAGTCTGTGCAGCAGGAGATTGATTAACCATGATAATTCAAGGGTAGTGCCAGATTAGCTTGGCGCTTGAAGGCGCCAAGCTAATCTGGCACTACCCTTGAATTATCATGGTCAATCCATCTCCTGCAACTGATACATAGTCATTAGGTAACACCTCCAAAATTTGAGAAATGAGACCTTGGGGCTAAAAGTGTTCAGAATGAAAAGTTGGCAGCATTGACGAAGCTTTGCTGGTGAATGTTCCAGAATATTGTTTAGTTTCGCATCAGACGCATCTGCAAAAGACTGCAAATTGCGCTACTTTGGAATAGGGCTCGGGAAGTTCCCTGCGTTGCCTAGGAGCGTCGGCATGTCAGCCGCCATCTTAAGAGAATACAATTGTCTTCAGATAGTACTGAAGTAGTGTTTCAACACGGTTTTTTTTTAAATGTTTCTTCCTCTTTGGAAACAAATAAAAACAGATTCTGGTTAGCTGTTTCCTACAGTGATGGCAAGACTTGCTGTTATTGCCTATAGCATGTCAGGACTTTCCTGACATTGTCCTGACAGAGATTTCCCTTTGAGCGCCTTAGTCGGGTATGCTCTCAGAAGCAACTAGCATAATGAAGTCAGCTTCCCGAGCCCTATTGACTTGTAAGACCTGTTTCAAACACACATTGTGTTCTTATCAGTGTATCACGCCACTGCTATATCAAAAATCCACCCATCTGCAAAAGGCACAGATCATCATGAGCCCCTGTAGACTGCAGGGGCTCGTGATGCTCTGTTCCTCTTGCTAGCTCCATTCAGTCCTATGTTTCCCTGATGTAGGGTCTCTTTGGCGTCACATTCTATTCCTGTATCTGTAACCTGTTCAGCACAGGTTATCAGCCATGGGTTTGTTTAATGTCTAGTGCAGCATGAACAATGCAGCGGAATTTGCTGGCTGGCATTTCTTTCAATAGGCCGATTTCTTTATCTAGGAGCAAACCAGTTAATTTATTACTTATCAAAACACTTTCAGCAGACTTCAATAAATTATAATCAGAAGTATTCCCAGAAGCTGTGATAATTAACCAATATCATACTGAGGCTAAAAGCTTTAAATTTGTACACTGCTATATGCAAGCTATATTATAGTACTGGCATATAAGGATATAGACCAGTGGCTTTAGTTCAAGGGTGGTGCCAGAATAGCTTGGCACCTAGAGGCGCAAAGCTATTCTGGCTCAACCCTTGAACTATTTTAGTCAAACTTATTTCACACTGGCGTATTCCGAATGATAAGGGTTAAGTGTTGAACTTGTGTAGACTTGCATAGGGCGGGTCATCCACTTTGTTAACACCTTTACTGCCAGTGGCCACAGACTGGGTTTTTGAAATCATTGTGAATTCAAAGTCATATCCCCAGCCATCAAAGGAAGATGAATACAAAGTGGTTTTAGCGGGGGCTCATGAGGATCTATACCTCTTGCAGCTGGTGGTGTTCAATTTTTCTCAGCTGTGAACGGATTAATTATATTAATTTTTCTTTCCTAGATGTAACCTTATCTTCTTGCCCCCCAATGACATTGTAGTCAGATTCAACAGTCATACCTTGTGATAGTAGTTTTCGTTGTTTTTTTGTGGTTTTGTTTTCATTCTGTGTTTAAGTATTTCTAACTAAGCATGTTATTTATATGTGTGATGTGTATTATTCTAATGGTTTCACTTGACAGCATTCCTGCACTTACTTGTTATGTGTGTGCATGTACGGTTTTCCAACTGTGATAAGCTCAACATGAAGCATAGCTGAACATTGTCAGTATTACTGGACAGCCCATATTTTAGACTATTCTTGTCAACGGTGAGGTTTTACCCTGCACAGTAAGATTAAAAACTGGACTTTGAAAGTGGTTTTCTCATATTTTGAAGATTGTGTGTGTGTGTGTGTGTGTGTGTGTGCGTGCGCGTGTGTGTGTGTGTGTGTGTGTGTGTGTGTGTGTGTGTGTGTGTGTGTGTATGCGGAGGGAGGTGTATGTGAAAACATGCCATATATTCCTGACAGTAAAGTCACAAATTATGTGACAATATATCAGAGATGTAAGTGACAAGCATATGTGCTGAAGGGTTTTTCATGCCTGAAAACAATTTTCACAATACTCATACAACAAAATGTTATTAAACTTCGAATCGCACTACACAATTAAAAAATCTAGCAGCAGTTGTCAATTTTCATAAAAAGAAATTTAAAGAATCACACATCATGATGACTTGTGCAGCTCTGGCTATAAAATACTGCTATACTGGCTGGAAGAGATGCAGACGGCCATGATGGATCAAATCTGGCACTACCTTTGATCTGTTATGGTTGACTCATCTCACGCCAAGGTGTATTTGAGTCAGGTGAGTTATTCAGGTGCCAAGCTAATCTGGCAATACTTTTGGTCTCTCAAGGCTGCTTCACCTCCTGCCTAAGTGTACTGCATGAGAGTTAATCTCAACCTTTCTAGTTAGAGAAGTCCACATTGTATCACACGGACCAGGGGCCAGTTGCATGAGCGAGCTTAGTCCTGCACCAGCCACTAAGCAAGGTGTGCCACTTAGTGGCTGGTGCAGGACAATGCTCGCTCGTGCAACTGGCCCCTGGTCTGTGTGATACAATGCGGACTTCTCTAACTAGAAAGGATGAGATTAACTTTACCATTATCACCTCAAGGTCTTCACAACGTTTGGGCAAACCAGAGCCAGTTATAAAAAAGCTGACTCCTTAGAACTAAAGTACAATGTAGGTGTGATTGCCCACCAATTATCTCAATTTGATACTTGTATATGAGTACTAGGTAGAGTGTTATTATTGCCATCAATGTACACAGCATGTAAAATCAGTAAGTATCACATTATAGTATTTTCATTGTCTATCGGATACATGTCTTGCTGCATACATTGGCCTCCGTAGAATACAGTCAGGCTTTTTTTTTTTTTTAAAGGCAAAACAAACGTAAACGTATTGACATTTTTTATTTTTTGTAAATCCACATGGTCTTACTCAAGTACAATAACTGTGAAGGCTGCAGCATGCAGTTAGGTATCTACTAACATAATCATAATTTAAAATCAAACTTTAGATTGGCTGTACAGTGATTTGCATATAACAAGAGGAGACCCAAAATATGTGGTTGTACCGATAGTTTGTAAATAAGAGCCTGGGGTAATGTTAAAAAATGTGTGATAGAGACCTGTGGGTGGTGTATAGTTTTATTTGATTTTGAAGCTGACATTTGGTTCAGCTTATCCCATCATTTAAGAATAAGACCAGGCATTTGTTTTCACATATCGTCTACTCATGACGACTGTGTCATGGACAAATACGCTGACGACACAGCAATGACAAGACAGATTATGAATGAGGAAAACAGACACTATCGACAAGAGATTGACGACTTTGTAGAGTGGTACGATAGAAACTATCTTGGATTACATGTTGGCAAAACAAGAGAGGTGATCATAGATTGCAGGAAAAACAAACATCATCCCGATCCTGTTGTCATCAAGGGAACAGAAGTTGAGCATGTAGAGCCTTCAAGTATTTAGGTGTTCTTTTTGACAAAACGCTCAACTGGTAACAAATCACAGAGGCTATTGTGAAAAAGCGCATACCCGTCTTTACTGTTTGAGAACACTCAGGTCATTTAATGTAAGCACTCAGCTTTTACAGATGTTTTACTGCTCCAGTATTGTTACATTCTAACTTTTGGACTGACATGCTGGAGTAGAAATTTATGTAAAAGATATCAAGATCGTCTTAACAAAGTAATCAGGAAAGTGGGCGGGGTGATTGGTAGAGCACAAGATACTTTGGACACACTGTACAACAGACGGATTACGAAACTGGCTGACATTTTTGATGACAAAACACATCCACTTAGCTATGATTTTGACAGCAGACGTATCGAACGAAGTGGCAGACTTCGAGTACCCAAAAGTCGTACATCACGTTATGCCAACTCTTTTGTCCCTCAGGCTGTTACCCTTTTCAACAGTAATATCAGGAGATAGTGTTTGTCAACATTCTTTAGTTGTTTAGTACTAGCCCATTCAGTAGTTCACAGCCTAACACCAGAAGCACAGGGGGCATAAACCATAAGTGTTCCTGATGCCAAGAGCGTTACAAAGGTAACAGTACGTCTGTTCCAGTTCATCTCTTTAACTGAGAGTTATAGGTTATTTAATTAATTTAATGAGTGAATGATGATGCCATGTTGTGTATGGGCAGACAGTGAATTTCCCCATGAGGGAATAATAAAGTATTATTGTATTGTATTGTATTGTATTGTATTGTATTGTATTGTATTGTATTGTACATGCCCTATTCTAGAACACAATGTTCAGTGTGAAGTCTAAGTCATTACATCCTGAGGTTCAAATTATCTTCTATTTATATAGATATCCTTTGAGGTCTATGTTATAATTGTGGAGACAGATCAACCATGATAGTTCAAGGGTGATGTCAGAATAGCTTGGCAAGCGCCAAGCTATTCTGACACCACCCTTGAACTGTCACGGTCAATCCACATCCTGTCCTCCTTTAGTCCTGGACCCTGCAGCAGGAATTCATAGGACAATACGCAAATTTTACAAGATCAGCCTCAGGATGTAATGGGTTAAGTGACATCTAAAATTTGGTGTTTGATGGGTCATAATATTATCAGAAATTAAAGAACATCAGAAATGAAAGAACAATGTGCTATGTGGCTACATTTTGCAGTTGTAGTTCATCAAGAACAAGAAAACTGATACCCTAGCTGAAAGTCTTTTTGTTGACAACACACATGTGTGCAGGTCTGTGATTTTGGACCTTATTGCTTTAAGCCGTAAGGTCCAAAATCACAAACCAGCACACACAGACACAAAGACATGTACCCACATGTAATCTGTCAATGTGAACTGTTCAAGGTGCAAGTCAAGAAGTAAATCAGACCTGCAGCTGAAATGTACTCATGCGCTCATGTTTCAACTATTTCACTCCAAATACGAATACGCATAATTAATACAGATGCAAACTATTGTATCTGGGACTTTTAACGGGTCTCGTAGTGCCAGTCTTTCAGCTTGCCTGATTTTTGTTGCCCGTTGTCTGCAAAGGCTGTGTGGGTTGTTGGCTTAACACCTTTGCTAGGTCAAGGAGGATAAAGGCTTTTTTGTTCACAACCAAGCTGGGATCTCCCAGGAACTGGCCTAAGACTAAGTAAGCGGGAATAGCAAGCGTTGTTTCAGGCATATACTTGCTAGTCAGACTGCAAGCTATGGTTTTGAACTAGACAGGAGGATAAACTATACTACACAGTCCAACCTAGTCAAGACAAACTCTGATAACACAAAGTTCTGGTTAATGCAAACAGTAGTTCATCATTTTCCTTCAGTCTGCTTAATTTAAACTCCTGTTAACACATTAAATCCTAAGGGTGAACTCTCTTTTTTTTTCAAATATGTATATTGTCTTATGTGTGGTGGGGCGGATTACAAAATAACAGACAGGGAGGCCATGTTGCGCCTTGTGAAGATGTTTTTATTTCTCCACCAAGGAGGCAGTACACCTGGAATATCAAATAACACACAATATAATTTCCATCTCAAGTGTACATACCAAATAGAAAATTGATGTTACATAAAATTGAGAGATAGGCATGTTATTATTACAAAATACTACAGTGGCTGGATAATTCGAAAGATCATCACACAGGTTTTCATACATCCACCATCCACTGATGTACTTTGGTCAAGGCGGCATTTTATAAAATAAGACAAAGTTCAACTATAATTACTACAAAACCTAAAATGACTAAAAATAATTATAAGGATATATATCATAAAGTATAAGATTGGAACATGGTGCTATATTAGTGGAGCTTAGAAGTATGAACACAGGAGAGAGAGAGAGAGAGAGAGAGAGAGAGAGCAAGAGGAATGCTGTGGTCCACAATATATACACAAGCTCTAATAGAAAACGGCATTACATATCATATCCCTAAGTCCTGAACCTTGGTAACACATTTCTTCAAAAGTAAGACCCATTGCAGCAAGTATGCACGCACACCTGGCTTCGCATGCTATCACATAGTACATGTAAACAATAGCAGACGACTCAAGTCTCCCTATCAAGAATAAACTAAGGGAAGCTACTCTCCATCAGGTAAACCTCAATGGAAAGAAGTTCTATGTCCGTCATATCATAACCTGTCACGCCTGAAATCGATGACCGCAGACATTATTATAATAAAAGATGTTTAGAAAGTAACAGGTTTAATCGCAGGCACTCGGATTATGACAACTTCTTCGCGCGATCACATTACTAGCAGGTAGCGGTCACCAAAACCACACACACTGGCTGACCGACAGTCACAGCCAGCCAGCTGACCAATCCATGCTAAGAATGAGATCACGTGACCCAATCCCACACAGTGCGCGCGTGATACAATGGTAAACTACTGACACAAAGGGATACTGATGCCAGAAAATGCAACTGATCATCCTATCACCGGTACTAAGCGATCTCGAAAGAAAGCAACGTAACTGACCAAATGATCCCCAGCACCATTGAGCAAGCCCCGACTACAACCCAAACGATTGATTAAAGTTTCTTTTGGTTGATAAAAGTGAGTTCTGAAAATGGCCCTTAGGTGCCAGAGATAATGGCAGCCATTAAAACGTAAACAAAATCATTTATGCCTGAATGCTCTCCAAGAGAGATGGTTGAACAATACCCTAGGCTTGCTCAAATTGGTGCAAAGGATCAACATAAACATAGTATCTTCATCAAAACAAGTGATCAGATTAACCTAAAACATGGTAAACTTAGATAGTAGGATCAAATCAAAACACAAGCCCCTAAGTGACCACAGCGCTCCCCTCAACCCGTCAAAGACAGACCGGTCAGTCAGAAAATTTGCAAAATACATCAAAATCAGTGCATAAAATATATCTTCGAAATATGCAAAGACAACCAACATTTCTAAGTAAAAAATAGTAAAATGGATGACTTACAGAGGTCCAGTTAGACAAAACTCGTGAAAGTAATTTGACGCTCAATAGGCCGGTCTTGCTTCCGTCGTGGTGCTACAGCAAAATGCGTTCTTAGCGTGGAGACGCTACCACGAGGGGGCGCTACTGGGTCAAGGTCGATGTCTACCACTGGTCTATTTAAATGATTGGTCACTTCCAGCTAAATTTAGATGGGACGGCCAAAAGGAAAATCACTAAGACTGGGGCTAAGTAGGTCACCTCTGCCAGAACCCACACTCGGCAGCTCGGTGGCAACCGGCCACGCAAAATCATGCTACAATGTATTGACCATTGACCAGAGGGGTGACGTAATAAAATATAATATTAACACATATACAAAACACAGCTCGTCACATCCCCCCGAACTCTTTCTAGTAGCCGCGTCCTCGCGGTAACACGCACAGTGCAAATCATGGTACTAAACAAGAAAATTCTTTTACGTCTAGCACCAAAAATAGATAAGAGGAGAGGAGTGGCCTCACAACACTGCTACTGTACATACCAAAGTATCAAGTCACAGCAGCACAAAATCACAACACAACTGAGAGGTACGTGACTACAACCCATACATAGTCTTACTGTAAATACATCAAGTATAAAAATTCCAGCAAAACTTCAGCACATGCTTCACAAAACCTTTGTAAGCAAGTAAGACACGTATCGTCTCAACCCTTAGTTACACAAGTACAAAACAAAAACATCTTGGACAACATCCAAACCTTTAAGACTTACTCATGCCTCATGAAAAGGTTACACACAAGCAATCACAGATTAAAAAACAACACTAAACAAAACTGCAATCTGCCAGCCCAGTCACTAGAGTCTCAAGGAAAATACCTGGCTGAGGTTTCCTAGTGACAGCTGACAGCCTACACAATAAACACGTACCAACACCCCACTAGTCAATGATAAACATGTACCAAAACTCGCATCGCCACAGCAGTTCAAAGTTCTCAGTCATACCCTACACATTGGCACTATTAAAAAAAAGAAGTCACCACTAAACAGAATACACTACAAAACAAATTTAATCAAATAGGGCATGTAAAGTCCTGTCCTTTGCGTCTACAAATTTAAAACAAATCTAGGGACATTCTAAGCACTACATTACTACACTTCTAAGTTCTAGGTAGTTTCTGCAGATTTTTTTCTGTTTCTGCTGGCTGTATGTTCTGCCTCTGTGACCCGGTCTTCGGCTGAACTGACCACGCCATCGCCAGCAAACCGAAGCAGCCGTGGGGGGTGGGATGGCCACAGGCTGTCGCTTGCCCCCCCGCCATCTGTAAAAGCATGGGGCAAAATCTAGCAATGCACAAACAAACTAACAGTACACGATGAACAAAACCAAACACTCAACTTCAATACAAAACCCACTAAAACATAAAATGTCAACACACCCACAAATCAGTCAATCATCCAAACTTCATAAACACACCACTAAGTACAGGTTAAGACATGTCAGATTCAAACGCAAACAAACAATATTCAGTTCTGCGATGAAGAGTTTCACCTAAACAGTTCTTCAGATACAAATGCTGTAGCACAGGGATCTAAGCTACACCTGGCATGAAACGCCAAAACCAGCACACATGGTCAACACAGCGGTACAGTACATCGTCATCATTTGCCAGCACCACTGCACCATTGTCATGAGATGGAAGAGAAAAGATGGTGGCAGTGATGGTCCCATGCCAGGTGGAGGTGTAGAGAAACCAGTGTGCCGCTGAAACTCCTGTCGTCGCTGGCCATTTGGACAGTTAGCACGTCGATGACCGTTCTCATTGCAAGCCCAGCAGACAAGGGTGGGTCTAGCATCTTGAGGTGGCTGCTGCAACTGCTCAGGCTCAGCCACCTGCACCTCGGCATCTTGCACTATCGGGTCCACGGTCTCTCGGGCTGGAGGGCACTGAGGTGGCGTGGAAGACGCAGGGGCAGTGACCTCCTCCTGGGTATAGAGGACCACCCAGTCTCCATCCTCCTCCTCGGTCACTGGGGCTGATGAGGGTGCCTGCCCCTCGGACTGGTGCACTGCTGGAGGCTCCTGCGTACTGCCTGGTATCCGTTGGTACCCCAGGAAGTGATCTCGCAGGAAGCTCAAGATGGACTCAGCAGTGTAGTCCTCATCTGGAACATGTTCCACCCACCTCTTGAACTTTTTCAGCGCTCTCCCCTCCAGTGCCAGGGCAACCCATTCTGCCAGTTCCAGCTGCCCAAGCTTCTGGCCGTAGAGGGCTTTGAGGCAAGCGATCTTACGTTCTGCCTCCTCGATGAAAACTTCGACAGGGCAGCCCTCATACCGCAGTCCCTCGAACGTTGGCAGAGCTGGGAAGGAGATAACCTGCCCACCGGTGCTGTGAGGACCCACGAAGATCGCATTGCTGGCCAGGGGGTACTCGCTTGCTGGTGGATACATGGTTGCCATGCTGCCGTTGGTTCAGTTGAGATGTTAGCACGCCCTCTACGCTGTTGTTGGTGGTAGATGTTGACTCCTCCGCCTCCTGTGCACTGCCTCCTTGTCCTGTAGTAATCCTGTCGGCGACGCCAAAAGATGTGGTGGGGCGGATTACAAAATAACAGACAGGGAGGCCATGTTGCGCCTTGTGAAGATGTTTTTATTTCTCCACCAAGGAGGCAGTACACCTGGAATATCAAATAACACACAATATAATTTCCATCTCAAGTGTACATACCAAATAGAAAATTGATGTTACATAAAATTGAGAGATAGGCATGTTATTATTACAAAATACTACAGTGGCTGGATAATTCGAAAGATCATCACACAGGTTCTCATACATCCACCATCCACTGATGTACTTTGGTCAAGGCGGCATTTTATAAAATAAGACAAAGTTCAACTATAATTACTACAAAACCTAAAATAACTAAAAATAATTATAAGGATATATATCATAAAGTATAAGATTGGAACATGGTGCTATATTAGTGGAGCTTAGAAGTATGAACACAGGAGAGAGAGAGAGAGAGAGAGAGAGAGAGAGAGAGAGAGAGAGAGAGAGAGAGAGAGAGAGAGAGAGAGAGAGAGAGAGAGAGAGAGAGAGAGCAAGAGGAATACACAAGCTCTAATAGAAAACGGCATTACATATCATATCCCTAAGTCCTGAACCTTGGTAACACATTTCTTCAAAAGTAAGACCCATTGCATCAAGTATGCACGCACACCTGGCTTCGCATGCTATCACATAGTACATGTAAACAATAGCAGACGACTCAAGTCTCCCTATCAAGAATAAACTAAGGGAAGCTACTCTCCATCAGGTAAACCTCAATGGAAAGAAGTTCTATGTCCGTCATATCATAACCTGTCACGCCTGAAATCGATGACCGCAGACATTATTATAATAAAAGATGTTTAGAAAGTAACAGGTTTAATCGCAGGCACTCGGATTATGACAACTTCTTCGCGCGATCACATTACTAGCAGGTAGCGGTCACCAAAACCACACACACTGGCTGACCGACAGTCACAGCCAGCCAGCTGACCAATCCATGCTAAGAATGAGATCACGTGACCCAATCCCACACAGTGCGCGCGTGATACAATGGTAAACTACTGACACAAAGGGATACTGATGCCAGAAAATGCAACTGATCATCCTATCACCGGTACTAAGCGATCTCGAAAGAAAGCAACGTAACTGACCAAATGATCCCCAGCACCATTGAGCAAGCCCCGACTACAACCCAAACGATTGATTAAAGTTTCTTTTGGTTGATAAAAGTGAGTTCTGAAAATGGCCCTTAGGTGCCAGAGATAATGGCAGCCATTAAAACGTAAACAAAATCATTTATGCCTGAATGCTCTCCAAGAGAGATGGTTGAACAATACCCTAGGCTTGCTCAAATTGGTGCAAAGGATCAACATAAACATAGTATCTTCATCAAAACAAGTGATCAGATTAACCTAAAACATGGTAAACTTAGATAGTAGGATCAAATCAAAACACAAGCCCCTAAGTGACCACAGCGCTCCCCTCAACCCGTCAAAGACAGACCGGTCAGTCAGAAAATTTGCAAAATACATCAAAATCAGTGCATAAAATATATCTTCGAAATATGCAAAGACAACCAACATTTCTAAGTAAAAAATAGTAAAATGGATGACTTACAGAGGTCCAGTTAGACAAAACTCGTGAAAGTAATTTGACGCTCAATAGGCCGGTCTTGCTTCCGTCGTGGTGCTACAGCAAAATGCGTTCTTAGCGTGGAGACGCTACCACGAGGGGGCGCTACTGGGTCAAGGTCGATGTCTACCACTGGTCTATTTAAATGATTGGTCACTTCCAGCTAAATTTAGATGGGACGGCCAAAAGGAAAATCACTAAGACTGGGGCTAAGTAGGTCACCTCTGCCAGAACCCACACTCGGCAGCTCGGTGGCAACCGGCCACGCAAAATCATGCTACAATGTATTGACCATTGACCAGAGGGGTGACGTAATAAAATATAATATTAACACATATACAAAACACAGCTCGTCACATATGAAGACTACATCATTTTACAGATTAGGAGATAGATCAACCATTTTAGATCATGGGTTTTGCCAGAATAGCTTGGCGCCTTAAACTATCATGGTCAAATCTGACCACTGAGGAAGGAAAGGGTTAATAAGAAGTGATATTTGGCATTCCCTGGAGTTATTTTTTATCAGGCCTCAAGTGCATTAAGCGGGGTTTATTTGAAGCCTAAATTATCTGTTTAATTATGACAAAATATCATTTAAATAATCTGTCGGAGGGAAATCATAGGTATCACTGAAATTACCCACAGAAAACGTGAATCAATCCCATTTAAACTTATAATGTCTTTAGCTATTGCTCAGGCATCTGCAGACGTGGATCACACAGATCACATACCAATGTTGAATCATAGGCTAAACACCAAATGACCAACTCCACCAATACACGGGTGTATAAACGGGGTCTGCATGAAGCCAACAGCCTGTGGGACCTCATGGTCATCTGTGCGCTGGTGTGTGATTTTGGACCTTATGGCTTCAAGCCGTAGGGTCCAAAATCACATAGGCCAGCACAAATTTTTGCTTCATGACCATAGGTGGAGTTTGCCTCAAGAGTGTACAATTTACAGCTATACAACTGGCATGCAACCTCGTAATCAACATTTTTGCACAAAATCAAGTTTGATGCTGTTGCCTCCTTTAACCCTTTTAGCCCAGGATCTCTACAGCAGGAGATGTTACTTACTTACGCCTGTCACCCCTCCCCGGGTCAAGGCCGTCGACGAGAGACCTCCAGCGACTCCTGTCCTGTGCCCCCCCCCCCCCCCCCTTTCGATCACTTTACTCCAAGTGGTTCCCAGTCTATTGATGTCTGCTTGGAGGTTTCGACGCCAGGTGTTTCTCGGCTTGCCTCTTTTCCTCTTTCCCTGGGGGTTCCATGACAGTGCCTGCCTAGTGATACTGGAAGCTGGCTTTCTCAGACTGTGACCAATCCATCCCCATCTTCTTCGCCCAATTTCATTCTCTGCTGTTATCTGCTCTGTTCTCTCCCAGAGTCTGACGTTGCTGATCTTCTCTGGCCAGTGGATTTTCAAAATTCTTCTAAGGCAACTGTTTATGAAGATCTGTACTCTGTTGACTGTGGTTTTTGTCAATCTCCAAGTCTCTGCTCTATATAGGAGAACTGAAAGAAAAACAGAAGATAGTGGTAGAAAACCCTTTAAAATAGAAACAAATAACGACGTTTCGGATCAAAGATCCTTCCTCAGGTGACATGGAAACAAACGTAGAACAGAAAAGAACACCAGAAAGAAAAGACGTCATCCTGTATAGAGAGAATTTAGAATGACGTAAAAAAAAAAATAAAAAAAAAAAAAAAAAAAAAAAAAAAAAAAAACCACACACACACACACACACATAATGACGCAAATACACATGCACAAAACACGTAGCACAAAACTTACGTCTATATACATACACGTCACTGCATACATTCGCATTCACTCGTGCCTACTGCAGCTCACGCACATGCACACACACACACACACACACACACACATACACACACACTCAAAGGTAGCATCCAGTATCAACAGTGAGGTCAAGCCTGGCACCAACTACCCATCAGGCCGAGCATCAGTACATCCCTAGGGGCGAATGTTCAAGCCGCGCGGATGGTAAGTGCCAAGCCTGTCCGCGAAAAAGGATTCTGTCATTTTGCGGCGGATGAAGTGGGATGTATTTTGCCAAAGGATGCGTATGCTGAAATGTGTGAGGCTATGAGGCGGTTCGTTGAAATGACGTCCAACCTGGTTGTTGTATCCGAGGCGGATCGAACGAACATGCTCCTCGCAGCGTTCAGGGAGTGTACGGTATGTCTCCCCCACATACAACATCTTTGGGCAGTGAGAACATGAGATGACATAGACAATATCCGATGACTGGCATGTGAATGATCGGTGGACATGAAAAGATGACAGGGGTCCGGTGATGACGGGGGATGTGTTGATGTACGGACATGCTTTGCAGTGTGGTTGCTGACAAGGGTGTGTGCCAGGTGGTAAGGTGTTAGATGCGCGAAGTGAACTGTGAACAAGATGATCGCTTAGGTTAGTGTCACGTTTGTAAGCGACCAGCGGAGGCTCAGGAAATATGTCTTTCAATACTGTGTCATTCTGAATGATGTGGAAGTTCCTGAGGAGAATGTTTTTGATGGGGATGTTGTGAGGATGATACGTGATACACAGGACCGGCCGGTCCTCTGCAGCACTGTGAGTTTTCTCCCTCAAAGCTTCACTTCTGCTTGTGGCCTCAGCCTTAGAACGAGCGGTGTTGACGATGTCTTGGAGAACTGCTTTTACGTTGGAGTTGAAAAGATGTTATAGGAGAACTGCTTTTACGTTGGAGTTGAAAATCCGGACTTTGGTGTGTTGTGACAGCTCTCTGGAACTCCACACTTTTTTCAACTGGAGAAAGGCTGCTCTGGCTTTACCGATTCATGCTCTGACATCTGCATTAGTGCCGCCTTTTTTTTTTTTTTTTTTTTTTTTTGTCTATGATGCTCCCGAGATAGGTGAAGGACTCCACCTCCTCCAAAGGGATGCCAGCAAGCAAGACTGGTTCTTCCCTGGTTGCGTTCAGCCTCATTGTCTTTGTTTTCTGTTTGTGGATGGTGAGGCCCACTTGGGACGAGATGTCAGCAAGCTTCGTGGTCTTGTCCTGCATTTGTTGATGAGTGTGGGACAGTAAAGCCAAGTCGTCTGCAAAATCGAAGTCGTCTGTGCTCTGTGGTCCTCTTCATGACCCAGTCTATGGCCAGTAGGAAGAGGAACGGAGACAGCAAACACCCCTGCCTGACACCGGTTCTGACCTGGAGCTCCCTGGTGAACTGCCCTTCGTGGATCACGCGACATGTCATGCCATCGTAGCTGCGCTTGATCAGGCGGGCAAGCTTTGTGGATACACCGTAGTGTCGTAGGAGTTTCCACAGAGTCTCTCGGTCCACGCTGTCAAATGCTTTCTCGTAATCCACAAAATTGACGTACAGCGGGGAGCTCCACTCCAGAGACTGTTCCACGATGATGCGGAGAGTGGCGATCTGGTCTGTACATGATCGGTTTTTCCTGAATCCTGCTTGCTGGTCTCTCAGCTGGGGGTCAACGGAGCTCTTCATTCTCTCCAGGATGATCCTGTTGAAGACCTTTCCTGGTACTGACAGCAAGGTGATTCCTCTATATAGTTGGAACACTTGCTGAGGTCGCCTTTCTTGGGAAGCTTGATTAGGTACCCCTCCTTCCAGTCAGCTGGCATCACCTCCTCTTCCCAGATCTTTCCAAACAGTGGGTACAGCATCTCCACTGTTGTCTCTAGGTCTGCTTTCAGAGACTCCGCTGGGATGCCATCTGGCCCTGCTGCTTTGCCGTTCTTCAAAAATGCCACTGCTCTTCTGATCTCTTCCCGGCTGGGTCTGTCACAGCTGATGGGTAGGTCGGTCTCTGCTGGCTGGATGTCTGGGGGGTCGGGTGGGCTGGGTCTGTTCAGTAACTCTTCAAAATACTCGGCCCATCTGTCGAGTTGGTCTGCTCTGTCTGCAATAGGCTTGCCTTCTTTATCTTTTACTGGTCTTTCTGTATGGCCATACTTGCCCGACAATCTTCTGGTAATGTCGTAGAGCTGTTTCATGTTGCCGCTGCCTGCTGCCTTTTCTGCCTCTGCTGCCAGGCTGTCTGTGTAGGCCCTCTTGTCTGCCCTGATACTCCTCTTCACCTCACGTTTGGCTTCCGAGTATTCCTCCTGTGCCCTTGCTTTGGCCGCTCTCGTGCGACTGTTGTTGACAACTGCTTTCTTATGCTTCCTCACTTCTATCTTCTTCAAGGTCTGTGCCGACAGCCAGTCCTTGTGATGGTGTTTCCTGTATGTTTGCAGGTTGAGTTCAGCGCCTCTCTAACTGCCTTCCACTGCTGCTCTGTGGTGACCGCCTCCTCTTCATTTACTAGCTCCTGTAGCGCTTGAAACCGGTTGGACAGCACAAGTTTGAACTCTTCTCTCACTCCAGTCTCTCTCAGGAGGCCTACATTATAGCGCTGTCTTATTGTTGTCTCTGTGCGGCTTTTCTTTAACTTGAGCTTTATTCTTAAGGTAAGCAGATGGTGGTCTGAGGCGACATCTGCTCCCTTCCTCACTCGAACATCTTGAAGGGATCTTCTAAATTTCTTGTTAATGCAGATATGGTCTATTTGGTTCTCTGTAGTATGGTCAGGTGAGACCCAAGTTGCTTTGTGTATTCTTCTGTGTGGGAAGATGCTGCCTCCAATGACAAGTCTGTTTAGAGCACAAAAGTCTACAAACCTCTCCCCGTTCTCACTCATCTCCCCTAGTCCCTGTCTCCCCATCACCTCTTCGTATCCGGTGTTGTCCTCCCCTATTTTGGCATTAAAATCGCCCATGACGATGGTGATGTTTCGCTCCGCACATTTGTCCACAGCACTCTGGAGTCGGTCGTAGAACTCTTGTTTCTCTTCCTCGTCACTGTCATTAGTGGGCGCATAACACTGGATGACGTTCAGCTTGATCTTTTTCTTGGTTCTAAAGGCTGCTGTAATAATTCTTGGCCCAAGAGGTTCCCAGCCCATCAGCGCTCTCTGTGCCACTGGTGACAGCATGAATGCTACTCCTTCTGTATGGGGGGCATTCTCCTCTTCATGACCTGAATACATAATCATCTCCCCACTTAACGGCCTTTTCTGGCCAGACTGCGTCGATCTGGCTTCACTGATACCTAGCAGGGAAAGGTTGTACTTTTGCATTTCCGCTGCTATCTGGGCGGCCCTGCCGCTCTGGTACATGGTCTTGACATTCCACGTGCCCATGGTTGTGTCCCTGGATAGAGAGAGGCGGCTCGGTCCTGTGGCTTCCGGCTTTCACCACAGGACGTCATAAATCTTCTGGTAGAAGAACCTTCCTCCTCCAGGAAAGGAATTGCTGTTTGTCTTTCGTCGGCGGTTTTGTAGCTATTTCCTTATTTGCAGGATGGGGAAGCTACCCCCACGCCCAACCCCCTTACTAGGACCAAGCTAATCTGGCACTACCCTTGAATTATCATGGTCAATCCATCTTCTGCAACTGGTACATAGTCGTTAGGCAACACCTCCAAAATTTGACAAATGGAACCTTGGGGCTAAAAGGGTTAATTTATTCTCATTTTCTGATGAATTCTCTAAGTTTTAGTTCCACAGGTAATGCCCATAAGCGCCTTGCGAATAAAGCCTAGGATCACATATTCTGACCAAAATGAAAACAGTTTGATTTATTCCCATTTTGTGATGAAATTTGGAACTTGTAGCTCCTTTGGACACACTCACACCGTAACCACTTTGTGAATAAAGCTGAAAATCACCTACCACTGACCAAAATAAAAACTGTTTTTTTCATTTTTCACAAAATTATCAGTTATTAGGTTGCATGCAAAGGCTATCAAACTGCCCTTGCTGGCAGTTCCTGGTGGACAACTCTTTCAAAGGCTATCAAACTGCCCTTGCTGGCAGTTCCTGGTGGACAACTCTTTCAAAGGCTATCAAACTGCCCTTGCTGGCAGTTCCTGGTGGACAACTCTTTCAAAGGCTATCAAACTGCCCTTGCTGGCAGTTCCTGGTGGACAACTCTTTCAAAGGCTATCAAACTGCCCTTGCTGGCAGTTCATGGTGGACAACTCTTTCAAAGGCTATCAAACTGCCCGTGCTGGCAGTTCCTGGTGGACAACTCTTTCTTTGAATGGCCTCTTGGCTGGCAGTGAAGTGAATGTAGTCTTCTTAAAGGGGTAAGCAAATCTATTCTGGGGTCTTGCTAGGTCAACACACATTAAACAGAGAAAGTCCTTATCATGAGCCACTTCCTCAATCTGATGATGTAAATGGAACTGATCTCATTCAGACAAGAGGCATAGATTCTCATGAGCCCCTGCGACTGCAGGGGCTCATGGGAATCTATTCCTCTTGAAGAGTGTTGACTGAAGGAATGTAAACTAAAGGAAAGTAAAGGGGACCCTTTAACACTCTGGCCTTGTGCAATGACACAGCAGTACTGTCCTTAACCCATATCATACGAGGCTAAAAAGCTTTAAATTTGTGCACTGTGGTATGCAAGCTACATTATAATACTACAGACAAGGATATAGACCAATGGCTTTAGTTCAAGGGTGGTGCCAGAATAGCTTGGCGACTAGAGGCAATTCTGGCACTACCCTTGAACTAGTTTAGTCAAACGTATTTCACACACTCGTGTATTCCTAATGAATAGGGTTAAAGGGAGAGAAATTTAACTCAAATTAAAGTACCATTATGCATAATGGTACTTTACCTATATCTTTTTGTGTGTGAGCATTTTTTGTTGGCGTGTTCATTTTGTTATTCTTATTTTTCTTGTACATCTCGTTGCGTGAGTGTGTATGTTAGAGAATATATATGTATTGTAGGATGCAAGGTGTATGTATTTAGTATGTCATTTGTACGGCGCCTAGAGCTTTTCTATCGAAAGTATAGGTGCCTTAAAAATATACATTATTATTATTATTATAAATGTGATGAAGCTCTATGCTTGTGCATAGTGCTCACACAGCAGGATTAGTACGGTACGGGTTTTGTTGACGGTTTGTTTGTGCCGATAGTCCGTGTGGCACTAGACGCACGTGGAAATCTGTAAGACATGGTTAGCACGGGATTTTTAGTGAGTTCTGTTTAGTGAGTTCTAGGCGGAAGCTGTGACTGTCAGAGGTCTAGATCGGTAGTGCGAGCTGTTTTGTCGTATGGAACGGTTGTGTTTGAGTTACCTAGCCCGCATTCCAAGACTCTGAAGCCTAGATTTCAGGTATGTTTCTATAAACGTGGTATTGATAGTTGTTTAGTTAAAGGTCCGGGTTCAGCAATTAGTCAGTAGAGGACATCGAAAAAAAAAATTTCAAAGTCCCTACCTGACACAGAAAGTGCAACCCTGATAGGGCCCCGTGTGATAGGATCCCCGAGCACGCACGTTACTATAGCTGCTGTAGAGTGTCAGACGTCCTTGACGGCTGTCACAGTTCACGAAAACAGGTATACACCATCCAGCTGCCTAAGGTCACTTCCAGTTGCATCTGTCCGTGCGCGGTAACATCCAATTCCCGTGCAACTACGACTGAAAAATATCCAACTTTCATTTTGCCGCACTGGTGACTGAAGCCTGCACCGAGCGACGTCCAGAGCGTCCAAAAAAGGTCCAGCGAATGGTGGCGGTAAGTCCAACATGATATGGTGTGGTCTTTTCACTTTTTGTGGTACAAATATTACTTTTGTTGGTAAGTATATTTCCAACAACAACAAACACCTATGCGCGTGTAGCTGACGTCGTGTTTACAAAGGGAAGGTACTCGTAAATATGTATTATCAGGGGACACCACTCTAATGACCACTTCCTTGTCAACAACAAGAAGCCCTAGCGATCGTAATGTTATGTGTGTTCTGGTGTACAGGACAATAATTTCGGGGGAAATGATGACTGAGGAAATAACAGCAGACGACAGTGGTGAGAAGTAGGCAGAATACATCGATGAACAAGACGAAGAATAGATTGGAAATCTTAGCCTCACTGTTCGTCTCTTCTGTAGTTACTATACGTCACTATAGTAACAGCCTGAAACTTTGTTTTTAAATTTTCTCTCCTTTATAAATAAGTGTAATAGTTTCTGGGCAATTTTCTATTACACATATTTGTGTTATATACATAATGAAATATGCGATATATTCTGAGCTCTGGTCTGATGTACATTTAGAAGTTTCCACTTTTAGTTGCGATTTGTTTTGGGGGTTCGTGGTGGTTGTTTTTGTGTAAATATCTTCAGAACGCCACGCCATTTTCTAGTACAAGACCCGTGTGTGCATTACATAACTATACAAATACCAGTCATTTGATTCTTTTTCAGTGCCACACCAAATGAGCTCACAGAGCAGCAAGCAGCAAATGTGTTATTTCTGTGGATACATTTGTGAAGCTAGTACAAAGTGAAAGTGAAGGTGCATCAGTAATGGAACAACGCCCAATCTCATCATAATACATAACAGATAATCGCAGTGGTAAGGTAAGTTGTGAACCTAAAATGTGTGTGTGTGTGTGTGTGTGTGTGTGTGTGTGTGTGGTGTGTGTGTGTGGTGTGTGTGTGTGTATGCTTGGGACAAAATGTACAGCTGGCTTATATTTAGAACAAAATATACAGCTGTCTGAATAGAATTAAATATACAGCTGTCTGAATAAAAAACAAAATATACCTGCAGTTGTCTGAACACAGACAAAATGTTCAGCTGTCTGAATGAAAACAAATGTACAGCTGCTCGCTGTATGAAAACAACATCAGCAATTGTCTGGATGAGAATATAATCAACAGGTCTAGGTAAGGATAAAATATACCACTATAATCAACCTAAAATATATTTGTTCACAAAATAACAGCACATTTCAGTGTGATGAAATAGAGCAATACATGTATGTGCATAATTCATTATGAAACTCACAATCGGGTATATAAGTGGTCTATTGTAAGTTGGCTTGCCACTGATACAATGTATTTCTCATATTTTCCTGAAACCACAAGCTTATGAACAGGAGAAATATGAGTGACAAAAACTTATAATATCATTTTTGTATACCAAAATATTTTATTGCTAGTTTTTCTGTGAATCATGTAAATACATGTATGTATATATTGCTCCATATCATAACACTCAAATGTGCTGCTATTTCGTGACTAAGCCATTTTTAGAAAGCCACACGCACATGCGTATGTGCACACATGCCTATTTTCTGTATTTATTTCTTTTTCAACAGGTTTTGTCCATCCATGACTGTGTTTATGGTTTGTTTCTAGACAGCAGGGCTGCCACAAGGTCAGGTGACTTGAAACTGGTGAATGCACAGACTGGCATCGAGTTTCTGAAGACAGCAAGACCTGTCTGATAAGTTGTCACCGACAGAGTTCTACTGTAATCTCCTGCTACTTTCAGGTAATTATCAGTTTGGTGGCATTTGATTTTGAAGTATGGTACACCCGTGCGCTTGCACAAAATCATTTTTGTTTGTAAAAGTGTTATCACATCACACATAAAGTAGCTTATAGTGTCCTGGAAATATTGCTGTCACAACACTAAGTTATAATTTACATATGACTGCTACCTCCACACTGTAAGTATATTTACAAGTTGACAGTAAACATTATTATCATGGTGCCATGGTGGTTTTTCTCCCAAGTCTTCATAACAGCTAGTGCTAGCTACCGGTCAGTTTGCCACTCTGTAATGCATGTATCTTTTTTCCAGTATGAAATAGATTTGTATATTATTACTGACTTGATCGCAGCCACTGAAACATCTGGATCATTACCTTGATGTGTGGCACAAAGGCAAGCGAATTGCATAAAAGGTTTGAGTTGAGCTGTGTGTTTACATGGAGGATTATATCCTTGAGTGTATGCAAAACAAAAACACACGAAACTGTCCTGTCATCAAAATAACCTACTCAGTATAAACTGCTGCTGGTACATTTTCACTTTTGTGCTTTTCTTACTTTCAGGTTTTGCTTTATCTATTATATTGGCCATCTGTTTTCAGTTTCTTTGCTGCTGCCAAAGGCTAAACACCACTTGAAACAAGGGATAAAGCCTGTTATCAACCATCACCACACATTACGAGTGTCCTTGCCAGGCATGATCAAGGTAATAATCATGTCTTATTTATGCACTTATTTTGACTTAGAGTTTAGATATGTTTCAGTCTCATCATTGAGTGTTTTGAGTGTTAGTCAAGGGGATGTATCTATGTGGCTGAAAATGAAATGGCCCCCAAATAAACTTTCATTGGCTACAAAGGCTACACAATTCGCAACAGGCTTACCATCCTTGACTTCAACCACCAAGTATGCAAGCAGTATACCAAGATTAGCAACAGGCACTATGTGGCATATCAGGTAGCACAGCAGAAATATGCATAGTACATGTATGTTACACACTTGTGCAATTTCTGGTACAAGTGCAGTATTGTACATGTCATTTTCAGTATCATTACAGTACATGTATTTGTAGAAATATACTATTTAGGATTGTGACACTGACCATGAAAACTAATTCTTTCTTATGGCAAGTCAGGTGCAGAATTCCTGTTCATGTGCACTGTTTACAGTATGTAGTTATAACAAGGATGAAAAATGAAAGCAGACATGTATGCAATTTATGAAGAAGAATGTCCAAATGTATTGAAAACAAAAAATGTCCAACATTTTGCTTTTACATTCAACTTTAATACTTTCTTGTATAGAGAGTACAAAGTGCACAATATGGAGTATATATTACATGCATGTGTCCATTTATTCATGTCCCAACTACTTGTACAAACAGATGTAAACAATCTCCATGACAGAAAGTAAATTTTAAAAGTTAATGAAAATGTTCTTTTCATTCTGTTTTTTCTCATCAAGGAATGTGCTCCGTGGCCTTGTATCCCCAATGCCTCACTGATGAGAAGCTCTCCAGTTTGTTACATTACCTACGCAGTACAGATGACAAGATTGAGCGACGAGTGGATGTGGTTTTTCAGCAGAAGTAAAGACTTGGAGGTTGGTTTCACACACATACACAACCAGATTATAGTGCCCTCAGGTAGTTTAGATTGGGGCTTAGAAACTGCCATCTGATTATGGCCACCTGACAAGAGCAACAGTGTTTGCTGTTGCCAAGCCCCATATGGCTCTCATGCCACAACTGAAAAAAATCTGTATGTAGAGTGTTGGTGATGTTTGATTGCTATTATAATGTGGGAATTTTATTTGCAAATGTGATGCTATAATTTTTGACGCTGCAAAATTTGACTTCGGTCTGCTTCTTACAAATATCTAGAAAAGTTGGTTCTTCTGTTAACTCGATCAGCTGGATCAAATTCAGTAGTTCTTGTTGTCCATTATTATTAGATGATTCCCACACAAACAGTAGGCCGGATTGTCTTCACTGGTCACGCGCTGATAAGGTGTCGCCTCTACTCCCACATTCGATATGGTCACCAGGGGCTGCTCATCGGTTGAGTGCATCTTTAGTCTCCCCCAGGGAAAAGTTGGTTATGTTGGCCTGAAAACATATTCATATAATATCATGTTACCAAGCAGCATTGCAAAGCTACAATGTCTTTTATTATTAGAACAAAACTGTATAAATCGTTTGACCATCACCGAGACAAAGAAATTGTTTGTAAAAGTTATTTTGCAAATCTGTCTTGTATGGAGTTTATTGATTACACTGGCTGTGATTCATTACGGTTGGTTTCATGTTGAGTAGATTATACTGGCTGATACCCGGTAGCCAAGTAAACTCCTCTAGAACAGTGTTTGCAGTACATCTTCACATGTACTAACTGACCTTTGTTCTTGTCTTGCAGCTGCCTGCTGAGAGCAAGTTGGGGCACACTGCACTGCATCAGGCTGTTTGCTGTTCCAAAGTTTCTGTGTGACATTGCTGCTAACGCCCCTGCAGTTTGGTGACATGTTTGACACTGGCCAGTCTGTTGTCTCTTCACTGGTTGGACCTGTCCATGAAGGCTGTCTGTCTGCTGTGGAATCATGGCAATATTAGCATTTTGGTGGATAGCAAAATTTAGCATATGATGATAGAACTATATTGCCATATGTAACATTACATTAGGAAATCGTTGCGGTATATATATATATATATATATATATATATATATATATATATATATATATATATATATATATATATATATATATATATATATATATATATATATATATATATATATATATATATGCCTGCATGTGTACCCGCCCCCTCCAGTCCCCCCCCCCCCCTCTCCCTCACTTACCAAAACACAGTGACCAAGTTTGAATGACAGCATCATAAGCAAAATATACCATGCATATAATTCAATGACATCACTGAAATTGTTTCTTTATAATTAAAATGGTTGTCTCTGTTCTGTTTGTGTTTTTGCCTCATGTATTATTACAGTTATATATGGTGCAGGAAGTAAAAGTGCACATGTATGTTGTTCTGTAGAGAAGAACCCTATGAGGAAAGAACGTCGCTTATAAATGACAGTTACAACACAATTTATTACTAGATAATATGAATAAAATTGTGTTGTAGCTGTCTTTTCTAAGCGTCTTTCTTTTTTTCGTTGAGTTCGTCTCTGCATTACACATGCTTCGCAGTCACCATTTTGATCTGGACTATGTGGTTCTGTAGGGTACATAGACTACTTGGTCTTGTTGAGGATAGACATACTCATTTCATAAAAAAAATCAGCTGTATTTTTAGGAATTATGACAATCATGGTCATTGTGTTTTATTTATGTATACACTTATTGATGTAAACCTGCCTGTCCTGGATTGGCCTCCGCAGCCACGAAAATGCCTGCAGACGACGTGGGCAAGCCCTATAGAATCTTCGTTCGTGAAGTCAAGCCAAGAGACACTTAATTTTTGATGTACTTGACGATTTTGGTAAACTCGCACAATCCCCCAAAATGGAAAAATTAGTAACATTTAAATTAATTTGGGTCGAGGGCATAAAAAGACATAATTATATGGTCTTGTCAAAAAAATGTATACATTATTGGTATGGCGAAGGCCGGAACCATCTGCTGCGGCCCTGTATCTAATTATTTTGAAACTTGCCTCTCGTTTGCTCGTGCACCCTTTAGCTTGTAGTTGGTGTATCGGTGTTTGCTGTCAGGCACCTGCATGATGTATGCATTGGGCAGGGTGCATTGCGTGTGCATAGACAGCAGTTGGTCTGGGGAGAAAATATTATCACTGAACTCATCAAGTTTGCAGACGGTAATTATCTTTTGTGATACAAAAAAAAAAAAAACCAAGATGAGAAGTAATCGACAAAGCAAAATATTACCTAGTGCTTAGATTCTTATAATGGAATCAAATTTTATGTCCGTGTAACACACACGAACAGGCACAATCACATCAATGGGTGACCGTCTTCACTCCTAGAAGCTGATTCAGCTTTTCAAAATCCCGAAAAGCTGAATTTCAGCTGTTTGGTTCAGACAGAACAGGCCTTCAGCCAGCCTGTTCCAAATGCAAAAGTCATACATTCTCATGAGCCCCTGCATCCGCAGGAGCTCATGGGAATGTATATCGCTTGCTGGCCATGGATTTATGTGGCATATTTATGTCCCGTTTACATTCATTTCATATTCTCGCACTGTCACCCATGCACATCACATTGTTGTATGATGACCTGTAAATTATCTCCCAGGCTTTTGTGAAAAATAAAATCGTTTTGAGGTGGGCGTTTGCGCGTTGCTTAGCACGGGAGTGCTGTCCCTTACACAAACATTATCTAGTAGCTTCCCTTCGTAAAAATGGCGACTACCATAGACTTGTTGTTTGCAAACGCTTTCGAGGAAACCTTGTTTTGGATAAATGCGAGGACATAAGAAATGAGAAGACCACGATATAGCATGTTCGACGTACCGTCACCATTCCCTGGGCCATTTTTGGACGCTGTGGACGTCGCTCAGTGCTTCCCAGTACCGGCCGGCCCAGAAGTGAAAGTTGGATAGTCATCTTTCGTTGTTGTTGCATGAGAATTGTGGGTGTTACCGTGTACGGACAGATGCAACTGGAAGTGACCTTTGGCAGCTGAGTGGCGTATACCTGTTTGCATGAACTGTGACAGCCGTCAAGGACGTCTGACACTCTACAGCAGCTATAGTAACGTGAATGTTCGGGGATCCCATCTGATGAGGCCCTGTCAGGGTTGCACTTCAAGTCAGGTAGGGACTTCGAAATTTTTTTTCGCTGTCCTCAACTGACTAATTGCTGAACCAGGACCTTTAAAGACAGTATGCGTGGTAAGATTAATGTGGTTGTATAGCGGTGTTCCGGTTTGGTTTAGTTTATAGTATGTTTAGAATTCGGTGAAGTAACCGGTGTTTTTGTATACAGTTGTTTAATATGAAGTGTGTATGTCTAAGCCGCTATGAAGATAGTACGTGGTTGGGTAAGCATAGTCTTTTCCAGGGTATAGAGTAAGGTGTAGCAAGAGTGTCGGTTAGGCTATAGTCTGTTTCAAGATAGTGACAGAGATATGGGGGTGATATGAAAATAGTTTATGAAGCACGTGTGTGTGTGTGAATGAACGTGTGAGTTATTTGTATCAGCCAGGTTACGTGACGTTTCTCATTGATCCAATATGTTGTGTGTTTAGCAAGTGTTACGTTGGGACTTTTGTTGTCTATTCAGAGTTCTTGTAAAGAGTGGAAAAGACGGACGCCGAGACGTCGAGTCACAGGTGGGACCTACGTGAGGTCATCCCTCCAGCTCTTCTGAGAGAGAGTCTGACTGGGACCAAGACACCCAAGTCAAAACGAGAACTGAGTACCGTACGAGAACGAGGACGTCCGTGCCAAAGAGACAGGACGGCAATAAGCGTACGACGAAGGACTTTCACGCCTAGACGTGAGAAGGACCAACGTAACCAGGCAACATCAAACAGGTTGGAGGCAATGTGAGACTAAGACCTAGCCTGGCAAAGATATTGTGATACGTGTGTGTGTGATAATAGAACAGTGTACATAGTTGATAATCATTTGTCGTTCTTTTTTCATTTATAGTGTATAAAGGTTACTTAGAAAGGGAGCCCGTGTGTTGTGTTTTACCGCATGAATGCGCCCGAGTCAGTGGCGGTGTATGCGTCTGTTGCGTGAGAGTCTGTGCGTACGACTGTGGGCAAGTCTGCGTGCGTTACAATAAAATTGAAGACAAATTTCACCACCCTTCATGTATGTTATGCCTTGTCGACACACCCAATGAACTTCTACCGCAGTATGGACACTCAGCAAACGCACATGTGTAATCATGCTTGCTTATTTTGTGCAGCCACTAGTGCATTGATCTATTTTTAGCTGCTGCTTGTACAGATGGCATTGTAACAGAGCAGATTAACTGTCGCATTACTTGATATTAAGCAACATGTGCTGAACCGCATTTTCTTGTCTAAATGAACTGGATATGTAGGTAGTGTTTCATAATCATCTGTTGCAGAAATGTATTTTTGAACAGTTAAGATGGCAGTGGGCCTTTAACCCAGTTAACCCAAAGACCTTAATTCACAAATTTTGGAGATACTAGTTAGGGACTATGTACCTGTTGCAGGAGATGGATCAACCATGATAATTCAAGGGTAGTGGCAGACGAGCTTGGCGCCTGAAGGTGCCAAGCTCATCTGGCACTACCCTTGAATTATCATGGTCCATCTGTCTCTGAGGAATAGATCCTCATGAGCCCCCGCCTCTTGAGCCCTCACGAGCCTCTGTGACCATACACATATTTTTTTGACAGCTGGGAATCTTTGACGTTGAATTTACAATGATTTCAAAAACAGACTATGGCAGAGGAAGGGTTGAAGATGGATGGTCAAAATTTACATCAGGTGACCAACTGTTAACTGTTGATAGGCCTCTCAGATGCACATCATGTTTACCATGATGGGGGCAGAAAAGGCAGATACTGTAAACATCTGCAAGTTAACCCATATCATACCGAGGCTAAAAGCTTCAAATTTGTACACTGCCATATGCAAGCTACCCTATAGTACTGACAGAATAGGATATAGACCAATGGCTTTAGTGCAAAGGTAGTGCCAGAATAGCTTGTCGCCTGTGCCAAGCTATTCTGGCACTACCCTTGAACTATTTTAGCCAACTTATTTCACACACTGGTGTATTCCAAATGATAAGGGTTAACAGATAAATGAGTAAATAAACAGGCTGTGTTTTCACTTAACAAAACATTTATTGGAATCAAGTGAACAAAGCTTTTACTTGCCATTGTGCACTGAACATCTGCCAGAAAACAAAGATGCAAACAGTGTCAAGACAGGCACAGATACTCATAAGCCACGGCAGTCTGCAGGGGGCTCATCAGCACCTATGACTTGCACGGGGGTAAAATTCACAACATGACAAAGTAGCTGTATCCAAGCTTCTTCTGTTCTAGCAACACAAGATGTGTGCTGGGCTGTGATTTTGGACCTTACTAATCTAAGGTCCAAGGCTTGGTAGCATGAGTGAGCTTGGTGCTGCCCCAGCCACTAAGCAAGGAGATCCGCTATTGCGGAGCACCTTGCTTAGTGGCTGGCGCAGGACTAAGCTCACTCATGCAACTGGCCCCAAAACCACAGGTCAGCGCACAAATGACAGCCGGGTACTGCCATGGCACAGGATGGAAAATAAAACACTGCATCAACACAAACAGGTTCTTTTGTCAGTCACACTCATGTTTTCTGTCGCATTCACTCATGCAGTCCATATACAGTAAATTAGTAATGTATTCACAATGAACACAACTCGCCACCCCTCCCCCTGCCCCCCCACCCCCCCCCCGCCCCTCCCGCCCCACCCCCAGCCGCCTCACCCCCCCCCCCCCCCCCCGCCCTGTCTAAGCCTCCATTTTTGGAAAATGAATCATTTGGTTACTTGCAGCAGAACATGAAACTTGATGAATTACATGTATTTTTTAAGGTAACTTATTAAGGAAATGTAGTACTGCTACTAGTGTTCTTGCAAAAAGGCAAAATCACACTGAAAAGTGAGCAGTGAATGTGGTGTGCCACAGTCAGAACAAGAATGGCAAAGCCCTTATAGCTCATGTTTGACTGATCTACAACTTTGATAAAAACTAAATCCTGTCCAAAAGTTGACATTTTTAACACATTTGTCAATCTCTTGTGACCTTTTTGACCTTTCAAAGGGGTCATCCAAATTGGCATATATAGAAAGGTCTTACCGTCATTAGGTATCTCTGTACACATTTTAAGTTGAAAAATAGTATGTATTTGAGAAAAAACGATTTCTGTGAAAATATAACAATATTTTTAACCTATTTCTGGACCTCCTGTGACCCTTGACTTTTCCAAGAGGTCAGCCAAATTAGTATGCATAGAAAGGTCTTACCATTAGGTATTTTTGTACCAAGTTTAGGTTCAAAGATGACAATACTATTTGAGAATTTTTTCTGCAAAAATATCGCTATTTTTTAAACCTCTTTGCCTATTTCTTGACCTCCTGTGACCCCTGACCTTTGCGTGGAGTCAGCCAAATTAGTATGCAAAGAAAGGTCTTACCAAGTTACCATCAGGTGTCTCTGTACCAAGTTTGGGTTTGAAGTTGAAAATAGTACAGTTGTATTTGAGACAAAACAGTTTTTTTTTTTCAAAATATGGTTATTTCTGGGACCCTCTGTGACCTTGACCTTTGAGAAAAGTCATTGAAATTGGTATGTCTAGATAGGTCTTGCCGCAAAGTACCCTTGAGCCAAGTTTGAAGATTGTAGCTTGAATAGCTTCCAAGTAAATGCCAACGTTAAAGTTTTGCCACAGACAACAGCCAATGAATACCCGACCACTGGCCCATTACACAGACTCACTTTGCTACCATACGTGAGCCAAAAATGTGTTTACAAACAAAATGTGCCAGGGGACCCACATTTTTGTTGTTATATCAAAAAAGGCTGTTCAGTGTAATAAGCAAAGTAATTTACATAGAGTGTAGTGGAGACTTCTGAAAAGTGCTCTTATATAGGGCTTTCATAACATCCCAACTTCTTATAAAGCAAAGTCAGCTCTATTTTATTCACTGCATTCACATCACAGTTCATCTCAAGTGTAACTGACCTAGTGCAAAGAGAAGGCTGTCAATGAACCTGGTCAACAAAACTGAACAAGTCCTTGGGTGTGTCAGAGAACACAGCAATATTTCATCTTGCAAAGTGACTTCGAACTCAACTGTAAGCTCAGTTTGTTGTCACACTGTCAAAGGAGTCTGCACCACCAGTCTAAGTCACACATCTTCATACCTTTCTTGCTCTCAGAAGCACAGAGGGAAGCAGATGAAACCAAATACACAAGGTGTAGATTCACATGAGCCCCAGTGACCACAGGGGCTCATGAGAATCTATGCCTCTTGCAGATGGAAGGGTCCAGCTGAAGACCCAAAAACATTTTCTCTTTGTTTCATCCAAAATACCCAAATAACTACAAGAGGCGTAGATTTTCATGAGCCTCTGTAGCCACAGGGGCTCATGAGAAACTACAGTGGAGTCCAGTTAACACGAACTCGCTTAACACGAATTTCCGGTTAACAAGAACCGTTTTTGCATTCCCGGCCGACGACCTTCTTATTCTGTATTAAAATTTCACTGATAACACAAAATGCTTAATACAAAATTTCACTTAACACGAAGCTGTTTTCGGTCTCCAACCAGAGCAATTTCACTATTATTCACCTGTTTAACACGAACACAGATTCCAGTCTCAAACACCGAAAACCAATTCATGAAAGGGGCACTGCACGTGTCACTCTCGTGCTGTAGTACACATGACACAGATCAGAACAAACTCTAGCCTGTGATTGGCTGAATAGCCTTCAGTTGTTGTAATCCGTCTTCTCATTGGCTAGAGTTTCTGAACTGTATTCATGCATCATTCGTGTACCAACACAACCCAACACTCCCTCACTTCAGTTAACCACCGATCGTGGCTACCCTCAAGGTAAAACAGAAGTCGATTACACTTGAAGTGAAAAAACAAGATTAATGAGATCCATGATTGTCTCTCTACACGGGCTGTCAATAACGCAAGACAGACTTCGATCATGGCGTTTTTTAAATGACTGACCATGTTGCTTTTACCGATGCGAGATTGTACTTCAGCCTGTGTTACTTTTACTTTACTGTGGATTTTACCTGATGATTTTTACATTAAATACGTGAGCTGTACACGTCTCCATGTGTTTTCCTAGCGAACTGATGGTAAGGTAAGTACATTAATGTGCACTTTTAACCTCGTACTCATTCATGCACGCATCTCTTACACACTTTTTCCTTGCCGGGAGGGCCGTGATCAATTTTGAGGCCATATTGGTTAACACGAAATACATTTAACACAAAGTGATTTTCCGTGTCCCCAGAAATTCGTGTTAAGCGGACTCCACTGTATGCTTCTTACATATGCAGGAAGTTTGGATCAGCTACATGCTTGCACATGGGATGGCCAAATGAAGATGTATACAAATTTCCTCTCTGAATCACCATGAAGAACTCTAAATATCAAACTACCTATGGGAGAGTTATTCAGATCAGTCCTGCCATTTCCTTCATAAACTGTTCATATGCATCGTCTTTTGTCTTGGTTTGTGTAGCAGGTGTTGGTAGAGGTTTTGTGGATACACCAAGTGCTGATGTCTCCTCTGCCTTGCCTGTGAACACAAGCATGGAAATGAACAATATTAATATGAATCATCTTTGAGGCCATGATGACACAATTCACAGGTACAATGTGACTAGAAAGAGGTCACTTCACCACCGTAAGGTACAGTAAGGAGTAATAACATCGTCATACCTTGGTACTGAAAGCAGTCATGCCAATTATTTAAAATTAAAACAAGAATGGCAAAGCCCTTAAGGTTAATGTGCATGACCTATCAACTTAATTAATCAAACCTTTGTGACTTTGACCTTTCTGTCAGGTCACGTTTTCTCACAATTTATGCATTTTATACATCTGTCAACCACCCATGACCATTGACCTTTGTGAGTAGTGAACCAAATTAGTATGCATAGAAAGATCTTATCATCTGCTACCTTTCTGCTACATTTGGTTAAAGAGGTTGTAAAATTCCTGAAAAAAAAACACCTAAAATTCTACCAAACAACAGACATCATTTTCTGATCTCCATAGGAAGGGCTTACCATCTCTAGGTTTGGGATAGAAGTCGTAAATAGTATTTGAAAAAAAAAGTGTCCAAAAAAAGGGCTATTTGTGATCTATTTTGTGATCTCTTGACCTTTCCGAGGGGTCATCCAAATTAGTATGCATAGATAGGTCTTACCATCAGTTATCTCTGTAGCAAGTTTGGGATTGAAGTTGTGAATAATATCTGAGGAAAAACCATCTTTCGTCAAAATACAGCTATTTGTAACCTATTTCCTGAGCTCTTGTGAACCTTGACCTTTCTGTGGGGTCATCCAAATTAGTATGCATAGATAGGTCTTACCATCAGGTATCTTTGTACCATGTTCGGGTTTGAAACTGTGAATAGTGTTTGGGAAAAAAAAAAAAATGATGTCAAAATATAGCTATTTTTTTACCCTTTTCCTGGCCCCTGTGACCTTGACCTTCATGAGAGGTAACTCAAATTGGTATGTTTAGAAAGGTTTTGCCACAAAGTATCCTTGGGCCAAGTTTGAAGACTGTGGCTTGAATAGTCTCCCAGAAAATGCCAACGTTAAAGTTTACCACAGGCGACCGTGGACGGCCGATCACTGGGCCAAAACATAGACTCACTTTTGCTTCTCACGTGAGCCAAAAAAGCAATGACAGAGTGCCAGTTATCTGCCAAAATTAATGAGCTATTACTCTATCAGCTTTCCTGGAGACACATAACAGACATCATTAAGTAGCATCATTATAGGCTCACAGTACTCACACACACACACACACCAACAACACAATACCTGGTGTTTTCAACTTTCCCTTCTGCTGGGCAGCGCGCTTGATTTTGACAGCAGTTGGCGTAAACCTCGTGACATCCCCCATCCCACTCTTGATCTTGGGCTTGGCCTCGATAGTTACTGAGCTCTTCTTCTCCTCCTCTGCATGGGCCCGAAGTGGGGGCTTCATGATGCTGGGTGGGGCACTCAGCACATTGGGATTCATCATGGGGGGAGGCAGCATGCCAGGGATGCCAGGTGGGGGTACGTTGGGCAGGGCGCCAGGTGGCCTCATCAGTCGCGGGGGTGGCAAACCTATTTGCCAAAGAGATGGTAATGTTTTCATTTACCAGCAGCCAAATATTAAGTGCACCAGAATATAGCAAACTCAGATATATAAAACAGAGGCATGCCACAAAGGCTATAATATTATGATGGTTTTCCCTGAAACCTATGCTGGGGGTCCAGGGGACTGCATAAGTAGCATACCTTGCAGGCATGCTACAGAGACTATTATGCTTTTCCAGTTCTGTGCAAATCTGTTAAAAAGTAGAAAAGTAGCATGCCTGAAACCAGTGGATACTTAGTAAACAAAATGTCCTTGAGTCGACATCAGCCTTACTTGGCCTTTGCATAACCATGCGGATCAGCTAAGGCTCATGACACCATGGCGCAGTGGTTAAGGCGCCTGCCACCAAAGCTAAAAGTGCGTGGTTCGATACCGGGTTCCGGGGTCGGACTTTTCTCCTCTAGTCTCACCATTAATTCGGGCGGACCATCGGGATTCTTTCTCCTCCCGCCCTCTGGTACCGGTTTCAGGACACTTTATAAATTTCAAATACAAGCGATCAAAATTTCCGAAACCTCAGTCCTGTGTTTGTCTTGTACTGTGTTTGTCTTCAGAGTGAATGCGTGTGTCACGTGAGCGTTCGTGTTGGGTTCAGAGTGCTTTGAGCCGATTCGCAGAATTAGGTAATGGGCCTGTATAATAACCGGTATTATTATTGTACATAAGTCAATTCTGCAACACAATAACATGATCTGACTTTGCATCTCCCAGGTAGTGCAGTATACTGAGGCTGCCTACAATTTAAAACTGTGTACAGCATGACAGAAAATTCTGAATGCTATTGACATATACCTGGCCAGCTGAGAACACTATTTTACCAGCATGCTTAATATTTCAAGTATTTTTGAGCTTTCCAGGCTGATGAAATCTGAAACTACTATCCATGGCTTGCTTCTTAAGCCTTTGGTTGTCTGTAGAGTTTTTTGTCAAGGTGGTTCCTGCAGGAATCAACTGACAGAAAACTCTACGTACAGTCAAAGGGTTAAGATGTAGACACAACAGAATACTGACCAAAGTAGCACCTGGTCACTACATTTAGCAAGCCACAAATTCTACTACGTGTACTAAAAAAATGCCACCAACAGCACACACACACTTACCTGGTGGGGCAGATGGCATGCGGAGTGGGCCCCCGCGAAGATTGGGTGGCAGACCAGGAGGGGGTCCAGGTGGCAAGCCCTGGGGTCGGCCAGGAGGTGGCCCTGGGGGCAGGAGCCGTGGCATAGACCCTGGGGGGCCACCCATCATCATGGGCCGCAGGAACATGGGTGGGGCACCTGGAGGGGGACCTAGAAACAAACACATGGCAATGAGTCAACAAAGCTGCACCAAAGCTCAAAGATAATGAATGATGTGTTTAACACATTCTGCCCGAGGACCAAAATCCCCAAATTCTGAAGTTGCCATCTGAAGGACTGTATTACAATTCTAGAGACATGGATCGAGCATGATAGTTCAAGGGTGGGTGCCAAAATAGCTTGGCGCCTATGGGCACCAAGCTATTCTGGCACCACTGTTGAACTGTCAGGCTCGATCCATGTCTTGCTGTGGTGTGTCAGGGCTGAAAGAGTTAATCCCCTCATGCATGCAGCCACTAGTACTGTGTGCAGTACCTGTGGCTGCATGCACAAGAGGATTAACTCATTCAGCCTGACGGCCGTATTTCCCAAATTTTGGAAAGAAGTACCCAACGGAGAAAGAAACACGCTTAGAAAAGACGGGTACAACACAATTTATTAATATTTCGGGTAAATACCCTTTGTCAAAATAGACAAACAAACAAACAAACAAACAAATTTTGGAGGCGTCATCTAATGACTATGCATCAGTTGCAGGAGGTGGATTGACCATGATAATTCAAGGACAGTGCCAGATTAGCTTGGTGCCAACAGGCGCCAAGCTAATCTGGCACTACCCTTGAATTATCATGGTCAACCCATCTCCTGCTGTAGTGTGTCAGGGCTGAATGGGTTAATACACTAATACAGAATAAAAGTCTTACAAACAAACCTGAACAAAAAATGTCACATGATTTTTTTACCCATTCTCTGCCTACCAGACACGCTGAATAAAACTCAACTGCTAAAGCGTTAAATCCTTAGGCTGGCCTTATTTATATCAATGCCCCTGAGGCAAACAGGCTTATTGGAATCAATCCTGAATGGTTTTCCTTTCTGAAATGTTTTAGGATGAGCCACATTTTATCCACATAGCAACATTGGCTAAAGAAGGCCAGTAAATCTGGCGGTATTACTCAGCGCTGGACAGACAAACAGTTAGATCCCCTGCCCCCGCCTATCAGGCACCCAATCGCCAGCCCACAGAGAAATACGCAGGTATAGAACAAGACGATCATTTGCATCCTCAAAAAGAATGCATCAGGTCTCTTATATAACCCATGTCTTTTTCCGGAACTTAGGAAGTAGGAAGAAACATACATACACAAACACGAAGGTGCATTACTATATGTGGTCGGGTAAATACCCTGATAACCCACAGTAGATGCACAGAACATTACACAACAATGTAACGATACAAATTTGCCTCGAGTTATAGATACTCACAGCGCCAGCACTAGCCTCACCTATCTGGTTTGTCAGTAAATCTGGCATTCTACCACTGTGGCATGGGGTGTTGTGTTTATCCATCATAATGTTTTAGAAAAGAAAAATAATGCTGCACAATAGCACTAACTTAACTTATGAAGCTTGAACATTGTAAACATGAAATACTTTTTCTGCTCTTATTTTCTTTTGTATGTAGAAGAGTTCAACCGACGTGAGCCAGGTGCAGTCGAAAGCCTCTGTTGTGCACGCCTACCCACATGGATTGTAAAAAGGGTAGAAAAATCTTAGTTGAGGCAAGACAATATTTATACCCGAATGTATCAGCAACTTTAAATAATCACAGCCAATGATAGAGCAGATTGCTGTCACCCATTTAGCCCTGAGCCCCTGCAGCAGGCGATGGCTTGACCATGATAATTGAATGGTGGTGCCAGATTAGCTTGGCACCTTCAGGCGCCAAGCTAATCTGGCACTACCCTTGAATTATCATGGTCAAGCCAACTCCTACAACTGGCACATAGTCACGGCGGTCCGTGGCGCAGTGGTTAAGGCGCCTGCCACCAATGCTAAAGGTGCGAGGTTCGATTATGGGTTCCGGCGTCGGATTTTTCTCCTCTAGTAAGTGTCACCGCTAATTCGGGCGGACCGTCGGGGGTTCTTTCTCCGGGTACTCCGGCTCTTCCTCCCCCTCCACTTTGGTATCAGTTTCAGTCCACTTAATCAAATTTCAAATACAAACGATTTTGAATTTCCAAAAACTACAGTAGCTCGCTTGAGCTTGCCCTTAGCACCACGTGAAAGTTCTGTGTTTATGTTCAGTGTGTGAGTGAATGCGCGTGATTCACGTGAGTGTGCTTGTTGGGTTCAGTTCGCGGCGGCACTTTGAGCCGATTTTCAATTGGGATAAAGCGCCTATTTAATGCGCTTATTATTATTATTATTATTAATAGGCAAAACCTCAAAAATTTCAGAAATGGGATGTTGGGGCTAAAAGGGTTAAACCTTTGGCCGTCAATAGGGCTTGTTGTGGTTAAGATTCCTGCAGGAAGTGTTTTGACAAAAAGTGCTACCAACATCCAAAATCTACTGCAAACTCAGCAGGTATTCTGTTTTCCTTACCAGGCGGAAGCCCAGGAGGGAGACCTGGAGGTGCACCAGGTGGGGGTCCTGGTATGACGGACTTGGATCCGCCTGACTTTTCATCTGTCTCCATCCCCTCTTCCTCATCCTCCTCATCTTTCTCTGTACCAGGCGGCCGATCATCCAACCGAGCGATCTCATCCATACGCTGCTTAACTTCTTCAGCTTGACGCTCCTTCATTAGACAACCAGTAGAAAATAAATAAATAAATATATAAGAATGAAAATGAATAAATGAGTAGGATAAATGAATCATAAATAAATTATCAAAAAATAAATAAAATGACTTTGCAAAGTAATCTGAGAAAAAAATATAAATATCTTGAAACTGCCAGCTAAAGGTGAAGGGAACCAACCCTATGTAACATACATCAAAATGTTTCTAATGTTTTCATCAACACTGCACCTTTTCACCCTTATCCTTCGGAATACACCAGTGTGTGAAATAAGCTTGACTAAACTAGTTCAAGGGTAGTACCAGAATAGCTTGGCGCTAAAGGCGCCAAGCTATTCTGGCACTACCCTTGAACTAAAGCCATTGGTCTATATCCTTATCTCAGTACATGTAAGTAATATAATGTAGCTTCCATATGGCAGTGTACAAATTTTAAGCTTTTAGCCTCAGTATGATATGGGTTAACTGTCAAGGTCGATCTACCCGCACCTGTTGTTTGATGTGGCATTTGTGCCTGGACATTTACAAATACTGATGTGCAAACATAGAGCAACAATACGGTTCTAATGTCTGTCAGGGAAGATAACTGTGCATTATGGACCAATGATCATAGATCTAGTTGGTCCATTTTTGTGCTTTGATCAACTAGATCTATGGTCATTGGTCAATAATGTACAGTTGACTCTTACAGTTCATTTACCTACTTTGCTTCGTACTTAACCTAAGTTATTAGCACTGGCAGTCACCCCTTTTGTTTTTGCTTTTTAGCATACAATTGGGCACAAAGAAACTTGAGCTGTTGCGGCTGATATCTTCTCCCGTGTAATTTACCTGTAAATTATAGGCAGATAACACCAAGTTCACACACACTTAAAAATAAACCTACCCTTTCTTCTTCATCTCTCTCATCTTCCGAGCTGCTGGGCTCATGGTCAGATGGAACATCTGGCACCTCCTGGCCGGCCATCTGTAACATGCGCGCCTGTAGAGCTGACACACCACTCTTCCCTTTCTTGCCTTTGGGCAGTCGTAACCGCGTGTCTTTTTCTGGTGCATCTTTGTCCATTTCATCGTCATCCTGAAAGCGAATCTTGCGCGACTTGGCTGTAAAGTAAACAAGCAAATCTATAAACCTTAGGTTTATCCTTAGCACCTTCTGTCCAGATGATGCCTGCAGGAATCAAGTTGACAAAAAGTGCTATGGACAGGTAAACCTCTGCTCATGCAGCCACCGGTATTGTAAACAGTACTGGTGGCTGCATGCACAAAGGAGTTAATCATTTTATGTATTGGTGCAGCACCAGAAATATCTAATGCAACTGAGAAATGTCTGCAACAAGAACATGGTAGCATTGCATGCCATTTGCAACTACTGCTACCTTAACCCATCTCATACTGAAACTAAAAGCTTCAAATTTGTATACTGCCATATGTATACTACATTTAGTACTTACAGATAAGGATATAGACCAATGGCTTTAGTTCAAGGGTAGTGTCAGAATAGTTTGGCGCCTAGAGGTGCCAAGCTATTCTGGTACTACCCTTGAACTATTTTAGTCAAACTTATTTCATACACCGGTGTATTCCGAATTATAAGGGTTAACTGGCCTCAGAGTGAGAATCAAGCATAATCCTGAATGAAGAACACAAGTTGGCAATCATAATCACAATCATCATCAAATGAAATTAACCCCTTCACTGCCAGTGGACACAGATTCTGTTTCTAAAGCCTTCATCTGTTTAGCCCATTCAGCCCTGATGTACTACAGCAGGAGATGGGTCAACCATGATAATTCAAGGGTAGTGCCGGATTAGCTTGGCGCCTCTAGGTGTCAAGCTATTCTGACACTACCCTTGAACTAAAGCTAATCTGGCACTACCCTTGAATTATCATGGTCGACCCATCCCCTGCAACTGGTGCGCAGTCATTAGATGACGCCTCCAAAATTTGGGAAATATGGCCGTCGGCTGAATGAGTTAGGGACATAAAGCCTTGAGCACTCCAAGGAAAATGGACACAAAGTAGCGACAGTGGTAGGCATAGACACTCACATATCTTGCAGTTGGATCATGTTTACATTTTCTCATCAGTGAAGGAATTAAAACCTAATGCCATGCAACATCAGGCAAAATAACAGCACACACACACACACACACCTGGTGGTTCTGATGTTTTCTCCAACAAAAGGGCAAGATCATCAGGGTGTTGGACGGCATCAAGATCAACATCCAAGGTATCCCCAATATCTGCACACAACAAGATATGTAAGAACACAAACAGGAATGCTGAAGTGAAAAACATTTAGAAACCAGGTCTAGGCCCCTGTGGTCTTCACAGGCAAACACACAGCTGACGAGTCCAGGTAGGCGCAGCCCCCGCCCCCACCTCCACAAAGGAAAAACAAATCCTACTGTTAAACACTTCAGCTGTTATTAGTGCTTTTTGTTTTTGCTGAGGTGACTCCTGCAGGAAACACCTTGACAAGAAGAAAGGCTTACATGTATGACTGATCCACATGTGTGACCTTTGTGACTTTGATTTTTCTGACATGTCATGAAAATGAGCAAGTATTTGAAAACAGCTGGCTTCTGTACCGGCATAATCCATGTTTTCGCAAAATGTATGCACTTTTCACACATTTGTCAAAACCACATAACCCGTGATCTTTGTGATGGGTCCACAAAATTAGTATGCATAAAAAGGTCTTGCCATCAGCAACCTTTATGCAAATTTTGACTGAAAATTTTGCAAAGACTTTGATGACAAGAATGGTAAAGCCCCTATGGCTCACCTGTATGAACGAAGCACATATGTGTGACCTTTGTGACAATGAATAAGTGCTGGCTTCTGCGCCAGCGAAATCCATGTTTTCTCCAAATTTAAGCATTTTAATGGGTTGACTTTAATAGTAATAGTATGCATAGAAATGTCTTTCCATCAGCATCCTTTAAGCTAAATGGATTCAAAAGTTTGCAAAAACTTTGATAAAAAATACAATTCTAACAAAAATTGGCATTTATCACACATTTACCAACCTCTTATGACCCCTTTTCCGAGGGGTCATCCTAACTAGTGTGCATAGACAGGTCTACCATCAGGTATGTATGTACCAAGTTTGGGCTTGAAGTTGAAAATAGTGTCTAAGAAAAAAACGTTTGGGGGAGGTCAAAATACGGCTATTTTGGACCTATTTTTGCGTTATCTCATGACCCTTGTGATGGGTCAACTAAACTAGTTAAATTGTATAGGAAGGTCTTATCATTAGCTACCTTTGTTCAAAATTTGATTGAAAAGTTTGCAAAAATGTTGACAAAAACTACGAGTATATCCAAACTTGGCATTTACACATTTGCCGACCTCTGGTGACCCTTGACCTTCTCAGGGGTCATCCAATTAGTATGCATAGATAGGTCTCACCGTCAGGTATCTTTGTACCCAGCTTGGGTTTGAAGTTGTTAATAGTATCTGACAAAAATGTATTTTTTCAAAAAATACTTACCGATGGCATTACTAATAGGAAGGTACGCTTAGTTAACCAATTTCTGCCCCAAAAAACGTTGTGTATACATCACAACCAGGGGGCGACTCTAGGGAGCCGTTACCAGGAAACCCTGGGTTGCCTCCCCTGCCTCCCTATCTGGTCACGTGCCTGACAGTACCCACCAGTCTTTGCCTTAGCTTAACAGCGGCAAGCGGGGCAGGAGGGAGGGACCACTGAGTAATGCCATCGGTAAGTATTTTTCCAAAAAATACATTTTAGAGAAAAATACATTTGTTTTGTCAAAAAACTCTTACCGATGGCATTACTAATTGGAAGAATTGTGAATAGGAGGAGGGTGCTGCCCCCTATGCATCTCCCACGTGTTCACTTTGCCAGGAAAAAAACCGCACCACATTGTGCGTTAAACTATCGAGGCTCCTCCCCCCCCCCCACCCCCACCACGCGCCCACTCCCGACAATTTCAGCTAGGCGTGACCTATAGCGCCTGTGGCACCGGGAGGGAGTGTCACGCTGCAGAGATGTCCCCCACTAGGGCCAGGCTGTCGCGCTGGCCGGATAGGCCTTGGAAGAAGAGGCGGGCGAAGGTGGATCACCCCGCCAAACCAAGGCCGCCCCAACGTCTCTTCTGTGCAGTTGCAGTCCAGGCGGTGCCCGCAGCCACTCCTCCGATCTTATGTGCCCGGGTGCGCATAGTCCTCATCCGCTCCTCTCTCTCTGGGCACGGGGACTAAGCTCTTGATGCTCAGACTCACCTAGGGAGCACGTCCCGTCATGGGAGGACCGGCAATTCCCTCACCGAAGGTGGCGCGGGGCTCCCGGATGCGCTCGGCTGTGTCGGGATGTTACGTCCGCCCAAGCCCAGGGCAAGAAAGGCATGAACGCTCTTGTCTGAGTGGCTTAGTTCTGCACAAGTAAACTCCAATGCCCGGACGGGGTCCTGTGGTGGGACACCCAGGACTGATACTTCGAGTGGAGCTGGCAGATGGTCAACCATGAAGTGCGGCCGCTGGGGTCAGAAACGTCGGATCGGTGCGGAGCTGTACCAAACCATCGGCCCTGAACTGGAGACAGGAGGGTCGCCCCGTGAAGGCGTGGGTCTAGCTCACCCTGGCCGCCGTGGCGAGGGCGCGAAGGAAGCAGGTCTTCCTGGTCAGGTCTCCAAGCCACGCTAGGGGTAGAGGCTCGAACCGCTCCAAGTTGAGCCAGGTTAGCACCCCGGACAAGTCCCAGCGAGGGATCAACGAGTTGGAACCGGCCGCTGCAGATCCAAGCGTGCCATCCGACCCGTGCGGTCCTTGCCGGCCCCCGGGTCTGGTAGGCCCAGGTGGCGATACATGTCTGCAATCATCGCCAGGTAACCTCTGATGGTGATGGGGGCCAGGTTCTGCTGGGAGAAGAGCCCCCAAAGTGCTCGGCGAGCTCAGGGGTAGTCAGGTCTGTGGGGGAGAGCTGCCCGGCTGCGCACCAGGACTGGAGGACCCGCCGCTTTCCCTTGTAGACGTTACGGGTAGAGGCCCTGCGAGCCACTGCGATCGCTTCCACCGCTGTACCCGAGAAGCCTCTTGCGGTGAAGGACTGCCGGACAATCTCCCAGCGTGCAGTAGCCGCCGGACCGGATGTACACTGCTTATTGTCCCGACAGCAACAAGACTTTCTTAGGACGTGCCTGCACTGCTTGTGAAAAAAAACTAAACTATACAGAATATTGAAAGTATGTCGCCAGCTGGTCTAATACACCAAATAAACCTAAGACCATTTAGCAATTGCCACCGGGCACGGGTGAAACCGCTGCTGTCGGGGCTGCATGAGCATCGTACGAGGCGAGGGAAGTCTCAGCGGAGGGTCCGTGACGAGGCCCAGAGACCTGTGGTCCCACTCTCGGTCCAGATGAACGACACCACGAGAAACAGGACCGTGTTGCCGCCCCTGAGCTCCTGGAGGTGGCGATACCTGTCTGCAATCATCGCCAGGTAACCTCTGATGGTGATGGGGGACAGGTTCTGCTGGGAGAAGAGCCCCTGAAAGGGCTCGGCCAGCTGGGGGGTAGTCTTGTCCGTGGGGGAGAGCTGCCCAGCTGTGCACCAGGACTGGAGGACCCGCTGCTTTCCCTTGTAGATGTTACGGGTAGAGGCCCTGCGAGCCGCTGCGATCGCTTCCACCGCTGTACCCGAAAAGCCTCTTGCGGCGAGGGACTGCCGGACAATCTCCCAGCGTGCAGTAGCCGCCGGACCAGGCACGGGTGAAACTGCTGCTGTCGTGGCTGCTTGAGCATTGTACGAGGCGAGGGAAGCCTCAGCGGAGGGTCCATGGCGAGGCCCAGAGGCCTGTGGTCCCGCTCTCGGTCCAGCTGAACGACGCCACGAGGAACAGGACCGTGTTGCCGCCCCTGAGCTCCTGGAGCACCTTTGGTACCAGACGGTGGGAGGGAAAACGGACGCTAGCAGCCAGTCCCCAGGGCGCATCTAAGGCCCAGGCTCGTGGATCCAGAATGGGAAAGACGAAGAGCGGGGGCTGCCTGCTCCACCTCGTGGTGAAGAGTCGATCATGGGCGCCTCCCCAAGCATGCAGAATAGCTAGGAGCTATCCGGGTGCAAGGAACGCTCTGTGGAGAAGCTGGCAGTGACGCCAGAGGGTGGTCTGTGATGACGTTCAGATGGCCCGGGATGTTCCGCACCCGAAGCGTGATGCCCCGCTTCCTGCACCACAGGAGGACTTGGTACACGAGGATGCAGAGGGAGGGAGCGCACGTCCCATGCTGGTGCGATATGTAGGCCACGACCGACGAGTTGCCGGAGAAAACCAGGGTTTCCTGCTGAACGAGGCGATCTTCCCAGGCGATGAGCACCCACCAACGGCCTACAGCTCCACCCAGTTGATGTGTCTGTCTGCCTGGTCCCGCCGCCAGCTGCCTGAGGTTGCGACGAACTCCGGTCGCAGTAGTGCTCCCCTGCCGGAGAGGTTCGCGCCCGTGCAGATGGAGAGAAGAGTGGAACCCCCGACGCCAATCAGCGCTGTCTGTCTACTGCTGGAGATGAGACTTGACCAAAGGCGATACAGGGACCCGGCCCGCCAGATCGCCAGAGGATGAGCGCCAGTAGAGGAACAGATGCAGCTGGATCAGGCGAGAGCAGAGGATGCCGACGGGTATAGGAAGGTCTTATCATTAGCTACCTTTGTTCAAAATTTGCCTGGAGCTGGCGCTGCTGCGCGAGGAGACCCTGGCCGGGAGAGATTCCGTGCAAGACCCTTGGAGCGCCAGCCCCACCATCTTCTGAATCCGCCCTTTGGGGAACCGCACCCGGTAGAGGTCAGTCAGGAACTCCATGCCTAGGTGAGAAATCGGACTTGCCTCCATTGACCAGGAATCCGAGCTGGCACAGCAGGGTCAGCAAAGTATCCCTGTCCTCCTCCGAGGCTGTCGGAATCTGGTTCCGGAGGAGCAGATCATCCAGATAGTTGAAAGCTGGGCACGAGGCCATCTGTCAGAACCTGGAGACGGCTCCGTTAATAATTCCGGTGAACACCCACAAGCTGAGGCCGAGTCCGAAGGGCAGAGCCCGAAACTGGTATACACTCCGCGGAAGGCGAAGCAAAGGTATCGACGGGACACCGGCTGCACGGGAACGTGAGGGCATGCGTCCGCGAGGGTGAGGCTCAAGGCGAAGTCGCGGTCTCGCACCGCCATCCTCAGAGCTGTGGCCATCTCCATCTGGAAGCGTGGGGCCAAAAGTATCTGTTTAGCGCAGAGAGGTCGATGACTGGGCTTGGGCACGAGGAAGAGACGGCTGTAACAGGCCGGGGAGTCCATACGTGAGAGGACTTCTGTGCCCTCCTGCTGGAGCAGAGCAACTACCTCGTCGTGAAGCACTTCCGCCTTGCCCTGATGCCCCGGTACCCGCGTCCACAGGGGGGGGGGGGGGGGGGGGGGGTGTTGCAATGGAGGGGGGGATTGGAAAGAGATCCTCAGGCCCTCCGAGATGGTCGAGAGAATCCAGGTGTCAACCTGGAACAGCTGACGCGACGCACCAATGTGGGGTGCTAGCCTCCCGCAGACTGGAGACACTACCGCTGCCCACGGCTCTGCGGGCCGACTGAAAGCAGGTAGCGGAGGTGACGGCCGTGGCTGGCCAGAGATCCTAGAAGACCCCTTGACAGCCTGCCAGGTCGGTCCCAACTGCAGAGATCCCCCGAAGGGTGCCTGTCAAAGCCATGCCTTTACTGACGCCGGGAGTGAGGAGCAGAATCCCAGCAGGGCACCCTGCTGCATCAGAACACAGTTGGCATGGCGTTAACCGAGGAGTGAAACGCCGCTGTTTGTCGCTACCAGCACGGAGTGTATGCCGCAGAGAGGAGCCAAGGCGGAGAGGTCCCCGGTGTCCTCGAGGCACCGTTACTACCGACTGCATCGCCATCATGAGAAAGCCTGCACCCGCCAAGGAGTTCTGGACTGGCTTTGCTGTCTTCTCCAAACCGCGTGGGGTCCGTGACCGACGGCCATGGGGGGCCCCATCTGCAGCAGCGCTGCTTTGTCTAGTGCCAGCAGGGGACAGGAGAACACCTGGATGTGACCCGCATACCACTGCTGGCGGAAGCTGACGTCCAACCCGGCCGGCCATCTGGCGTCGGAAAAGAAGCCCTGGCCACCGAAGCTGTCCTCCAGGAGGTGCGTGGAAAATGCCTCCGCAAGATCCCGAACGCCAGAGGCTGTGAGAGACTTAAAGCGCTTGGACTGCCGGGGAGTGTCCACCACCGGTGCGGCCTTCCTCTTCAGGGGGGGAAAGGGAGGGATGGAGCCCAGCTGAAGGAAGGATGCGATGAACCGGGAGGCTTCGGTCAGGGAGCGAAGGGTCTGAGAAGGAGCCGCGCAGACTGATGACTCTGACAGGGACGACTGCACGCTAGGGGACGCCGCGCAGATGTCCACCAGCCCTAGAGCAGACACGGAGTCCTCCGGGTGGAGACTCAGGGCCTCGTCATCGTTCCCTGCCGACAGCGGAGGGGAGCGGGGGTCCCCGCGCGACGAAGGAAGTGTGGCTACCAACGCGTGCCTGCTCCCGCGAAGCGCAGAGGTCCAGAGGGAGGGCTGGACCGGGGACGCAGGGAAGATTCCGCCGAGTCTGAAGACCAGCTGCTCACCACGAGGCTCCGATGCTGCAGGTGAGAGCGCCCATCCTGCGAGGAAGAACGCTGTGTCGATCGGCTGCTCCGAGAGGTCATTGCGGAGGAACCGCGCCGCGCCGCAGATGGCCACTGCGACGGAGTAGAGTCCTTCTTACGCCTCGGGGAGACGGAGCGGGAGCGAGAGGAATTCCACGGATCATGACATCTGAGGCTGTCGCCGCCACGGGACTCCTGGTCCCACGAAACGGACGGACCTAGGCCGGCGATCCCTACCGGAACTGTCCTGTTGCATTACAGCCATTCCCAGCGCAGCCCTCTCGGGGATGCGAGTCCCATCAGGCTAGGGAGCTTTCCTCACCATGAGTGCGCCTCTCGTTGCTCTTAGAGCGAGGAGGCGGGGTTCCAGCGGCCTGGGTTCGACGGGGAAGTACGTCCTGTCGGCGACTGACCGGCTCCTTCCTGTCTCCACGGGAAGCCGAAGAGCCGGAAGCCTGGCAATGGGGTAGCTCCTCCCATTGGTGGCTGACAGTCTTCCCCGATTCCTAGTGGTGGTCTCAGGATCCTGGCGCTTGCTCACGGCGCTTGTCAAGTTGATGATTGGCCAGTTGACGGCTCTGTGAGCGTGGGGATTGAGTACCCACCGCCTGGGGAGCATTTCCCGTCGTGGGCGGACCGGCATTTCACCAACCAAAGGGTGGGGGAGGGTCTCTGGTGCCTGTACCTGGTAGGGTGGCGCATCTTTACAGCTACTGACAGGCTCCCCTGAGCATGAGTATCGAGCTCCTGCTGCCTGGCGTCGCCTAGGGACCCTGTCCCATCGCGGGTGGGCCGGCATTACACCCACCGAAGGGTGGGGTTGGGCTCCTGGTGCCTGTACTTGACGGGCGGGCACGTACTGTCGGCTGCTGACCATCTCCCCCTCTCTTTCAGGATGGGGTGGGCATGTTCGAGGCAGTCGGGGGGGGGGGGGGGGCAGTAGGCCGGATGCGACGAAAAGCCCATGATGTCTGATGTGGCACACCTCCGCGGCCCTGGCACGGCAGAGGTCGCGGCAGGGTTGAGTGGCTCCTAGGCCCGGGCCGGTCTGTCCCTTGCATAGAAGGTCCACAGCTGTGACCAACGTTCCTCGACCCATGCCGCGCAGGTGTTACCCGTTCGCCCGGAGGAGCAGCCCGACAGGGCAGGCACACATCATGGGAGTCAGTCGGCCATAGGAAATGAATTTTTCTCTAAAATGTATTTTTTTCAAAAAATACTTACCGATGCCATTACTACAAGGAACTGTCTCTTAGCTTACATAATTTTAGCCAAAAACTTACGCCGTGACCCAGTACCCCGAGTAGCCTCCCGTCCCGTTAACTGCCCTGCCTGTGCAGACACGCCAGTTTATTCGCTTAGCTGACTAACGGCAAGCCGGGCAGATGGGAGGGCCGTCCGAGTAATGGCATCGGTAAGTATTTTTCGAAAAAATACATTTTAGAGAAAAATTCATTTTTCTCTAAAAGGTATTTTTTCGAAAAATACTTACCGATGACATGACTCGGATGTCCCTCCCTCCTGCCCCGCTTGCCGCTTTCGAGCGAAGTATCAGACTGAATGGTCTCGTGACCGGATCTGGTAAGGCAGGTATGGGGAGATAACTCTCGGCCCCTCTGGGGGGTTCCCCGAGTGCCTCTCGGGTTGTGTGGGCACACAACGGGCGAGTAGGCTAAAATTGAGCCTAGAAGTAGATATTCCCCTTGTCCCATGTAGTCATGTCATCGGTAAGTATTTTTCGAAAAAATACCTTTTAGAGAAAAATGAATTTATTTCCTCAAAAACATTACCGATGACATGACTACATGGGAGAATTGCGATGAGGAGGCGGGTGCCGCCCAAAACTCCCCCAGCAGAACAGCGCCGTTCTCCCCGTCGCACACTCCCGACAATTTTAGCGAAGTGCATCTACGGTGCCAGTGGCACCGGGAGGGAGTGTTGCGCGGCGGCGATGTCCCCCCACCAGTGCGAGATTCTCTCGCTGGCTAGCCAGGTCCCGGAGGTGGAAAGGGGCAAAGACCGATTCGGTTTTCTAGCCCACGGCTGCCACGATGTCCTTGACAGCGCGGTTTCGATCAAACGCGACGTTCGTGGCCATAGCTCGTACCTCGTGTGCGTGAATGTGCAGCCTCTTCGCTCCCTCAGGGGAGATCTCCTGATAAGCGGAGCGTATGACCCAGCGGAGCCAGGAAGAGATCGTCTGGGCTATAATGTCACGCCGGTTGGGTCTTAGGGGTAGGAAGAGGCGCGACCGTCCCCTGCGGACGGGCTTAGATCGCCGCAGATAGATTTTTAAGGGCGCGCACGGGATCCTGTAGCCTGGTCTCCTGGGACCGGGGTCGGTCTCTCAGCGGCCTAATGGTGATCCCCTAAGGCGGAGTTAAAGGAGACCTGTTCTTCACCAGAAAGGCCGGGTCCGTGCGCAGCTGGACGGAGCCATCTGTTCGGAATTGCAGACCGGCAGGGCGAGCCGAAAGCGCATGTAGCTCGCTCACAGGCGAAGCGGTAGGAAGTGCCAGCAGGAAACAAGTCTTGTGTGCCCAGTCCGCGAGCTGGGCCAAAGGTAATGGTTCGAAGCGGGTGGAGTTCAACCACGTGAGCACCCAGGGTAGGACCCAGTGAGGAATGAGCGAGCGGAGTGTCGGGCGCTGGATGCCGCAGTGTCCCATAAGTTCGGCTAGGTCCTTGCAGGCGCCCGGATCGGGTCGTCCCAGGTGACGATAGGTGTCCGCAATCATGGACAGGTAACCGCGTACCGTGATGAGGGCTAGGCCTTGGTCTCGGAAGAGCCAGAGCAAGAAGTCCGCCAGCGGAGGATGCGTCAGATCCGTGGGCGTAAGGCCATGATCGGTGCACCAGGAACAGAGGACTCGCCACTTCCCTCGTAGACTCGAAGGGTCGACAGTCTCCGGGCCGCAGCGATCGCCTCCATTGCTGCACCTGAGTAGACTCTAGCTCCGAGAGCTTGCCGCACAACCTCCAGGCGTGAAGGAGGAGACACTCCGGGCAGGGGTGGAACAGCGGCTGGCGCGGTTGCTTGAGCATGGTCCGCGGGGAGGGCAGCAGCAGGGGCGGGTCTGTGGCGAGGCTGGGCGGGTCTGTGGCGAGGCTGAGCAGGTCGGTGGTCCAGGAGCGGTTCCAGACGAACGGCGCGACCAACAGGAGGAACGCCGAACAGCCCCGAAGTTAGAGGAGGCCTTAGGGAACGAGGACGGTAGGGGGACAGGTATAGGCCACAAGTCCGTCCCAGAGAATGGAGAGCGCATCGACAGCCCAGGCAAGCTGGTCGGGAATCGGGGAGACGAAGAGGGGAAGCTGGTGGTTCCACCTCGTGGCGAACAAGTCGACCTGGGGAGACTCCCAGCGGGCGCAGATCATCCGAAAGATGTCCTGTCGTCGGGTCCATTCCGTGTGTAGAAGTTGGTCGCGGCGAGACCAAGAGTCGGCCAAGACATTCAGGCATCCGGGAACGTGCCGGGCTTGAAGGATAATGCTCCGGTCCTCGCACCCACGCATCTTCCTGTAGAGGAGCATACACAGGTCAGGGGAGCGTGTGCCACCTTGCTTCTGGATGTAAGCGACCACCGTCGTGTCGTCCGAAAGCACGAGAAGCTCCTGGTGTCTGAGGAGGTACTCCCCGGCCTGAAGGGCTCGCCAGACGGCCTGCATCTCCAGCCAATTGATGTGGGTGTGCACCAAGTGTGAGGGCCAGGGGCCCTCCGTCGCGAGACACCGCGGTAGGAGGTGGGCCCCCCACCCCGAAAAGCTGGCATCGACGCAAGGAGAGACCTGTGGAGGGGGAGAGGCTAAGGGAACTCCCGACGCTAGCCACGTAGGGTCGGTCCACCGACGAAGGTGCAGATGGAGCATCTGGGACACTGGGACCGCGGTCGTCAAGTCTCCGGAAGACGTGAGCCAATGGAGAAGAAGAAGCAGTTGAATTGGTCGGGAGTAGAGACGCCCTAGTGGGATAAGATCCGCTGCGGCGTTCATCAAACCCAGCAACTGAAGCCAGACTCTTGCGGGGGCTGCATCCTCCCGAGCTAACTGGTCGGCTAGATCCGCCATCTTCTTGATCCGGGGCGCCGGAAGGCGTACCGTGTTGAGGTTGGTAGCGCATTCCATACCCAGATGCACAACCCGGCGGGAGGGAGAGAGATCCGACTTGCCGTCGTCTACTAGGAAGCCCAGGTGTGCCAGGGGGTGCAGGAGAGCATCTCTGTCCGTGGCTAGCGCAGTCTCCGATTGGTTGCGCAACCGGAGGTCGTCCAGGTAGTTCGACGTGGACTGGAGGAGGACTGTCGGGCTAAGGCGACTAAGGCGTCCATCAGCCGAGTGAAGACCCAGGGGCGGAGGTCGAGTCCGAACGGCAATCCTACCGAAGGCGCTCGAGCGGTGCGCATTAGTGTCCTGAACTGAAGTGGAACGGCAGGAGTCGGGGGCGCGACCGAGTCGCGCAAGCTAGGGCTGACGTCTCTGCTGGCCATACTCAGTGAGTAGGGCGCTACGCCGGCGTACCGATCCTCCGGAAGGATCAGCGGGCTTAACGGAGAGACGGGAGAGGAAGGCCAGTCACGTGGGACGGCACCTGGCGGACTGCTGCAGGCCGGGCTCAGTGAGGCGGGCGCTGTGCCGGCAAACAGACCCTCCGGAAGGGTCAGCGGGCGTGGCAGCAGTGGCAGTCCTCTGATCAGCCATCAAGTGACCTGAAAGTGGAACGGAGGGAGTCGGGGCGCGACCGTGTCGCGCAAGCTAAGGCTGAAGCCTCTCTCGGCCAGACTCCGAGAGCAGGGCGCTATGCCGGCGTTCAGATCCTCCGGGGGGAGCGGCGACGATCCCGGCGAGGCGAATGATCCCTCCAGCGACGCTCGAGGGGCGAGCGTGAGTGTCTAGAACTGACGGTGGAACGGGATGAGTCGGGGGCGCGACCGTGTCGCGCAGGTTGAGGCTGACGTCTCTCCTGGCCGGACTCGGTGAGAAGGGCTCTATGCCGGCGTCTAGATCCTCCGGAAGGATCAGCGGGCTTCTCGGGGAGAGAGAGAGGATGAAGGCCAGTCAACGTGGGACGGCTCATGGCGGACTGCTGCAGGCCGGGCTCAGTGAGGCGGGCGCTGTGCCGGCAAACAGACCCTCCGGAAGGGTCAGCGGGCGTGGCAGCAGTGGCGATCCTCTGGTCAGCGCACAACGCCGGGTCCCGACGAGCAGACTGTTCCGAGGGGCCGATGCGAGGAAGGGCGGTCATTACCGAAGGGGCGGCAGAAGTGTCCACAGGGGCCGGACGAGAGATAGTAGACGGAGGTCGCTCTCGCCGATAAAACTCCAGAGGTCCGACCAAACGTCTCCGGCCAAGTCGCACAGACATCACGAGGAACGAACCGCCGACCCGTAGAGACCGAGTCGCCGAACAGCAAGGGTCCACCCAAGGGGGCACGGTGAAGTTGCGCTCGCAGGTCCGGCGGCAACGTACTGCAGGGGCGGAGCAGGGCATCTCGACGCATGAGGTCGCAATTGGCCGAAGCCACCATCGCGTTGACCGAGGAATGGTAGGCGGCGCAGTTGGCGGTCTCCGCGAGGACCAGCAGGTCTCCTAGGAGGGGAGAGATGGAAAGACGCCAGGATACCTCCACCCGACGACCCAAGGCTTGAGTGAGGAGCTCCATAACACCCGAGCAGGGTAAGGTGTTTCGGACCAAGGTCGCTGTCTTGTCCAGGCCCCGCGGCGGGGACCGCCGCAGCAGAGTCAGACCGCCGGCTAGCGACACCGCCGAAGGGTCCAGCGTAGGCAGAGGGATGGAGAAGGCTAGGAGAGTCCAACACACCAGTCCCGCCGAAACAAGATGTCTAATCCGCGGGCCAGCGACGGTCGGAGAAGAAGACCGGCTCCTGGGACGTGGCGAGCTGTAGGTGCGACGAAAAGACGTCTCGAAGACCCTTAAAGCCGAGCGGTTGGGGAAGCGACTTAAACCTCTTGACCTGCCTCTCCGCGTCAACAAAGGCGGCGACCTTCCTCTTCAGCGGTGGGGAAGCTGGGCAGGCGTCCGCCGGCAGCGTCACGGCCACGATCCTGGCGGCTTCAACCGGAGCTAGAAGCGTCTCTGACTGGGAAGAAGACGGGAGCGCCGAGGGGGAAACATCCTCGAGGGCCGCGTGCGAGGTCGAGCGATCCTCCTCGTCCAACAGAGCCGAGACAGAGACTTCGGGTAGCAGGCTGAGCGCATCGTCCTGCAGGGGGCGTCGAGAATCCTCGCTGAGAGCGCTCGCGAGGCGAGCGAGGGCGCGGGCGTCTGGAGGAGGAACGGTGCGGATCAGAGTCGCGGCTGCGTCGCGACGGACGGTGCTGACGTCTCTCCGGGCCCTACTCCGGAAGTAGGCCACTATGCCAGCAAGGCGATCCTCCGGAAGGATCAGCGGGCCTGGTGCGGGGAGAGTGGTGAGGACGGCTCGTCAACGACGGACGGCTCAAGGCCGACTGCTGCTGGTCACTCTCAGTGAGACGTGCGCTAAGCCGGCAAACAGACCCTCCGGAAGGGTCAGCGGGCGTGGCAGCAGTGGCGGTCCTGTGGTCAGACAAAAACCGCGAACCCCGACGAGGGGACCGTTCCGTGCGGGAGTGGCCGAGGAAACAGCCAGGGCGGCCAACGTGTCAAAGGGCGCTGAACGCTCGTAAGCCGGGCGGGCACGCTCTCGGCGGTAAAAGGACCAAGGTCCGCCCACATAACCTCAGGCCAGGCCGCACACCGCTTAACTCTGGTATCAGATTCAGTCCACCCAACCAATTTCAAATACAAACGATTTTGAACTTCCAAAACTACAGCAGCTCGCTTGAGCTTGCCCCCAGCACCACGTGAAAGTTCTGTGTTTACGTTCCGTGTGTGAGTGAATGCGCGTGACTCACGTGAGCACGCTTGTTGGGCCCAGTTCGGGGCGGCGCTTTGAGCCGATTTTCCATTGGGATAAAGCGCCTATTTAATGTGCTTATTATTATTATTATTATTATTATTACACCTGTGGTCCGAGGAACCACCGAACGCGGTAGGGAGACCGAGTGAGTGTCCGTCGGCCACCTAAAGTCATCGCACCGGGAGCACAACATTATCGAAGCGTAGGCGGGCTCCCGGTGAAAGCGTAATGGGGCACTCTCGGAGGGCTAACACACACGGAGCCCAAGGCCCACGTGCAAAACGGGCGCGACACGGCAACAGCCGACCGTGAGCTAATCAGGCACTACGCACTGAAACCAAACCACCAGCAAAAAGCAGGGAAACACCCATCGACAGCCGGCCCTCAGCCCGAGGGACGGCCGAGGGAACTACCGCTACCTTACCTCTGCAACGAAGGGAAGGGGGGGAAAGGGCAGTCAAACCCCCGTCCACAGACGCAGAAGAATCCCCGCAAGCAGCCCAACGAAGCAGGAAGAGAAGGCCAGGTAGAAGGCAGGGTAGAAGCGGGCGCAGAGCACACAGAGTCGGCAACAAGCGTCGGTAGGCAGAAGACCGGTCGAGGCAGCGAGAGCGCGGGCCAGACACGTCTTCTCTCCACGAGCGAAGTAGAAAGACTGAATGGTCTCGTGACCGGATCTGGTAAGGCAGGTATGGGGAGATAACTCTCGGCCCCTCTGGGGGGTTCCCCGAGTGCCTCTCGGGTTGTGTGGGCACACAACGGGCGAGTAGGCTAAAATTGAGCCTAGAAGTAGATATTCCCCTTGTCCCATGTAGTCATGTCATCGGTAATGTTTTTGAGGAAATAAATTCATTTGTTTCCTCAAAAACATGCCAGTACTACAAGGAAGAATAACGAAAAGGAGGTGGGTGCCGCGCAAAAAACCTGTAACCCAACCAAGCTAGCTAGACCCACCCTCCCCTGAGCAAACTCACAATAATTTTAGCTAAGGGTTACCAACGGCACCGAGGGCGCCAGGAGGGAGTCTTGCACCGCCACAATGTCCCCCACCACAGCCAGGTTGTGTCGCTGGCCTGCCAGGTTTCGGAGGTAGAATCGGGTGACGGTCGACCCTGCTCACCAACCCACAGCCGCCACAATGTCTCTGACGGCACAGTTGCAGTCGAAGACGACGCTTGCGGCTATGGCTCTGACCTTGTGCACCCTCATGTGTAGCCACTGGCAGCATCGGGGCCGAGGTCCTGGAAGGCGGAGCGTATCACCCATCGGAGCCAGGATGGAATCGTCTGGGCCGAGATGTCCGATCTACCTGGGGACAGAGGGAGAAAGAGGCCGGAGCGCACCTGCGGAGCGGCTTGGCTTGGTCTTGGCCAGGAAGGGCGGGTCTGTCAGTAGCTGCACAGATCCGTCCGTCCTGAACTGCAGCAGGAGGGGTGCACCGAAGGTGCGTGCAGCTCACTCACTCTGGAGGCCGTAGCAAGGGCGAGAAGAAGCAGGTCTTCCGCATTACGTTGGCCAACGTCACTAGGGGAAGCGGTTTGAAACGTTCCGAGTTAAGCCAGGTGAGTACCCAAGGTAAGTCCCAGCGCGGGAGCAGAGCGCCGGCCGCTGTATACGGAAGTGGCCATCAGGTCAGCAAGGTCTGTGCACTTGCCGGGGTCTGAGCGGCCCAAGGGTCGGGAGGAGTTGACAATCATGGCAAGGTAGCCCCTGACGGTGATTGGCGCCAAGTGCTGCTCGGCAAGGTAACTGTTAACCTTCTGCTGATCCGTCCCGAAGAGCAAAATAATGCTGCGCTGGTGTCACCGTCACGTACCACCTGGTATATCTTTCTAGTACCACGTGGTATTTTTAATTCATGTTAGGAACAGGGGAAATCTGCAAACTAAATGCACACAGAGGGCAAGAAATTTGACGGCATACACACATCTTAAATTCGGCAAAAAGCCAGAGGAAGAACTCAATAGCAGAATCATGTTGCATCCCTTGAGCTTGAGCAGGACCTTGGGGACCAGCACCGTGGGAGGGTAGGCATACGCGATGAGACCTTCCCAGGAGATGGAGAGCGCAGTGACTGCCCAGGCTAGGGGGTCCGGCATGGGTGAGACGAAGAGGGGCAGCTGGCGGTTCCACCTCGCCACGAAGAGGCCGATCAGGGGAGTCTCCCACGCCGTTCAGATCATCTGAAAGATGCCCCAATCCTCGCACCACCAAGGGAGCTGGTAAAGAAGAATGCAGAGGGTGGGGGAGTGAGTCCCGCCCTGCTTCTGGGTGTTAGGAGACCACGGCGGAGTTGTCGGAAAGGACAAGCAGATCCTGGCATCCGAGAGTCGTTTCCCATGCGAAGAGGGCTTGCCAACCCATGCATAGCTATAATAATAATACCATTAATATATATGCGCTTTTTCTCAATTTTTGGGCAAATCGACTCAAAGCGCCGCGAACTGAAACCCAACATGCACACTCACATAACAGACACGGATTTACGCCATTTAAGACAAACACAGTACAAGACAGACGAAGGGCCAGTTCAGCTACTGAAGTTACAGAGATTTTTGATCGCTTGTATTTGAAATTTTTAAAGTGGCCTGAAACCGGTACCAAAGTGGGTGGGGGGTGGAAGAACTGGAGTACCCGGAGAAAGAACCCCCGACGATGTGCTAGTCCAGTTGATGTGCTAGTCCGCGAGGTCCATGGTCCAGCTGCCGGAAGCTGTGGGGAACGTCAGCAGCAGGTGCGCACCCCAGCCAGCGCGGCTGGCTTTGATGCAGAGGGACAACTGGGGGGGGTGGGGGTGGGGGGGGGTGGAGAGTAGAGAGGCACTCCGGTCACAAGCCATTCAGGATCCGCCCAATGGAGGAGTTGTGGGAGGGGCAATGAAAGCACTGGTACTCAAGCCTCGAGGTCACCAGCCGAGATTCGCCAGTGAAGAAGTAGGGGCAGTCGAAGCGGACGAGAGTTGAGACGGCCAAGGGGGAGTAGGCCTGCTGCCGCACTCATCAGGCCCTGGAGCTGCAACCACACTCTGGCGGAGACCAACTCCTGTTGAAACACTAGCTGAGCCAGGTTCGCCAACTACTGTATCCGCGGTTCCGATAGTCTCACCAGGTTGAGGTTGGTCCGGAATTCCATGCCCACGTGAACGAAGCGGCGGGACGGGGCGAGGTCCGACTTGCCCAAGTGGACTAAGAAGCCAAGCCTGTCGAGAAGGTTTAGCAAGGCGTCTCGGTCCTTCTCCAAGGCGGCCGCCGATTGGTTGCTCAGGCGCAGATCGTCAAAAAATTTGAAGTTGGGTTCTGGGACGTCTGGCTGGCCTTGGCGGCAACGCCGTCCATGATGCGGATGAAAAACCCAGGGGCTGAGGTTGAGGCCAAAGGAAGAGCCTGCAACTGGTAGACTACGCCGCCGAAGGCGAAGCGCCAAAGGCGTCTGGAGGCCGGGAGAACGGGCACAAGCCGGAAGCGAGTGAAGGTCCAGGCTGACGGCGAAGTCCACGGGCTGCACTGAGGACCGAAGGGCTCTGACGGTCTCCATGCGGAAAGTCGGCGCGGAGGTGAACCTGTTCAGCGCCGAGAGGCCGAAGATAGGGCACCACTTGCCTCCAGGCATGGGGACCAGAAGGAGACGGCTGTAGAAGGCTGGGGAGCCGTGATGCGGTACCACCTCCGTGGCGTCCTTCTGCAACAGCGCGGCGATCTCTCCTCGTAGAGCAGCTGCCTGAGCCGGTCCGAAGGGATGAAGTCCGCACAGGGCTGCGTCGCAGGAGGCGGCCAGGGATGGAGGGTGGGCAGGGACGTCCGGCGGCAGGGGCAGGCAAGAGGAGGGTCCAACAGTCCGCAGGGCGAGACGCACGGCCTTGCGGGCGGCTTGAAACCGGGTGGAGACGGAGTGGGTGAGCCAGAGGTCCTTGTTCGCGTCCTGCACCGTCTGCCAGGATCGAAGCGGAGCGGTTCGCTGTAAGGGGCCAGTAGCAGCTGCCTCCGTAGGTTTCGCGGAAGGTCGGGGCAGAGGCGAAGAACGGCATCCCAGCATAGCAGGTCGCAAACGTACCAACTTGGTGAAAGGCGATAACCAAGTCAGCCGGCCATCGGGCGTCGGAGAAGAAGAAGAAGACCCCATCCGCGCCGGAGCCATGCTGTAGGAGATCGGAGATGGCGTCGCGAGGATCCCGGAACTCCAGGGGTTGCAGCAAGGACCTGAACCTCCCGGAAGGACAATCAGCATCCACCAGGCCGAGAGGGGGGGGGGGGGGGGAAAGGGGGCATGCTCCCAGGGGAAGAGATGAAGCGACAAGGCGCGCCACCTCAAACAGGGAGCGAAGAGTCTCCGACCTAGTCATCAGAAGGGCCATCAGTAACGAAGGAGCATCCGACGAGCGTGCGGGTGGGGAGGCCGAACGGCTAAGAAGCGCTGAAGTGGAATCGTCCAGGAAAACGCTGAGGGCATCATCAACCTTGGGAGGCCAGCGCCGAGGGTGCAAGGCGGTGGGCTCCGCCGCGATGAGGAGCTAATCCGAGGAGAGTGACTGCGAGGGGGCGAGCGGGAATCCTCCGAGACCTGCGGGAAAGTCCGAGGCCGAAGTCAAGGTGTGCAAGAAACAAGGAGCCCGACGCAGACCTGGTCGCTGGGCGGGGAGTGAGGGAATGACGGGCAGAGACCGAGGAGCAGGGCAGGCAATGACGCTGAGGGTCCGGGATTGTGGAGCTGCGGAACTGCTGGCGGGAGACCGTAGTCCGTGAAGAAACGCGTCGACGTGGGCTCCGAACACGCGTGCGGGCGTCCAAGGTTCAAGCTGTGTCCGTCCTGGAGCGTTCCAGGGGTCGCCTGTCATGGGCCGCAAGACGATGCCGAAGGTCCGGCGTCAGGACGGCGTGTGGTTTACTTCTTTTTCTTTTCTTGTGATGCTTGTGTTCCGCAAGGCAGGGCGAGCTAGCTCGCTGCGGGCCAGGCTCGAGTGAGCTGGTGCGCAAGGGGGGAGTACGTCCCCCAACGTCAGGGCTTGGCAGCTGTTTGTTTTCCGCAAAGTGGGGCGAGCGGACTCGCTGCGGACCAGACTCGAGCGAGTTGGTGCACAAGGGGGGATCCTTCCTGTGCTGTTCCCCAACAGCAGTGTGGGTGCTTCTTCGACGGTCAGGGACCGAGGCATGCGTGAGGCTGCGGGACGGCGGTGGACATTCATGCCGATAGCATCTCCAGAGCTGGGACCAGCTCCTCTACCCAGGGCGCGCAGACATCGCAGGTGTGGCTGGGGGCACAACAGGAGCAGGAGCAGGAGAGGCAATCTGCATGCGTATCACTCGGCCACTGGAAATCGCCACAACGGGTGCAGGTGCAGACTTGACAACTGCAACATCATATCATAACAAGCACCTATATGCCAGCGCTAGCCTCACCTATCTGGTTTGTGAGTATCATGTATAACTCGAGGCAAAATTTGTATCGTTACATTGTTGTGTAATGTTCTGTGCATCTACTGTGGGAAATCAGGGTATTTACCCGACCACATATAGTAGCGCACCTTCATGTTTGTGTATGTATGTTTCTCCTGCCTACTTCCTAAGTTCCGGAGAAAGACATGGGTTATATAAGAGACCTGATCCATTCTTTTTAGGAATGGAAATGATTGTCTTATTCTATACCTGCGTATTTCTCTGTGGGCTGGCGATTGGGTGCCTGATAGGCGGGGGCAGGGGATCTAACTGTTGTCTGTCCAGCGCTGTGATTCCCCTTGGTTTGAGTACTGACAATTCTGCCAGCGCTAGCCTCACCTATCTGGTTTGTGAGTATCATGTATAACTCGAGGCAAAATTTGTATCGTTACATTGTTGTGTAATGTTCTGTGCATCTACTGTGGGAAATCAGGGTATTTACCCGACCACATATAGTAGCGCACCTTCATGTTTGTGTATGTATGTTTCTCCTGCCTACTTCCTAAGTTCCGGAGAAAGACATGGGTTATATAAGAGACCTGATCCATTCTTTTTAGGAATGGAAATGATTGTCTTATTCTATACCTGCGTATTTCTCTGTGGGCTGGCGATTGGGTGCCTGATAGGCGGGGGCAGGGGATCTAACTGTTGTCTGTCCAGCGCTGTGATTCCCCTTGGTTTGAGTACTGACAATTCTGCCAGCGCTAGCCTCACCTATCTGGTTTGTGAGTATCATGTATAACTCGAGGCAAAATTTGTATCGTTACATTGTTGTGTAATGTTCTGTGCATCTACTGTGGGAAATCAGGGTATTTACCCGACCACATATAGTAGCGCACCTTCATGTTTGTGTATGTATGTTTCTCCTGCCTACTTCCTAAGTTCCGGAGAAAGACATGGGTTATATAAGAGACCTGATCCATTCTTTTTAGGAATGGAAATGATTGTCTTATTCTATACCTGCGTATTTCTCTGTGGGCTGGCGATTGGGTGCCTGATAGGCGGGGGCAGGGGATCTAACTGTTGTCTGTCCAGCGCTGTGATTCCCCTTGGTTTGAGTACTGACAATTCTGCCAGCGCTAGCCTCACCTATCTGGTTTGTGAGTATCATGTATAACTCGAGGCAAAATTTGTATCGTTACATTGTTGTGTAATGTTCTGTGCATCTACTGTGGGAAATCAGGGTATTTACCCGACCACATATAGTAGCGCACCTTCATGTTTGTGTATGTATGTTTCTCCTGCCTACTTCCTAAGTTCCGGAGAAAGACATGGGTTATATAAGAGACCTGATCCATTCTTTTTAGGAATGGAAATGATTGTCTTATTCTATACCTGCGTATTTCTCTGTGGGCTGGCGATTGGGTGCCTGATAGGCGGGGGCAGGGGATCTAACTGTTGTCTGTCCAGCGCTGTGATTCCCCTTGGTTTGAGTACTGACAATTCTGCCAGCGCTAGCCTCACCTATCTGGTTTGTGAGTATCATGTATAACTCGAGGCAAAATTTGTATCGTTACATTGTTGTGTAATGTTCTGTGCATCTACTGTGGGAAATCAGGGTATTTACCCGACCACATATAGTAGCGCACCTTCATGTTTGTGTATGTATGTTTCTCCTGCCTACTTCCTAAGTTCCGGAGAAAGACATGGGTTATATAAGAGACCTGATCCATTCTTTTTAGGAATGGAAATGATTGTCTTATTCTATACCTGCGTATTTCTCTGTGGGCTGGCGATTGGGTGCCTGATAGGCGGGGGCAGGGGATCTAACTGTTGTCTGTCCAGCGCTGTGATTCCCCTTGGTTTGAGTACTGACAATTCTGCCAGCGCTAGCCTCACCTATCTGGTTTGTGAGTATCATGTATAACTCGAGGCAAAATTTGTATCGTTACATTGTTGTGTAATGTTCTGTGCATCTACTGTGGGAAATCAGGGTATTTACCCGACCACATATAGTAGCGCACCTTCATGTTTGTGTATGTATGTTTCTCCTGCCTACTTCCTAAGTTCCGGAGAAAGACATGGGTTATATAAGAGACCTGATCCATTCTTTTTAGGAATGGAAATGATTGTCTTATTCTATACCTGCGTATTTCTCTGTGGGCTGGCGATTGGGTGCCTGATAGGCGGGGGCAGGGGATCTAACTGTTGTCTGTCCAGCGCTGTGATTCCCCTTGGTTTGAGTACTGACAATTCTGCCAGCGCTAGCCTCACCTATCTGGTTTGTGAGTATCATGTATAACTCGAGGCAAAATTTGTATCGTTACATTGTTGTGTAATGTTCTGTGCATCTACTGTGGGAAATCAGGGTATTTACCCGACCACATATAGTAGCGCACCTTCATGTTTGTGTATGTATGTTTCTCCTGCCTACTTCCTAAGTTCCGGAGAAAGACATGGGTTATATAAGAGACCTGATCCATTCTTTTTAGGAATGGAAATGATTGTCTTATTCTATACCTGCGTATTTCTCTGTGGGCTGGCGATTGGGTGCCTGATAGGCGGGGGCAGGGGATCTAACTGTTGTCTGTCCAGCGCTGTGATTCCCCTTGGTTTGAGTACTAAGCACCTATATAGCATCCCAGTAGCCGTTTCTACAGCTGACCGCCTCTTAATGGGGATGGCACGCGCCGCCGGCATCAGTTGCTAATAACGTATTTGACAGTGCTTATAACAAGCCAGGGCCTTCCTACAGGGACGCTTGTTATCATATGTATATTCGAAAAGAAGGACTACGGTGCACCAGAAGTTGCGTGTTGTTTTTATTTATTTATTTATTTATTGTGCTGAGCATGCTGCTAGCATGGAGTGGATGCGCATAACAAGTGGACATCATCATCAACACAAGAAACGACCGGTCATAACTGCTCCGCCACGTCACGAGTGCACCCGCGCATGCAAAACTCTATGAGTAAGCAAAAAAAATCACAAAAGTGATGCTGCCGCCCGGCGCCAGAGGTACCGGTCACTGGCACACACCGAGACCTTACCTAGCCATCTCACAGAGGCTGGGGGGAGGGAAAAACCTGACACGCAGAAAGCGGGAGCACCACACCAAGGAGCCGGGGGCCACACACGTCAGGCAAGGGCGCCAAGTCCGCGACGGAAGTCCCAGAGGTACGGTAAACACACAAACTTGTCCGATGGCACACAGAGAAGAACCACAGAAGTAACAACAGTTCAAGGCACCCGAGTGCAATAACACACAGCCAGGAACCGAGGCTCCAAGTCGCAGGTACAACCGGCGCAGAACCCTATACAGCCGTAGGGAAAACTGCAGAGGGCGAACGCACGTCTGCACTTCACATCCTTACGTGCTTTCAGAGAGCACCAGAAGAAGAAGCACACAAGTAACAACAGTTCAAGGGCTCCGAGGCTACAAATACACAGCCGGGAACCAAGTCTCTAAGTCGAAGGTACAACCGGTGCAGAACTATACACAGCTGTAGGCTAAACACTGCAGCAGGCGAACACACGTCTGTACTCCGCAAGCTAAGAGAATAAACTGGCGTGTCTGCACAGGGCAGTTAACCGTTTGGGGTGGGACGGGAGGCTACTCTGGGTACTGGGTCACAGCGCCCCTAGGTTGCCTCACTTAGCCCTATAGGTACACATCGTAAGTTTTTGGCTAAAATTATGTAAGCTAAGAGACAGTTCCTTGTAGTAATGGCAACGATAATGTTTTTGAGGAAACAATTGGCTGCACCTGGTGCACTGTAACAAACAAAACAGACAAACCACCATCGTGCAAGAGGCCACGCGCTCACGGCCGGTCACGTACAGTCCCTCGTCAATGCCACCACCCGTTCCTCTTATTCTGACAGAACGCCGGCGGAGGCATTAATCGAAGCTTTACCTTGTCATGGTCGAGCTGCTACCAGGTCCTCCCGCCAAAGACCAACCATGTAATCCCCCAGAAAAACCCAAGGTAATCCCTCCAAGCTTCACACAGAGTTCACTCTCATTCTTTTTTTCTCTTTTTCCCCTTCTTTTTTTCCACATAAATCCTGGGAAAACACACCAAGCCCTGCTTCGAAGAGGTAACCATACACGAGGCGGTAATCCCACACGAAGCAGTGATCACACACGAAGTCTTCTGGTAATCACAATGTACACAGCCGAAACGAAGCAGGCTGAACACAACAGGTCTTGGTGAGCTAAGCGCAAAGACTGACGGGTACTGCCAGGCACGTGACCGGATAGGGAGGCAGGGGAGGCAACCCAGGGTTTCCAGGTAACAGCTCCCTAGAGTTGCCCTCCTGTTTGTGATGTATACACATTTTTTGGGGCTGAAACTGGTAAGCTAAGTGTACCTTCCTATTAGTAATGCCATCGGTAAGAGTTTTGAGAAAACAAACATCTTTTGTCAAAATATCATGGCTATTTTTGACCAATTTACTGATTTCTGGTGACCTTGACCTCTTTGAGGGTCAACCAAATTAGTACGCATAGACAGGTCTTATCATCAGGTATCTCTGTACCAAGTTTGGGTCTGACATGGCTATTTTTGACCAATTTCCTGATCTCTTGTGAAACTTACCCCTTCTGAGGGGTCAACCAAATCAGTATGCATAGAAAGGTCTTACTACCAGGTGTCTTTGTATCAAGATTGAATTTGAAGTTTGTGACTATTTGAGAAAAAAATAATTTGGTCAAAATATGGCTATTTTGACCTATTTCCTGACCCCATGTGACCTTGACCTTTGAGAGAGGTCACTCAAATAGTTTATAAAGGTCTTGCCACAAAGTATCCTTGGGCCAAGTTTCAAGACTGTGGCTTGAATAGTCTTCGAGAAAATGCCAACATTTAAGTTTACCCACTGACGACAGACACCGGACGCCCATAGACGACCACTGGCCCAGAACAAAGACTCACTTTTGCTTCACAAATGAGCCAAAAACTACAATTCTAACTAAAACTGGCATTTTTCACACACTTGCTGACCTCTTGTGACCCTTGATTTTTCCATGGGATCATCCAAATTTTATATGCATATTTAGGTTTTACTATTTAAGAGAAAACAGTTTTTGTCAAAATATAGCTATTTTGGACCTATTTTTAGGATCTCCCCATGACCCTTGACCTTTGCGATGGGCTGACTAATCAGCTACCTTTGTGCCAAATTTGATGGAAAAGTTTGCAAAAATAAATTTTTCAATTAAAATATATTTTTTTGAAAAATACTTACCGATGGTATTACACTTAGGGAATGGTTCTTAGCTAGCCTAATTTTAGCCAAATTTGGTTGTGTCCGTATACGGTATCGTTGGCAGGAGTGGGGCGCCATAGAATAGGCCCTCGCCAGAATAGCCTCCCCTTCTTCCCATCCGGTGCGAAAATACCCGTCATACCTCAGTTTAGCTTCTTAGCCAACCGCGGCAAGCGGGGCCGGTGGGAGGGACCTTCGAGTAATACCATCGGTAAGTATTTTTCAAAAAAATATATTTTAATTGAAAAATTTATTTGTTTTCTCAAAACACATTACCGATGGTATTACACTTAGGGAGAATCACAAAGAGGAGGTGGGTGCCGCCCTATCGCCCCCACTGCCAACGACACAGCCCACAGACCCGCCCTCGTACAGCAAACTCCCGATAATTTTAGCTAAGGTACTTACGGCGCCTAGGGCGCCGGGAGGGAGTGTTGCGCTGCTGCGATGTCTCCCACCAGCGTGAGGTTCTGCCGCTGGGTGGAGAGGTCCCTCAGGTAGAATCGGGCAAATGTGGACTCCGCTCGCCATCCCACGGCCGCCACAATGTCTTTCACTGCACAATTGCGGTCGAAGGCGAGACTTGTGGCCATGGCTCGGACCTCGTGCGCCCTGATGTGCATACGTTGGGCTACTTCTGGCGCGAGGTCTTGATAGGCCGAGCGGATCACCCAACGAATCCATGAGGAGATGGTCTGGGCGGATATGTCCTGTCTACCTGGGGACAGAGGGAGAAAAAGGCGGGTCCGTCTTCTGCGCAGCGGTCTGGTCCGTTGCAGGTACACACGCAAGGCTCTCACCGGGTCCTGTTGTCTGGACTCCCGGGTGGATTCTGTCACACGTAAAGGTCGGATGGTCATCATCTGTGGGGTCGTCAGAGGCGACCGCGTCTTGGCGAGAAAGGATGGTTCAGGTAGCAGTTGCACCGAGCCGTCAGTCCGGAACTGCAGATAATCTGATCGTGTGGACAGCGCGTGAAGCTCACTGACCCTGGAAGCGGTAGCAAGGGCCAACAGGAAGCACGTCTTTCTAGTTACATCCGGTAAGCTTGCCAACTGTAGGGGTTCAAAACGGGCAGAGTTGAGCCAAGGCAGGTCCCATCTAGGCAACAGTGACCGTAGCGCCGGGCGTTGTAAACCGAAGTGCGTCATGAGATCAGCCAGGTCTTTGCAGGCACCAGGGTCAGTCCGGCCCAGGTGGCGGTAGGTGTCAGCAATCATTGCCAGGTAACCCCGGATGGTAATAGGCGCCAAACTCTGGAAGTTGAACAGCCAGAGGAAGAACTCCGCCAGCTGGGGCATCGTCAACTCGGTGGGGTTAAGGTTGTTGTCACCACACCAGTCGCACAGCACCTTCCACTTCCCCTCGTAGACTCGTCTGGTAGAGGGTCTGCGTGCAGCAGCGATAGCTTCCACTGCGTCACCTGAGAAGCCTCTTCTGGTGAGGGCCTGCCGCACAACCTCCAAGCGTGTAGAAGGAGGCGCTCCGGGCAAGGGTGAAACAGCGGCTGTCGAGGTTGCTTGAGCATCGTGCGAGGCGTAGGAAGCTGAAGAGGTGGACTGGTGGCTAGGTTGAGCAGGTCCGTTGTCCACGACTTGCTCCAGCAGAAGGGCGCCACCAGGAACAGAATCGTGTTGCAGCCGCGAAGCTTGTGGAGGACTTTGGGAACCAGCACCGTCGGCGGATAGGCGTAGGCGATGAGCCCGTCCCAGGGAATGGACAGTGCGTCGACCGCCCAAGCTAGAGGATCTGGAACCGGCGAGACGAACAGCGGCAACTGGTGGTTCCAACGGGTGGCGAACAGGTCGATCATAGGAGCTTCCCATCTGGCCGCGATCAACTGGAAGATGTCCGGCCGCAGTGTCCATTCTGTGTGTAGGAGCTGTCCGCGGCGTGATAAGGAGTCGGCCAGCACGTTGAGATGACCTGGGATGTGTCTGGCGCGCAGAGTGATGCCCCGATCTTCGCACCAACGAAGCAGCTGGTACAGGAGGATGCACAGAGAAGGGGAGCGCGTACCGCCCTGCTTCTGTAGGTAAGCGACGACTGTGGAGTTGTCGGACAGCACGAGCAGTTCCTGACCCTGGAGCTGAGAGTCCCACGTCAACAACGCCTGCCACACCGCCTGCAACTCCAACCAGTTGATGTGTCGGGTCAGAAGATCCGTGGGCCATACCCCCGAGGCTGTCGTGAATGCCGGTAGCAGATGGGCTCCCCAACCGGTGAGACTTGCGTCGACGCAAAGGGACAAGCTGGGAGGCGGTGTGTAAAGGGAGACTCCCGAAGCCAGCCAGCTGTGGTCCGCCCAGCGCCTCAGGTGTGGGAGTAACATCGGGGGAACCGGAATCAGAGCGTCGATGTCGTCCGTCGAGGGTCGCCAAAGAAGTAGTAGGTGCAACTGGAGCGGTCGGGAATAGAGACGTCCCAGGGGAATCAGGTCTGCAGCCGCACTCATCAGGCCCAGCAACTGTAGCCACACCCGTGCAGAGACCCTGTCCTGCTGAGCCACCTGTCGCGCCAGATCGCTGATCTTCTGTATACGTGTCTCCGGGAGTCGCACTAAGTTGAGATCGGTGTGGAACTCCATTCCCAGGTGGACGAAACAGCGGGACGGGGAGAGGTCGGACTTGCCCGTGTTGACGATGAACCCGAGGAAGTCGAGGAGGTCCAGGAGTGCGTCTCGGTCTCTCTCCAAGGCGGAGTCCACCTGGTTTCGTAGGAGAAGATCGTCGAGGTAGTTGGACGTAGGGCTTGAACTCGTCCTTCTGGCCCTGGCGACGACCGCATCCATGATCCTGGTGAACACCCACGGGCTGAGGTTGAGACCAAAGGGTAGAGCGCGGAACTGGTAGACGATTCCGGCAAAGGCGAAACGAAGGAAGCGTCTGGACGCCGGGTGCATTGGAACATGTAGATAGGCGTCTGCGAGGTCGAGGCTGATGGCGAAATCGAACGGCTGCACCGCGGAACGCAGAGCTCGAGCGGTTTCCATCCGGAACGGCGGGGCGACGAGGAACTTGTTTAGTGCGGAGAGGTCGATGACCGGCCGCCACTTGCCCCCCGGCTTGGGAACCACGAACAGGCGACTGTAGAAGGCCGGAGAGTCGTGGCGTCTGACTACCTCTGTGGCGTTCTTCTGGAGAAGTGCCGCCACCTCGTTGCGTAGCGCCTCTGCTCTGAGCGAGTCGGCGGGCATCGACGTCCAAAGTGGAGAACGGCGCAGTGGAGGGGGTGAGCGGAATGACAGCTGTAGTCCTTGGCAAACTGTCGAGAGGATCCACGGGTCGTCGGAAAACAGCGAGGTCCAAGCGTCGCTGTGAAGTGCTAGTCTCCCGCCGACAGGGGACCCGGAAGCGGTCGGGGGAGACGTGATCGGAGTGTAGTCATCGGGCCCTACCACGCCCGAAAGGACGGCGGGCAGGTCTAGGCCAAGCGGGGGCGGGGACGGGGGCGTCTGCGGGGCCAGGTTTAGGTCGTCGGGGGCGACCAAAGGCCGGTTGGCGGGGGGGAAGACGTCCACGACTGGTAAAGGGGCGACCGCTGGGTCTGGTGGTCCGCAAGCCTCGACCCGCGGGCCTGCGGGTTGTAGGAAAGCGGAGCGGGGCGAACCTGGTGGGCCACAATTCCTTGCTGGATTCCTTAACCGCCTGCCAATGAGGGCCGAAGAGGAGCTCGTTGCCCAGCGGGGCCCGCCGCAGCTGGTTCTTGATCTCCGACGGTAGTGAGCAGGCTTGTAAAACAGCATCTCGCCGCATGAGGTCGCAGTTTGCCGCCGCCGTCATCGCGTTGACCGAGGTGTGGTAGGCTGCGCGGTTGCAAGACACGGTCAAGGCCAAGATGTCGGTCAAGAGCGGTGCGATGGTAGGGCTCCAAGCATCCTCCACCCGTCGAACTATCGCCTGAGTCGCCAAGTCCAAGAATCCTGCCGAAGCTAGCGCATTGCGGATGAGTACCGCCGTCTTAGTCAGTCCAGGAGGGAGTACCGCTCTTTCTTTTTGTCGAGTAAGGCCCGCACAGGAAGTCGCTGAGGGATCCACCTCCGGCAGAGGGCAAGCAAAGGCCTGAGAGTGTCCTGCGTACCACTTCTGCTGGAAAGCTATCATGAGGTCCGCCGGCCACTTGTGGTCCGAGAAGAATCCCGTATCTCCAAGCGAACCCTGCAGTAGGTGAGTCGACAGGGCATCCCGGATGTCGCGAAATCCAGGCGGTTGCGGTAGAGACTTGAAGCGCTTGGCGTGACGCTCCGCGTCCACAAAGGCCGAGGCTCTCTTCTTCGCCGGTGGAGAAGGAGGGCAGTCTTCCGCCGGTAAGGTAGCGGCAATAAGTCTCGCCGCTTCGTCTAACGCACGCATGGTCTCCGTTCTGTGTCCGAACGACGCTGGGGGAACATCCGTTTCCCCCGGAGAATCCGAGTGCAGGCTCGGTGCGGCGTCCAACCAGGCGGACACCGAGTCTCCAGGAGTCAGGCTGACGGAGTCCAGAACACGAGCGGAGCTTCCAAGCTTGTCTGAAGCCCTCCCGGGATCCGCGGGTGCCAGAGGTGTCGTGTGGCGCCGCGGCGACGAAGCCATGTTGGGAAGAGGAGGTCTTCCACCGGGTGCAGAAGGCGAACTCCTGGGAGCACGGTGCCCCCGCGGCGAGCGGCTGTGACGCGAAGAGCGGGAACTGTGCGAAGTCCGCCGGGACCGACGTGAGTCCTGTTTTGTCCGAGTCGCTGAGCGGCGCCTATCACGGGGTTCCCGTGAGGCGTGATGACGAAAGGAACGAGGGCTAACATGACGGTAAGAGTCCACTGTACTGGCGTGCCGTCTCGGACTCGATCTCCTTTGAGTGTCTCTGCGTGGTAAGGGGTAGCAACTCGAGTCCGAAGAGCTAAGCTCTCTCGAACGAAAGCGGCGATCCGGATCCCGACGTGACGTCGAGGGTCGTCTTTCCAAACTATATCTGCCGCGTGTGCTGTGGCCCCGCGCTCGGAAAGGCGAAACAGAAGCATCACCCCTAACCTGGGATCTGGAGGTAGTGCGCGTGTTCAAACCCGGCCTGTCCACCCTGCGGGGGCCTGCGTCTCGCAAAGGCGGAAATCTCTCTGTCTGTCGTTTGTCCGCTCTATCGTGTGGCGAGGTGGCTACCAAGGTCGCACTCGAGGGCGTGTATCTCTGCTCATAATGGACCAGAGTCCCGGACAGCCGTCCCTCCCGCAGGCGCTTATACTTGTCGAGCCTGCGATCGTCTGAGCGAGCGAAGTCTGGTAGCGTCGTGGTGTCGCCAAGAGCCGCCATCTCTGCGGTCTTATCAATGGTAGCCGTTACTAGCACTAACGACGTGTCAGCTAACTCACCCGCTGACGCATTTCCAGGTTCCGGTGCCTTCTCCGCCACAGGTAAAGGCCCTGCCTTGGGCCCCCCAAAGGTGTCCGTGGTCGTCTCTAAGGATCGATCTCTCGGAGGAGACCTATGGTCTCTGCGGGACAACGAAGTCCCTATGTAACCTCTAGAGGCCTCTGACCGGCGCTCTCTGGTAGGCTTTGTACACTCTCCGCGGGCCAACACAGTCTCTGTCACCGACTTGGGGCCCACCTTCGTACATTTGGCCGTCTCTGCCCCGTGACTACTGCCAGGACTGGAATGATCTCTGCGGGACAACGAAGTCCCTGTCACTGGCTTAGGTCCCACCTTTGGGCCACCGGTCGTCTGAGACCGGTCACTTTTGCGAGGCCTGGAATAGTCTCTGCGGGACAACGAAGTCCCTGTTACTGACTTTGGTTCCACCTGTGGGCCTCCGGTCGTCTCAGCCAGTCGACTTCTGCTAGGCCTGGGGTAGTCACTGCGGGACAACGAAGTCCCTGTTACTGACTTAGGTTCCACCTGTGGGCCTCCGGCCGTCTCAGCCGGGTTATTTCTGCTAGGCCTGGAATAGTCTCTGCGGGACAACGAAGTCCCTGTGACTGACTGGGTTCTCTCCTTAGGGCTGGCCGTCCGCGTCGGTCGGTCTTGCATAGGCGTCGGACGCTCCCTGCAGTAGAAACGCCACAGGTCTGACCACGCTTCTTCCGGCCATGAGGCGCAGACATCACAAGTATGGTTGGAATCGCAGCCGGAGCAGGGAAGGCAAAACTCGTGTTCATCTGAGGGCCATTGAAAATCCCGACACATCGTGCAGGTACGAACCTGGTATCTGAAAAAAGATAGCAGAATGAAGGACGAGCGAGTGTGGCCTCTAAGGACACGCAAGAAGTGACTGCGCGCAAAATGTATCGAGCCTACTCGAAAAACGAAGCGAGTGCACCAAACGTGCCGACGCTCGGCGCTCTTTTCCCCCCCAGAGCGCCGGTCGAGGGCATGTACCGAGATGTTACCTGGCCATGTCGAGACCGGTGTCAACCCACGTCTGTCCAGCGAAGTGAAGACCCCGACGCAAGGGATCGCTCGCCGCGAAGTCCGACCGGGCAGCAAGTCGAAGCAGAGCTCAGAAACCGCAAGGCCCAGTCCCCACTGCTAAGCTTCCCGTCACCAGAAACCGCCAGGCACAGTGTCGAACAGACCCAGGCGAAGACAAGTAGCCGCCGAGTGAAGGCGCAATCCAACCAAGGTCGAAGACCGGTTCAAGTCAGCACGGAGCACGAAGTGGACACAACCGAACTCGGCGCCAGCTAAGAACTAAACTGGGGTATGACGGGTATTTTCGCACCGGATGGGAAGAAGGGGAGGCTATTCTGGCGAGGGCCTATTCTATGGCGCCCCACTCCTGCCAACGATACCGTATACGGACACAACCAAATTTGGCTAAAATTAGGCTAGCTAAGAACCATTCCCTAAGTGTAATACCATCGGTAATGTGTTTTGAGAAAACAAACACTGATAAAAACTACAATTCTGTTATAAATTGGCATCTTTCAGGCATTTGCCAACCTCTTGTGACCCTTAGCCTTTCCAAGGGGTCATCCAAATTAGTGTGCATAGATCAGTATTACCATTAGGTATCTCTGTACCAAGTTTGAATTTGAACATAATACTTGAGAAAACATTTTTGGTCATAAATATGGCTATTTTGGACCCATTTCTGGACCATCTGTGACCTTGACCTTTCAGAGGTCACTGAAACTGGTATGTTTAGAAAGGTCTTGTCACAATGTATCCTGTGGCCAAGCTGAAGTCTGTGTCTTAAATAGTCCCTGAGAAAATGCCAAAATTTAAGTTTACCATGGACAACAAATACCGGGCACTGGACAGATGCCATAACGTGCCACCATCAGTCAAAAGGTTAAATACAAACTAGCCATGCTTAGCACAGATGACACCATCTTTGTGCTTCAAGTAACCTCCAGAGCATGCTAGCAAGTGCCCCAAGCAACTAAAAATAAGCAAGGCATTCCGCAGACAAAGTAGCCAAATTGCTCGAAGCAGTTTTGCCTACAAAACACAAGGCTGGTCTAAACACTTTTGGATAGAAAACTGTCATCACACCTTTTGCAGGGTCATATTCATCTTCACTGTCACTGAGGGGAGGAGGAGGACCTGGAGGGGGCCCTGGCGCTTTCCGTTTCCTCTTCACATCGTCTGGTATCATTGGCCCAGTCATATCCAGACCCCTGTCAGAGCACAATTAAGTCATTATTAACCCATTTAGCCCCGAGTCCCTACAGCAGGAGATGGATTGGCCATGATAATTCAAGGGTAGTGCCAGATTAGCTTGGAGCCTGAAGCAAATCTGGCACTACCCTTGAATTATCATGGTCTATCCATCTCCTGCAACTGGTACATAGTCATTAGGCAACCCCTCCAAAATTTGAGAAATGGGACCTTGGGGCTAAAAGGGTTAACCCCTTCACTGCAAGTGGATGCAGATTTTGCTTGCCTAAATGTTTGTTAATTCAATGCCAGAGTCGCAGATGTCCAAGTAACATGGGGAACAAAGTAGTGTCTCCAAGAGGCACATAACCTCATGAGCTCCCAAAGCTGAGAGGGGTTAAGGAGGATCTGCGTCTCTTGCAGTTGGAAAATGGTCAGTTTTTCTTAGCAGTGAAGGGGTCAAACAAATGCTAGAAAATATAAAAATAAAAATAGTTACATTCATAGCTCTACATTTGACTTTCAAGTGTTTCCAGAACAACTGTCCATTTATCATGATAGCGAAAAGCTGCATTCATTTCAAGCAACAAGGTATCTAATGAAACACAAGCACACAAGAAATGAAACACAAGCACACAGCCACAGTGAAGACATATCATAAATGCACTTACTCATATGCTGATCTTTTCTTCAGAATACTAGGCGGCATGATGTCAGGGTAGTTGCCCATCAGCGGTGGTGGGATCTCATTAGGCAGTGGAATCATGGATGGAACTGTAAGAAGTACATTTTATAATTCATTCAACTTTATCACAAATCATTCAACGTTCCAGTTTTTAACAATGTTTACATACATCATCATGTTTATGATATTCAGTTTAGAAGTGCTATACACCAACAGGGGGGAAATAAAAAAGAAGTACCCCGTTCTGCAAGGGGCATACATTCTTTCAGCTTGCTGGGACTCATGACCATTTATGCCTCCTGCAGCCCCCATTTACACCTGTCTTCCTCAGGCGGATGAGGTCTTGAGGAGTTCCACAGATCTATAAGTATGACAGTTACCTGTGTGATCAACTGGTGCATCTGGCAGGGGAATCTGGTCCAGTTGTACACGTTCAGCGTTACGTACTTGCTCTGCAAAAAAAAAAAAAAAAAACTCTAATAACAGATCCACTAATAGTCAACAAAACAGATGATACATTTAGCACAGATTCACATGGTTGAATAGCTTAGTAGTAGAAATTACGCTACTTTCTTTTAACCCTTTTAGCCCCACAGGTGCTTTTCCCAAATTTTGAAAGTATTACTGAATGACTATGTACCAGTTGCAAGAGGTGGATTGACCATGATAATTCAAGGGTAGTGCCAGATTTGCTTCAGGCTCCAAGCTAATCTGGCACTACCCTTGAATTATCATGGTCAATCCATCTCCTGCTGTAGAGACTTGGGGCTAAATGGGTTAACCTTAGCCTTTACTTTCGTTGAGACCTGATCACCGACACTGATCATAAGAAGAAGAAATCGTACTAAACAAGGCATTATCAGGTAGTTGCTGCTAGTTAACAAGCCTCGTGGCTAAATAGCACACATTATATTATCAAGCAACAAAATAAATTAGCCAGCACAGCTGTACTCTAGAGTCAAGTACCAAACCAGTCAGGTACAACCCTTGTTTGATTTCAAGCAGAAGGCACTGGATGCGCAAAAGGTACCAGACATAGCTGTACCAGATTGCTTACCAAAGTACTGGATTAACTTCTGTCTTGTTTTGTCATATTCTGCCTCAGCCTTTTTCAGTTCAATGGCATATTCAGGCTTCTCTTTCTCCTGGAAAAAGAAAGCAGCAAAAATAACACGATGAGGATTTCTTTATCTTTAAGTGCATTCTAAAAGGAAGACAACTGTTGGTTTGTTTTCACTACAAAACAATCATAACTCCTGAAATAACAAGGCTATTGTCATGACACAGGTTTTTTTCATCTATTTTTGTAGGGGAGTATATTTAGAGGGGTGACAGATTAGCTAGTTACCGGGTAGCGAAAGCATAGGTGTCTAGTATTTGGCCTCTACACGGGTGTTTTGCTGCTGTGTGTGCGTACAGAAGAAGGGCGTGACGCACATGATCGCTCGGTCTGTGCGATCGGGTGGGTATTGTTTCACGTGAATTTCAATCACATGATTTACTGAGTGTTTTTTTCGCTAACCGAACGTAACGAAATTGCTAGTCAATCGCATTTCCAACAGCAAACGAGTTAGTCGCATTCCAGCTGCGCAGTCAATGAAACTAGTCTTCGAGGGGGGATTTCGCGGGCGTGGTTAGCCATTTTCCGCGGTCCTCAAGTAGCGTGTCGTCCTCCTGTGGCGGTTCCACGATACGGCTCTGGTCACTCCAGAGTTGGTGTCCTGTGAGAAGAAGAAGAAACTGCAACGACTGAACCCCTGGCTTGTCTTGTCTTTGTTTGTCTTCGTCCCAACCCGGGGCGTCTCCACGGATAGCGGTGAGTACACTCAACAATTCGTTAGTGGCCATTTGCTCGGTTATTATTTTGGTTAATGTGTATTGGGGGGCAAGTGTAAGAATAGAATGTAGAAGTGAATGCCATCTGTTGTATTTTGTAGTATCTAGCGTCAGATTAGTTACTGGGATTTAACACCGAGCGGGCGACTGAGGCCATCTCACTATTTAGCATAGGAGTGTAAATTTGGAAGCGAGTCATATGGTGACGTGTAAATATGCTTTTTGGTTGAGTGTAAATTTATTGTTGTGGGGGAGAGGTGAAGGGACGTAAAAGACAGCAGTTAAAGTTGTGGGAAGGGTGATGTGATTGCCTTTTTGTTAGTTATTCATATGTGTACTTTGCACCTGTGTTGTAGTGTATCCAAATCAAGTTCCAAACCCGGTTCCAAAGCCAGAATTAACCAGCTAAGTCTGCCGTTGCGCTGTGCGGAAGGCTTTCGTTGTGAGAGTGGAGGCTGGCCGTGTCTTTCCACTTGGGGGTCTACGACACCATACCTGGGTGCTGTCGAGAGTATTGTGGCGCGCCCCGTGTTAAGCCAGGTCAGGTCGCCCCATTTAGTTATTTCTAATTCGTCCAACGTATCTTGTTTGTTTGTAAACTGGTAGAGGATGATGTGTTAATTTCATCTCCACATAGTGACAGTGTTGCGAGGAGAGCTTTAATGCAGTGTCCGTGATATTTTGAAATATTGTATTGTTTAAATGTAGCCTTGTGTTACGGAAGACCTTGTCGCGGAAGCAAGAGCGTAGAGCTGAGCTCAACTGTTGTGCTTCACGGCTGTTTGGCCCAGCGCTAAAAGTGGCCACTTAGTTTGTTCCAGCCTCGCGCTGGGACCATATGGCGTTGAGGCGCGTCCCCTGGGTGGTGGATAGGGGGTCCCTCGTGAGAGGGGTGCACCGAATGAAATAAGGTGCCGTGAACCAACATGGTCTAAGGGAAGGTGACCCCGACAGAAAACCCCTGGTCCTCCTAGTAAGGGGGTTGGACGTGGGGGTAGCTTCCCCACCCTGCAAAAAAGAAAATAGCTACAAAAACGCAGACGAAAAGACTAACAGTAATTCCTTTCCTGGAGGAGGAAGGTTCTTCTACCAGAAGACTTATGACGTCCTGTGGTGAAAGCCGGAAGTCTTCGGAAGCCACAGGACCGAGCTGCCTCTCTCTATCCAGGGATACAACCATGGGCACATGGAACGTCAAGACCATGTACCAGAGCGGCAAGGCCGCCCAGATAGCAGCGGAAATGCAAAAGTACAACCTTTCCCTGCTAGGTATCAGTGAAGCCAGATGGACGCAGTCTGGCCAGAAAAGGCTGTTAAGTGGGGAGATGATTCTGTATTCAGGTCATGAAGAGGAGAATGCCCCCCATACAGAAGGTGTAGCATTCATGCTGTCACCAGTGGCACAGAGAGCGCTGATGGGCTGGGAATCTCTTGGGCCAAGAATTATCACAGCAGCCTTTAGAACCAAGAAAAATCTCAAACTGAACATCATCCAGTGCTATGCGCCCACTAATGACAGTGACGAGGAAGAGAAACAAGAGTTCTACGACCGACTCCAGAGTGCCTTGGACAAATGTGCGGAAGAGACATCACCATCGTCATGGGCGATTTTAATGCCAAAATAGGGGAGGACAACACCGGATATGAAGAGGTGATGGGGAGACAGGGACTAGGCTTGGAGATGAGTGAGAACGGGGAGAGGTTTGTAGACTTTTGTGCTCTAAACCAACTTGTCATTGGAGGCAGCATCTTCCCACACAGAAGAATACACAAAGCAACTTGGGTCTCACCTGACCATACAACAGAGAACCAAATAGACCATATCTGCATTAGCAAGAAATTTAGAAGATCCCTTCAAGATGTTCGAGTGAGGAGGGGAGCAGATGTCGCCTCAGACCACCATCTGCTTACCTTAAGAATGAAGCTCAAGCTAAAGAAAAGCCGCACAGAGACAACAAGAAGACAGCGCTATAATGTAGGCCTCCTGAGAGAAACTGGAGTTAGAGAAGAGTTCAAACTGGTGCTGTCCAACCAGTTTCAAGCGCTACAGGAGCTAGTAAATGAAGAGGAGGCGGTCACCACAGAGCAGCAGTGGAAGGCAGTTAGAGAGGCGCTGAACTCAACCTGCAAAGACACTGTAGGGTTTAGGAAACACCATCAAACGGACTGGCTGTCAGCACAGACCTTGAAGAAGATAGAAGTGAGGAAGCAGAAGAAGCAGTTGTCAACAACAGTCGCACGAGAGCAGCCAAAGTAAGGGCACAGGGGGAATACTGGGAAGCCAACCGCGAGGTGAAGAGGAGTATCAGGGCAGACAAGAGGGCCTACACAGACAGCCTGGCAGCAGAGGCAGCAGGCAGCGGCAACATGAAACAGCTCTACGACATTACCAGAAGATTGTCAGGCAAGTATGGCCATACAGAAAGACCAGTAAAAGACAAAGAAGGCAAGCCTATTGCAGACAGAGCAGACCAACTCGACAGATGGGCCAAGTATCTTGAAGAGTTACTGAACAGACCTAGCCCACCCGACCCCCCAGACGTCCAGCCAGCAGAGACCGACCTACCCATCAGCTGTGACAGACCCAGCCGGGAAGAGATCAGAAGAGCAGTGGCATTTTTGAAGAACGGCAAAGCAGCAGGCCCAGATGGCATCCCAGCGGAGTCTCTGAAAGCAGACCTAGAGACAACAGTGGAGATGCTGTACCCACTGTTTGGAAAGATCTGGGAAGAGGAGGTGATGCCGGCTGACTGGAAGGAGGGGTACCTAATCAAGCTTCCCAAGAAAGGCGACCTCAGCAAGTGTTCCAACTACAGAGGAATTACGTTGCTGTCAGTACCAGGAAAGGTCTTCAACAGGATCATCCTGGAGAGAATGAAGATTGATTGATTGATTGATTGTACATTGCTTAACGTCCCGACAGCAACAAGGCTTTCTCAGGACGTGCCTGCACTGCTTGTGAAAAAAAACCCAAAAAAAACAGAACATTGAATGTATGTCGCCAGCCGGTCAAATACGTTAAATAAACCTAACACATGGGGCCTAAATAAGGCTAAGACCATTTAGCAACACACATCCAATATCAAGAGCTACAGGCAGTGCAGACAGTAGGGAGAGTTTTAAAAAGGCAAATACAGGTGAATGGACAAAGGGTAGACAGAAACACATGCCCCAGAATAGAGAGAAAAACCCACCCTGTGGGGCTGACCAGGGTGACCCTGGGAACTAAAAAATACCTAACCCCACCCAAGTCCCCCAGGGCAGACCCGGGTGGGGTGAGAGAATGAAGAGCTCCGTTGACCCCCAGCTGAGAGACCAGCAAGCAGGATTCAGGAAGAACCGATCATGTACAGACCAGATCGCCACTCTCCGCATCATCGTGGAACAGTCTCTGGAGTGGAGCTCCCCGCTGTACGTCAACTTTGTGGATTATGAGAAAGCATTTGACAGTGTGGACCGAGAGACTCTGTGGAAACTCCTACGACACTACGGTGTACCCACAAAGCTCGTCCGCCTGATCAAGAGCAGCTACGATGGCATGACATGTCGTGTGATCCACGAAGGGCAGTTCACCAGGGAGCTCAAAGTCAGAACTGGTGTCAGGCAGGGGTGTCTGCTGTCTCCGTTCCTCTTCCTACTAGCCATAGACTGGGTCATGAAGAGGATTGATGGATTGATTGTACATCGCTTAACGTCCCGACAGCAACAAGGCTTTCTCAGGACGTGCCTGCACTGCTTGTGAAAAAAAACTAAACAGAAAATTGAATGTATGTCGCCAGCCGGTCAAATACGTTAAATAAACCTACAACATGGGGCCTAAATAAAGCTAAGACCATTTAGCAACACACATCCAATATCAAGAGCTACAGGCAGTGCAGACAGTAGGGAGAGTTTTAAAAAGGCAAATACAGGTGAATGGACAAAGGGTAGACAGAAACACATGCCCCAGAATAGAGAGAAAACCCCACCCTGTGGGCTGACCAGGGTGACCCTGGGAACTAAAACATGCCTAACCCCACCCAAGTCCCCCAGGGCAGACCCGGGTGGGGTTCATGAAGATGACCACAGAGCACAGACGAAGTGGAATACAGTGGACACTGTGGACACAGCTTGACGACCTCGATTTTGCAGACGACTTGGCATTACTGTCCCACACTCATCAACAAATGCAGGACAAGAACACGAGGCTTGCTGACATCTCGTCCCAAGTGGGCCTCACCATTCACAAACAGAAAACAAAGACAATGAGGCTGAACGCAACCAGGGAAGAACCAGTCTTGCTTGCTGGCACCCCGTTGGAGGAGGTAGAGTCCTTCACCTATCTCGGGAGCATCATAGACAAAAAAGGCGGCACTGATGCAGATGTCAGAGCACGAATCGGTAAAGCCAGAGCAGCCTTTCTCCAGCTGAAAAAAGTGTGGAGTTCCAGAGAGCTGTCACAACACACCAAAGTCCGGATTTTCAACTCCAATGTAAAAGCAGTTCTCCTATATGGAGCAGAGACTTGGAGATTGACAAAAACCACAGTCAACAGAGTACAGACCTTCATGAACAGTTGCTTTAGAAGAATTTTGAAAATCCACTGGCAGAGAAGATCAGCAACGTCAGACTCTGGGAGAGAACAGAGCAGATAACAGCAGAGAATGAAATTGGGCGAAGAAGATGGGGATGGATCGGTCACAGTCTGAGAAAGCCAGCTTCCAGTATCACTAGGCAGGCATTGTCATGAAACCCCCAGGGAAAGAGGAAAAGAGGTAGGCCGAGAAACTCCTGGCGTCGAGACCTCCAAGCAGACATCAAAGAGACTGGGAACCACCTGGAGTAGAATCGAAGGAGAAGCACAGGACAGGAGTTGCTGGAGGTCTCTCGTCGACGGCCTATACCCGGGTAGGGGTGACAGGCGTAAGTAAGTAAAGTAGTTTGTTCCAGGCGAGCCGAGAAACTGGGTCACAAGTCGTGCTCACGCGCTGCCTCAGCGAGTCTCTCAGCTATCAGGCTAGCTGTGGGCTTCCTGCTAAGAGCAGTACAGCAGGGAAAATGACTACCTTTTGTTTTTCGTGACTCTCTTATTTACCGTTCAAGTATGTGATGCAAAACTTTGTTTGTTTAAAAGCGGACATTCTGCCCAACACACTGACACCAAGCACACTATAGTTGTGACAAACCAGTAGCCAGCAGGATAAGGTGGAAATAAAGAAAAACAACAACAACAGATTTCACTGTCTGTGTAGTGTTTTTTTTCACAAAATAGATGAAGTTCCAACATCAATAACACAAATACGATATGAACTACATCAAAACGGACTTGCATGTGCTAGAAGTAACATGCCTAAAGTAAGTATGACTTACCAGATCAGAGATACCGTGAAAGGGGCCGGAGAGCGGAGGGTGATAATGAGGTCACTGTTAGTGCCAGTACTCTCAGACACAGGCACGAAGCAGTAGCATGGATCAATGTTATCATTTCTTTCATGTACTTCATTTAGTCTTTCTATAATGTTCTTCTATAGCAAATCACTTAGTCAGACATTACATTTTTTGTACATAGTTAAGTTAACAAGACTGCAGACATACGGCCCACTGACACTAAATGGTCTGGTTTGTAAGAGGCCGAGAGGCCCGTGGCAGCAGAGAAGGAATTCATGATAAAACTGACAGACGATAGCCAGAAGTCAAGTGATATCCATGATGCCGCATTCCTTGCTATTAACATTAGTTTCATCTACAATTAGATATTCTTGTTGTATGGTTTTTAGTGGGATAAAAACATTCAGGCAGTCAGTCATTGGAATATGTGTCTTGTGCGTTTTCTGCTTTTGTGACGGAGGAGTGCTTGCTAAATGAAGGTGACTTTTTGTTTAGTCTCTTTCTAGCTATAGGACCTATTATCAGTCGTAACGTATGTTTATGTGAGAGTTTGCATCAATTTAAATGGTGTAGATTGTGAAAATGGAGGACGCCTCACACACTGTCAGTGTCCATGAATTTAGACTCAATTCTCTGTGTCGAATATGTGGAAGGAGGTCAAGAAAAAGGTATGACAAAAAAACAGGCCATATCATGCAGTAAATATGAACAAATGATACAGACGTGTTATGGGATAAATCTCCATAAGGACAGGGCGTTAAAGATAATCCCAAAACAACACATACTTGAATGCCACTGTGCATACATTATCGCACAATGGGGCTTCGGACTGGCACTCCATGGTGAGCAGGGAGGCAAAGAGATGCATGCACCAATAAACATTCTAAAGAGCAGGACATATGGCTTGCAAACGGAAGCAGAGTAGCTCAAATTACTCATAACAGAACACATGGCACTATTGTCACCTGTGCTGTACTCAGTCATGCCACCTGTGAAGAAAAGAAAAGAGTAAATGGAAGCACGTGATTGTTATGCTGTCGTTACACATACACGCGGTGATGTGTGTTTTTTTTTTAAATATCACACCATCGAATTTCTACCGCTTTCTGTCAGACAATTAAGCTAATCTTTTATTTCTTAATCACAAAGTTGGTCGCAGTTGCTGTCGGAGGAGGTTTTGGTGTGCCAAGCAGACTGATGTGCATAGGTATATTGAATTTCTTTATTCTGTTGTGGTCCGTTCATGTTCAAAGCAGACTTTTCCAGATTAAATATTTTCGTCCTGAGAAACTATCCAAGAGTGAGATCATCTTGTTTACCACACAACAGTTTTCTTTAACCCGTTTAATACCACGGCTGCATTTCCCAAATTTTGGAGGTGTCATCTACTGAACGACTGAGTAACAGTTGTAGTAGATGGATTGACCATGATAATTTAAGGGTAGTGCCAGATTAGCTTTGTGCTTGATGTCACCAAGCTAATCTGGCACTACCCTTGAAATACCATGGTCGATCCATCTCCTGCTGTAGGGTGTTGGAGTAAAACTGAAAGTAGTGCCAAAGAACTGTGTGTCCAGTGTTGACAGATCCGTGCTACTGCCATGTGCCTGTGAGAGTACTAGCACTAACAGTGACCTCATTATCACCCTCCGTTCTCTGGCCACTTTCACGGTATCTCTGATCTGGTAAGTCATACTTACTCTAGGCATGTTACTTCTAGCACATGCAAGTCTGTTTTGATGTAGTTTGTATCGTATTTGTGTTACTGATTTTGGAACTTCATCTATTTTGTGGAAAAACACTACACAGACAGTGAAATGTTTTTTTCTCTTTATTTCCACCTTTGCCTGCTGGCTACTGGTTTGTCACAACTATAGTGTGTTTGGTGTCAGTGTGTTGGGCAGAATGTCTGCTTTTAAACAAAGTTTTGCATCACACACTTGAACGGTAAATAGTCATAAGTCATGAAAAACAAAAGGTAGTCATTTTCCCTGTAGTACTGCGCCTAGCAGGAAGCCCGCTTATCAGCTAGCCTGACAGCTGAGACTTACTGAGGCAGCACGTGAGCACGACTTGTGACCCCGTTTCTCGGCTCGCCTGGAACAAACTAAGTGGCCAAACTGAAACAGCCGTGGCTTCCGTTGAAGTCTAGTAACTTTTGAACTATTAAGTTTGCTTAATTTTCGGTGTGTTGTATTGAGGATGTTAGTTCCATTATATTATAGTCGACTTTGTGGTCGAAATACTGTTATTTAAAGGCAGTCATGTGCTGTGGAAAACCTTATCGTGGAGGCAAGAGCGTAGAGCTGAGCTGAGCTCGACGGTTGTACCTTGGGCGAAAAGGTCCAGTGACCTATGATCGGTATTAAGTTTGTTCCACGTTCATTTGTGTGTCAGTAAGCATATTTGCTTCAGTATATTGGATATTGTGCTATTTGAAACAGTTACGTTAGGAACCACATGCTGTGAGGGATGCTTCACGGAAGCAAAGGCATAGGTCTATTGGCGTTAGCGCTTGACGCTTGTGCTTCCGTCGGGGTCCGGTGGCTTGTGAGTTAAGTTTTTCAGTTTCAGTTTCTGGTTGTATTTTTTATTAGGGATATTTGTTTTAGTATATTTATTTGTTATCTTGTATTGTGTATAGTGGTTATTTGGTTTGGGGAGTTTGGACGTGAGTGTGGGTGAATGTGATGTGTGACCAATGCTTGGTTAGGATTGAGTGAGAATAGTTGGTTGTTAGGATTATATGTAATAAATGTCGTCATTATTGTTCCTCTGGTGTTTGTGTTACGTTTGTGTTAGTGTGGGTTGGGTGTGTCTCGAGTGGTAGCACTCATAGCTCATGCCCTGGAAGCGGGGTCGTGACAGCTATAGTTAACATTAAAACTAACAGGTATACATCTAATAGTGCTTTAAAGCATTAATTCCTGCCTTTGGTTGATCTAAAGCTCAGGCAGCTTTGATTTTCCTTTGTTTAGGTTGTCCCAGTAATTTTTTTAGATTCAAAAGACAATACAATTTTTACAGTTTTCTGAAAGTAAACATTAAGATGAGCTTACATGCAAAATTTTGTGGAGATATCTTAAACGGTTTCTGAGTTATAGCGATTTGAAAATTGTGTCATTCTGTCGTTTCGGGTCAAATTTAAGAAACGTCCATGTTTGAGGCCTCAGCAATAAAACAGGTTATCTTTCCACAATTAATTTCAATCAAAAAGGTTGAAGACCTAGGTACAAAGCTGATTAACAAACTTATCTAATGACTTTTATGAAGAAAGCTAAATGTAAATTTTCAAGTGAATATAACAAAATTACAGACTCAATTTTGCGTCAACCAACTTTCTTGGAAATTGTCATAATTTCTCTTCATTGATCACTCCAATTTCAAAATCCTTGGAGTGTCTCTAGGAGATATTTCCAGTGATGTTGTTTTCGTCGGCAAATCGGCCATTCACCGATAAAATTCCAAAATGTCCGAAAGAGTGACGTTCTGATCGGCCCACTGTCCTAAGGTTTTACACCTCATTCGGCCACCCTTTGCCCGTTTTTTGTTTGCTTGTCTCATGTCTGTTTCGTTATTATTGCTTCTGGCCATATTAATTTCCTATAGGATAAATAAAGGTGTTATGAGTTACGAGTTATTGTCAAGCATCTCGTATCGGAAGCGCCAAGCAGACGACAAATGCATCAGCAGAGAGAGAGAGAGAGAGAGAGTAACTCCCCTTGTTGCTAACGGCGTGCTTCCGGCATTACCATTTTCGTTTTCGAAATGCCGCCGAAAAAGAAACCTTTTTCTTCAGTGTTCTGTGTGTGGTATTAGTTGCAACATTTTTGTAAAGATTTTCAAAATGTCCTAAAGGTTTGTGACTGAATCGGCCAATTGGCCTATGCTGAAAATTTCTAGCAACATCACTGCATTTCTTGGGAAAAACATGCTAAAGTTTAAAGCTTGTAAGGGAAAAACATGCTAAAGTTTAAAGCTTGTAATGAGGCCTACCCAAACATGTCATGAGAAGAAAGTTACACCCTACTGAATCATGTGAATGCCACCCTGACATGACCCATCTCAACAGTCTATCATATTTTCAGTAGACTAAAATTAAAACACAAGCTGCCTCAGGCATCTTAACATCTGACAATATTTAGTCAGATGATCAAACTTGTAATGTATCTGTTAAACATCAAATTCCTGCAGAAGACACTAAACACACACGGTGCAACATTCTCAAAGAAAACACATAAACTGATAAAGAAAAAAAGTTATGATACTTACGTAAAGCTTCATGACCCTTTCAAAGGTTTCTTTTAACTTTTTTCTCTTGTCTCTGAGGACCTTCTCATTAAGACTTGGTGGTTCAAGTGGATTATACTCTGAAATAGAATTAAAAATAAAAATGCAGTCTTAAATCATCTGTTATTGTGTTAATCCAAATTAATCCTCCTGGAACAGTGGCAGTGAAAATGCATTTAACTTGCATACAAAACTCACAACACAAAAGTAGAAAGTAACTAAAATAAACCCCAGGGTAACAAACTTAGTAATGGAAATTCAATGAATGCAAAAGAACATAGCTCTTATTATTTAGTGTTATCTTATCTGTTCAGAGGGATGTGCTGTCGTTTCATTTTATTTTTAACAAACAAGAAGTAATAAAACAAATCTGAACTGTGTTCACAAAAAAACTTTCTGACCCATTCTGTCAATGCTCTCCATTTCCTGAATCAGCTTGAGGGGATCCTTGCCCTTGAGTACAGCCTGCCGTACCATCATTCTCTGCTTCTTGTTCTATGATAAAATTGATATAAAACAAATTCAACTACATTTTTATAACAGGCCTGAGTACACAATAACTACCAGAAAAGAAATGTTCAGGACATACATCTGGTACTTTACTTAGACATGTTAATGGTAAACGGTTAACAGAAGACTATAAATACAATTAATAACACTACCGATATGAGGACCTGCAAGCTTAATCAAATACACTAAATAATATAAATACACTTATATCAGTTGACTTACTTTTTTAATAAAATATAAAATATTTTAACAGTAAATTTACATATCATCTATTTTAGTGTTACAGAGAAAGATTAAATCTGATAAAGCAAATTAACATAGTCACTCAAACCAACAAAAACAAAACAAACGTTACCTTTTTCAGCTCCCTTTTCCGAGCTTCTTTTCCTAAAAACACAAATAAATAGTTCTATAAGTGAAGAGATAAAGAAGATGATTCAAATATTAAGCATATATATTTATAAGCATTCTTCTCTTGCTGCTGAGCGTTAAGGGTGTGTATCGATGTTGTCAATTTTCCTTATGGGCGACAGTCCAAGTCCTATGTATTGATAGTCTTATGGCCAATAGTCCTATCGATGTATCAATAGTCCAAAGATTTTCTTTGTCTTGATAATCCTACTTGTACTCTTAACTTATGTATTGATATTCCCACTCAGTCAAAAATTTTCTGTGTCGGTTGACAGATGCATGATTGAAAAAATACTACTTAGTAACAACAAAAATACCTGTCCCCCAATCAACCATTCTGCAACTATCAATAAAAAAATCGCAGGACCACCGATGTGAGGGACTATCAATATATGTAATTGTAAGAGTCCTAAGACTATTGTACAGAGGACTATCTAGACACCCTCAGCGTTATTACTCTGCGTTCTGGGGCAATCTCATGGTCTTTGCTCCAGTTACAAGATAAAAAAAACCACATCTTGTTTACAGGGTCTGAGATGGAAAATTGATAAGAATAACGGCTAAAATCTGAAAATATCGTACACTGCTGATTCACCAACGCGTACACGGTACAGCACATGAAAACCTCTGCAGCTGAGTATTAAAATAAAATCTACATGATGCTTTATCATTAATTATCTAAGTAAAATATTCATGACTGCATTAATTCTAATTCATCTATCTGAATGAGTGCGGATGAGTTGTTTAATTTGTTCGACTCGGGCCACGAATCCTAGCCCTTCAATCTGAAAGTGAATGAAACTGTCGGCGTTGAGTGAATCGATTGATCATGTAAACACAAACTGCACTAGTGCAACTTACGGAACTGGTCAGTGGGATTCATGTATTTCCCACTCTTGGTGGTGTTGATCGACCTTCGTCCCATTCTGGATCGTGTGTTCTTTAGCAGATCATGCAAAACAGAAACAATTTTTTTTGCTAGCGTTTTCTGGTCAGAAGCACGGCCATAACAGTCACGTGACGTGAAATCACTTTATGGTATCATACGACATAATAAAATATTAATTATCTTGGAAATATAATATAATCTAAAGAACAAGTGAGGTTATTTGTTTCAGCTATATTATATAGTGTCAAACGTAATATTAATTTACTTATAATTGTCGTAAACAACAGTTTGGTATTTCGGTACTTCCGCTTTCGCAGACGAATTTCCCTTGCCTCACCCCCCACAAAAATGTTCCAACATCGTCACCTCTGAGGACTTTCTTTCTTTTCTTTGTTGAAGCTGCTTTTCTGACATTTTTGAAATGGATGAAATAGCAGAGCTCAAGTATGACATCGACAAAAAGCTTGAAAAGGTACATTTTGATCTACCGACTACTTCATACTGAACGGATTTATTCAGTATGCTATTCAAGATCTATTTTACTCAAAACTTGTACAATGTGAATATGTGCCGCTAGGCCTATGAGTCTGTAGACTGTGTCCAAATTCGTCGTCAAACGAATCTTCTATTATTGTGGCTTTATCATTGTAAGATACGTTTTATGCGAATATATAATGTAAATACGATTTTAAAATGTTTCCACAGGAGGCACACAACCTTGCTATGCTGAAAGACTGTCTGAGTCGCAGCAGTACCAACACACAGAGTATGCTTGGGATTCTGAATAGTTTTGAAAGTCGACTGCAGCGCCTTGAAAGCACGATTGTTCCTGTGTATAATGAGACTGAGAATCTCAGACGACGCCAAGAAAGTATCCTTTAGTTTCACAGTTGCATTCTTTACATTCCAAACTGAATGCCTTGTTTATCAAATGTTATTCCAGTCGTGTTTAGACTCTCCTTTTAAAATGATTGTGCAGTTAATCAGTTACAGTAGGCAAGGTGTACATCATAATAACTCTGACACAGAGGTTGACTGCATGCACTTGCTTGGGGGGCAGGGGGGGGAGGGGGGTTAGTGACAAAGATATTGCATCCGCGGTCTGCCTGATTGGGGGGGGGGGGGGGGATTCAAGGGACCTGTCCCCCCTCCTCTCCCTCCTCTCCCCCCCCCTCTCCCCCCCCCCCTCCTCTTCCCCCCCCCCCCTCTCCCCCCTCCCCCTCCCCCCTCCCCCCTCACCCCCTTCACCGTGCGATATATCCGAGATCATGATATAACGAAGCATATATCAAGTCAGATGTGTATTGCCTTCTTATGACACTTTAAGTATTGTTCTTATCTGACACAAGAAAAGCATATTTGAAAGACACAATAATGTTTTTTTAATCTGAATATATGACAACAAACAGAAAGGTTATAAGCATATAAATGTTTTCCTTAGTGTTTTGCTAGACATTGAAAAGACAATGCATACTCTTGACACTGTGCTGAGCTACTATCACGCTGCAAAAGATGTTGAAGCTATTGTGAAAGAAGGGTAAGTCATAGTAAAGACTTATAGTAATCAAACCTGCTCTAGCAGTTGAGGCTGATTGTGTAAAATCTGCTTATTGTCCTATGAAGGCTACATTACAGATTAGGAGATAGATCAGCTGTTTTAGTTCAAGGGTGGTGCCAGAATAGCTTGGCACCACCCTTGAACTATCAGTCAAATTCATTTAAAGCAGTGGGTGTATCAGGATGATAAAGGTTAATAGTGGTGATGTGTCTAGATAGTAGCCCAAGAAGCATAGCTCCTCTTATTGTTTTGTAAAGGCCTCGTCACAGGGTCACCTGTCAATATATTGTGGTCACAACTGTTCTGTGCCTTGGATGATCATTATGTGCAGGTTAACATTTGTTCATGAATGATGAATGAGTACTTTTACTGTATCAGCCCTTTGGCTGTCACTGTAGCACTTTTTATCATGATGACTCCTGCAGGAATCATTGCAACAGAAAGCGCTCCTGACAGCCATGTATTTATAACCAATCAGTGGTGTTCACATACTCTGCAGTGCATTTAGTTCTAAATACATGTATATTCTGCTGCTCAAAGGAAGTACCTTATTGGTTTGGTGCCATCAGAGGCACCAAGCTGACCAGGAACTACCATGGATGACAGTCTTCAGTTCTGGAGACTGATTCAACTTTTTCAAAATCCATGGCAGCTGAATTTCAGCTTTTGGTTCAGAGAGAGTAGCCCTTCAGCCAGCCTGTTTCATTCTACAAAAGGCATAAATTCTCATGAGCCCCTGCAGATGTGTTACGATTGTGGTTGTGTTGTTCTGTGAGAGCATGCATGCATTAATCGTAGGAAATGATCCGATATTCATTTGAGCTATCATGATAATCATGATTACGAATCACGTACCTTTTTAGTAAGATTCTCTATCATTCGCATAGAGAGCGGAATTGATTGTCTTTTGATACACGGAGTTGAATCCCGAAGAGTCTAGAAACCGCTTGAATAATCACCATTATTTTCTGTGCGCATGAAGTTAGCAGCCAGTATGTATTACGAAAAGTTGTGAAACTTCCGGATAATTCGGGCAAGGTCGTGAACTGTCTAGGCGTACTCTTGTGTGACGTTATAATGCGTCTGGATTTCCCCAAATAGGGGCTGGAAATAGCAGCAGGATTTTTGTAGACCATTCTGGTGTATTCTTTTTCATTAACATTTATGAGTTTCGGTTACGTATTCTATTTTGATTGGTTGTGTTGTATGAAGTTGCTGGATTATTCTGGAAAGCATGACACTATATAAGACGGGGCTAGGAAGCGCGAGTGTGCATTGTTCAGTTGTAGAATTGCGGTGTAACAGCGTTGGTACATTGTTCAGTTGTATAATTGCAGTGTATCGTAAGCACATTGACATTGAGAGAGGTACGCAAGGTATCGTGCTCCATTGTCAGTGATGGAGTTATGCAGTGTATAGTGTTCACATTGTATGATAGCCACAGTGTGTCAAAAGCGTGGATACATTGTAGAGGAGACATTGTATCAGTGTTGGTGCATTTGTGAATGCATTATGTGGAGATCGCATCGCTGAAATAAAATATTGTTGGAACTGTTACTCCAGTGTGGTCTACATCCTTAAGCCACGTGTGACGGGTTACAGCTGAGTGAAGTTTCTTTAAAAGAACCTTACGTGCATGCGTCTGGTGTGATATCATACCATGACTACGACTCAACACGAAACATTTTGGCACCTTCGACGGGACTTCTTCATTTGTCTCAGTGGAAATGGTAGCCTGAGAAAACAGCCAGCAGTGAAACGCAGAGATGGCGACATCGGAGATGGAGACATTCCTGAAAATTGGAAATAAATGTGGACTCGAAGGAGCTCAACTCCTCGAGTTTGTAAAGGAGAGAGAAGAAAAGAGACGAGAGAGAGAGAGAAGAAAAGGAGAGACTGGAGAGAGGGGAGAGAGAAGAAAAGAGACGAGAGAGAGAAGAAAAGGAGAGACTTGAGAGAGAGGAGAGAGAAGAAAAGAGACTGGAGAGAGAAGACAGAGCTAAAGAACGTGAAATCAGGAAACTCAAAATCCAAGCAGAAGAAGAAACAGCGAGAAGAGGCGGAGAGGCAGCAACAACACGAAATTCATCTGAAGCAGATGGAGATAGAGGCACAAAGCCAGAGGGCAACTGAAGCAACAGCCTTAGCCAGCAGAGAGCAAACAGCCCGAGCGCCAAAACTTCCACCTTTTGTTGAAAATTCAGATAAGATGGACGCTTATCTGGAGCGATTCGAGCACTTCACAAGCAGCAATAACTGGAGACAAGAAACTTGGGCTATCAAACTGAGCGCACTTCTAACTGGCAAAGCGCTTGAATTTTACACCCTCTTGCCAAGAGAAGAAGCCAAAGATTATACGCAGTTGAGAGCCACCCTGCAGAGACAGTATGACTTTACTGAAGAGGGTTACAGGCGACGATTTCAAAACTGCAAGCCTGAAGAAGGAGAAACACCCGGCCTATTCATTGAAAGAATCAGGAGCTACCTGGAGAAATGGATAGAGCTGGCTGGTTTAAACAAAGAGTACCAGGTCCTGTGTGACCTCATCATCAAAGAACAAGTCCTCAACACATGTTCTAAGGACCTGACCGCCCACCTCAGGGAGCAAAAAGACCAGTCCTTGAAGGCCTTGGCAGACTTCGCTCAAAGATACCTGGACGCCCACAACATGAAGTTCGGGCCCAGTAAGCCGCAGCGCGGATCTACACCAGCAGAGGAAACCCACAACGTCAGAGTCATCCCAAAACACATGCCGATGGAGAGCCTGGCATGTTTTCTTTGTGGAAAGAAAGGTCACAAGGCAATACAATGTCCTTCCAAAGATGTTCCCCGAGGCGATAACACTAGAAGACCCAACCAAGATCGCGGGATAGCAGGCAGAAGCAGCACCACGTCTCAACACAGAGCCGCTGCTGTACTAGCCAATGATGTGACATCATTCAGTGACTTTGAATCTGAAGAAAGGCGAGTGACACCGGAGCTGATTGAATCTTTCAAAAGGAATGGACGCATCCCAGTAGGAGATGGGGCTACATTCTTACTAGTCTCAAACATTGCGCTGCCTGAGAATGAAGTGCCGAACATGCCGGTGGTGTCGGGATTCATCGGAAACACATCAGTGAGAGTGCTGAGAGACACTGCTTGTAGCTGTATCATCGTGAGAGAGGACTTAGTAACTGAAGACCAGAAGCTACAAGAGTGGACAACCCTCATCTTGGCTGATGGAACTGGCAGAGTCATCCCCCTTGCAAAGATCAGTGTCCATACTCCGTACCTGACAGGAGAGGTGAAGGCGTTGTGCGTGAAGACCCCAGTTTATGACCTTATCAGCGGAAATGTAAACTGCGCCAGAAACGTAGAGGATCCAGATCCGGAGTGGAGACCTGAAACCTGTGTAGTTAATACGAGAGGTCAGGAAGAGAAGAGCCACCATACCATCCCTTTAAAAGTGGCTGACAACGTAGAAACAGTCATGGTGAATAGAGACAATTTGGAGAAAGAGAAGCGTAAGGCACTGGGGCAACTGCAGAACCAGACGGACGTGACCTTGGCCAGCGAGCGAGATAAGCTGGAGGTGGAACACCGTCTGCAGCAAAAACAGGCGCAGGAGTTGGACAGTCGTCGGTACAATGCCGAGCGCCGCCACAATGATCAAACGGGGTCGCCGAAAAGCAAGGTCAATGAGGGATACGAGAGAGATGGGCTCCTTTGAGAAAGGAGATGTTGAAGCTGCAGGAGGAGGATAAGGAGAGAGACAACCAGGAGCTGGAGTATAAACATAAAAGTTATAAGGTCATCGACGATTTCGACGAAGGGCTGGATCAAGTTCGACAGGAATGGGAACAAGATTTGAAGGTCAGTCGTCTGAATCAGTTGGAACGATTGCGGCATGTACAAGATACAGAATTATGCCGACTGCCACTGGACATACGGGATAGGGGACCGTGCTTGTTTAACACCATGGTTGGCATCGAAGACTACGGAGTTGAAGTCAACAACAGAATGAATGCTGACCATGTGAATTCACTGAAGGAGTACATCGAGAGAAGTCGTCAGTGTAAACCGCAACACGCTGCATCAGTGCGTCTGACTGTTGACACCGAAAGACTAAACGACGAGAACCTGTTCGACTTTGGCGAACTCCGCAACCAGGAGGGTATGAAGGACGTTCAGTCTGGCCTAAACTTAGCCCAGGCACAGCAAGAGAAGTTGAGAGTCCAATCTACGGAGTTCGGGCATCAATTTGTGTGTGACTCGGGGACTGCAGACACCGTCCAACGTGAGGGCGGTCTGACATCGAACAAGACGGTTCGCGACGAGCCATGTCATCTGTTTCGCAACACGAGAGAAGAACTGAGGAAGAATGTTGGGGAGACGCCGGATCTGGGAGTCGTCAGAGATTCCAGATCGCCAGTGGTCATCGCGAAGAAACCAGAGAGATCCAATTTGGTATGTACGGACTATCATACATTCCATAAGCCGACAGTGTTCGACCCAGGACCAGCAACCCTTGAACTGTGTAAACTGTATCCGTCTCATATTTTGGCGATATTCCAGAAATGAACTTTGACATTGATTTTTAGTTTAATCAAGGGTTCGCAGAACTTTGGAGCAGATTACCTGAGCAGAACAGTTTAAATGAACATTACTGTGTCCAGAACAGTTTAAAGAAACATTTCAGTGTCCATGAGAATTTAAAGGGACATATCTGCGCTCAGGACAGTTTAAAGGAACTGTGAGACGATTATTTTAAAGTAGTTGATTTGATTTGATTTTGATGTGAAGTTGTATTTATTTAGAGTTCTGTGTAAGTTAACACAGCCACAGTGGAGATCGCATCGCTGAAATAAAATATTGTTAGAACTGTTACTCCAGTGTGGTATACATCCTTAGGCCACGTGTGATGGGTTACAGCTGAGTGAAGTTTCTTTAAAAGAACCTTACGTGCGTGCGTCTGGTGTGATATCATACTATGACTACAACTCAACACGTAACAAGATGCAGCTGCTCATGAGAGTTTATGTCTCTTTCTGACTGTGGATTATGGGGCACAGTTAGTCCGTAGACCATTTTAAGTCGTTCCAAGTTTTCGCCCTGTCACCCAGGCATCACCTGTGCATTACAGTCATGGTCGGTCCTTCTGCAGTTGGCCTTTGGAAATGTCACTGAAGCAACTTCTTCCCATTTTCCTGCAGGCCAGCTGCCTGTGACCTGGACACTTACCTGCTGTACATGGAGAAAGTGCTGAAAGCTCAGAAGTACTTCCAGACCTACAATGCTGGCAGCAAGGAATTGGAGGACATTGTGCGTACACTTAGATTTTTGCATTTTCATCATAAATGTGTGTGGTTTCTTTTTAGCCATTTAACAAAACAAAACAAGAATAGAATGGGATAGTAAAAAGTATGAGGTGCTTTTTCCTTTCACTTGTCATTTTGTCCTGGGAGTTAAAGGGATGCACATCCAGTGAGGCAAGTTATTTTGTCAGACACATTTATTACATTAGACTAGAGATTCAGATCTATGTATAAAGATAAAATAATAATAACTGTGCTTATAAATCGTAATCCGAAGCAAGTACCTTACAAGCTGTACAAGACAAAAAGCAAGAAATATAATGACCTTTGCACATAGCAAGCAAAATAAAATGTACAAACACATCATTTTTACCACTAACTAAACAAGAAGGCATACATACAGGTGTATGCTACATTTAACATTCAGTCTAAGCATCAGAGATTACAAGACTTAACCAAGGCAATCAAACACTGGTGGTTTTTCATAGCAGGGCTTGAATAGGTGAATTTTCAATGACCTTGAAGCCAGAGACAGACTCGTCTCTGACCTCAAAAGCAAGTGCATCCCATAACATGAGATTTAACTTACCTCCCACATATTGCAGTTTAGCGTATCATTTTATGTGTTTTTTAGAATCACATATTTGTGGATGGAACACAAGCCTTGCAGCATGAGTTTCGCTCTCTGCTGAATCGCCATGGACACCCAGTGCCCCCTGTTGTCATTGTTGACCTGTTGTCATCTGAAGAAGGTGTGATGCGTTTCTTGACTACCTAGTTGTGTTAATGTTTATTGCTTTTTTGGCTCACGTGTGAATCAATAAATCAATGAAACTTTATTTTACAACGGTTAAGGCATTGACATTATCATTGACAGCCATTTTACAAACCTGCCGTTGCTAACAACTACAAACTACAAAACTACAATATAAGTAAAACATAATACTTACAAACAATTAAGAACACTATTCACATATTCACATACGCAGACATACTCATAAAACTCTCAGAAACCACCCCACCCACCCATCCACCATGAAGCAAAAGTGAGTATGTTCTTGGCCAGTGGTCGTCCGTTCGTCATCCATCGTAAACCTTAATGTTGGCATTTTCTTGGAGACTTGTCAAGCTACAGTCTTCAAACTTGGCCCAAGGATACTTTTGTGGCAAGACCTTTCAAAACATTCCAGTTTCAGTGACCTCTCACAAAGGTCAAGGTCACAGGGGAACAGGAAATTTATCAAAAATAGCTGTATTTTGACATCATTTATTTTTTCTCAAATACTATTCACAGCAAACCCAAACTTGGTACAAAGATACCTGATGGTAAAACCTTTCTATGCATACTAATTTGGTTGATCCCTCGAAAAGGTCAAGGGTCACAATAGCTATGGAAATAGGTTAAAAAAATAGCCATGTTTTGACAAAAGATGTTTTTTTCTCAAATACTATTCACAGCTTCAAACCCAAACTTGCTACAGAGATACCTGATGGTAAGACCTATCTATGCATACTAATTTGGATGACCCCTCGGAAAGGTCAAGGGTCACAAGAGCTCAGGAAATAGGTGAAAAATAGCCATATTTTGACAATTTTTTTTCCTTCTCAATTACTGTTCACAACTTGAAACCCAAACTTGGTACAGAGATGCCTGATGGTAAGACTTATCTATGCATACTAATTGGATGACCCCTCGGAAAAGGTCAAGGGTCACAAGAGGTTGGCAGATGTTTGTAAAATGTCAATTTTTGATAGAATTGTAGTTATAATCAACATTTTGGCAAACCTTTCAATCAAATTTGGCAGAAAGTTAGCTGATGATAAGAACTTCCTTTGTATACTAATTTAGTCGACTGATTGCAAAAGTCAAGGGTCATGAGGGTTTCACAGATGTGTGAAAACTGATTAAATATTGAGAAAACATGGATTTTGTTGGTGCTGAAGCCATCCCTTTACTTATTGTCCCACATGTGGAGCAATCACACACATAAGCCATAAGGGCTTTGCTTTTCTTGTTTTTAAGGGGTGTGGTTGCCATTTAAGTTGGTGGGGATACAGTACTGATAAATAGACGCCTATGACGTTGATCCTTAAAGTCAGAATTTATAAATCTGAGAGTTATCCTGTGAAGAATATGTTACAGTTGCGAAGACAATTTAAATATAATATTTTAAGGGTGGTTGCAGAATAGCTTTGCGCCTGGAGTCACCAAGCCATTCTGCTGCTGCCCTTGAACTATCATGGTCAATCTATGTCTATTTGTAATGTGTTCAGGTCCTAATCGGATACCCTGCGGCTGCATTTCACAAATTTTGGAGATGTCGTCTAACAGCTATGTACCAGTTGCAGGAGATGGATCGACCATGATAATTCAAGGTTAGTGCTAGATTAGCTTGGCACCAAGCTATTCTGGCACTACCTTTGAATTATCATGGTCAATACTTCTCTTTCTGTAGTGCATCTAGGCTAAATGGGTTTAATATTTTATGTGTACCTTGTGTGTGCACTTCTGACTTTATCTTATGCAACCAGATAGTTCTGTTTGAGAATGACATTCACAAAGCAGTGAATTTTCTTTATGCTCCTTTGCCTTTTCTTTCGGACGTCATGTAAAACATATTTGTTTCCTCAAAATACATTACCGATGGCATTACTATATGGAAGATATACTTAGCTTACCAATTTCAGCCTAAGAATCTGTTGTGTATACCTACACAACCCGGGAGGCGACTCTAAGGAGTCGTTACCAAGAGACGTCGAGTAGCCTCCCTCCCCTCCCTATCCGATCACGTGTATAGTGGTGCCACGCCAGTCGAACGCTTAGCTTCGTAGTGGTAGGGTGTTTTCTACTCGTGCTCAGCCTTTAGATACCCTTGGATGCCCTTGGATACTTGTGCATGCTTTAGCTTTCTTTGGATTACGTGGTGTGTTCTGCCTCACCTCTGACTGCCTGTGGTTCGCGTACAGACTACCTGTGGGCCCTTCGTTGGTGTTTCTCCTTGCTTGCCTTCCGTCGCTCTGGATATGGCCAGGTAAGGTCTCGGGGCTTGCTTCAGCCGGCCAGATGCCTCTGACCGGCCGTTGTATGCCTCGGAAGATAGCGGCCTGGTTCTTTCAAAAAAGAAAAGAAAAGCAGCTGACTCAACAGCGGAACCGGTCAGGAGTTTTCACTCACTTGGCCCGTCGCTACTACGGGCCACATGCCGTTGCCTCTCATGTGCTCCGCTTTCTGTTGCAGTGCGCAGTTACGTACTTGTCATCAGTGTAAGGGGTTTCAGTGGCTGATGGATTCCTACACCTGGTGTCTCCCTTGTTCAGGCTGCTCCTCTGCACGACCGTGCGAGAGATGCGCTTCATGGAAGGGGGAACGTTGGTTGCAGTTGTGGGAGTTTTACCGGCGTGTCCGCCCGTCTGCCTCCTGGGAACCTCCTCGGCCGGCGGGCGACCTCGGGCATCGTGGGGCTCGCCTCCAGCCCTCGTCCCCTCATTCTCAGTCCCATGGCAGTGCCCGGTCTCGCTGGTCCTCGTCCCCTCATTCTCAGTCCCATGGCAGTGCCTGGTCTCGCTCTTCCTCGCGCAGCTCTTCCCTTGCGTCGACCCCCCTCCCCAACGGGCTCGGAGACCTCTCAAGCCCTTGACCGTTTCCTGCCTCCGGACGTCTGCCCTCCATCCCCGCCAAGGAAGAGGAAGGCCTCCACACTTGTGGACGTGCCGCGCCGGACCAAGAAGGTTTGGTCCCTCCTTCGCCCCCCCTCCCCTCTCCCCCGGGTTTCGGGACCTGACAGGCATTCTACGCCCAGCTCCAACAAGGTTGGTGGTCGGGAAAGGGCTTTTTCTCTGACGCGCGTTGGCCGTCGGGCGTCGATATATCAGGTTCCGACAGGACTGGTACTCAGATCACTCTCAATCGGTCATCTGCCCTCTTCCTCCGGTGGCCCCAGCCGCTGAGCCGCTGCTTGGAGGCCGGCGAGCCCTATGGCATTGCATCCCCTTCGGGCTCTTCAACACGGTGACCTTGGTCCGTACCTCCCTGGCCTGCATGAGGTTTTTGGAACTAGCGACACAGGCCGTGCTCCATTGCATAGAGGAGTCCATGGTGCCACCTGACGTGGATCCCTGGCATGACATCCACGCCTTGGCAGTTGCAGCCAACCGAGCGGCTTACCATGCTTCCTCCCATGCCCTTGCCGCAGCCGCGAACGGTGACCTTATGATTGTTGGATCAGTGCCCGCTCCTCCCTGTGTCCACCCGCTCTCAGCTCCACCAAGGCCCGCTCGGGGGTCCCCTTCAGTCCCACCTGGCGGGTGGTGCAGAAAGCCTCCAAGGATTGATGGCCGAGTGCCCCCAGGACTTCCCCCTCCGCTTTGCCAGTGGCCGCTGCTCTCGCCTGGCCCGGACCCGCCCGCAGATTCCACTGACTCTCTCCCTCCCTCGCCCCCACCGACCCCTGCAGAGCCCCCAGTCGGTGGATGGCTAGCCCAGCACAGCGACGAGTGGCGGTCGCTGCTGCCGGAAGACCCTTGGGTGCTCACTACCATTTCTGAGGGCCTGCGGATTTCCTTCCGACTTCCCCCTCCGCTTCATCGCACTCCTGTCTGGACGTGGGTCCCAGCCGACCGGCGCAAGGCGGATGCTCTGCAGGACGAGATCTCAGCCTTGCTCCTCAGTCCGCGACAGAGGTGGTCACGCAGCACGATTCCCCGGCCTTTTTACAGCCACCTTTTCCTGGTGCCAAAGCCAGACGGCAGGTGGCGCCCTATCGTCAACCTGTCCGCGCCCAGTTCATCTACGCTCCCCCGTTTCAGATGGAGACAGCGCAGGCCCTGAAGGTCACTGTGCGCCCCATGGATTTGCCGTCGGCCTCGATCTGGCAGACGCCTACCTACACGTCCCCGTTCTCCCGGCCTCTAGGCGGTTTCTGCGCTTCGCCTATTGCGGGGTGGTCTATCAGTTCCGGGCCCTCCCCTTCGGCCTCAACCTCAGCCATTGGGTGTTCACCCGGATCGTGGATGCGGTGGTTGCCAAGGCCTGTCAGACGTCCCACAGCCCCACCTCCAATTTTTGGACGATCTACTGCTCCGGAATCAGGACTCTGCCGCCTTGTCGCGGACCGGGATATGTTCCTAGCTCTCCTCCGTTGCCTCGGCTTCTTGGTCAACGGAGGAAAGTCAGACCTCTTTCCGTCCCGCCGGTTTGTGCATCTCGGCATGGGGTTTCTGACCGACCGCAACCTAGTGAGACTGCCGGAGGTGCGCGTCGCGAAGTGGGTGGAGGTCTCCCGCTGGGTGTCCCGCGCAAAGTGGCGAGTTCCGGGGATGGTGTGAGTCCCCCATGGCTTTGACATCCCCCCAGCTATCCAGGTTCTTCCTGTGGCTATTCCAAGAGCAGAACCTGGCCCCTATCACTATCCACAGATACCTCTCCCTGGTGGCAGACACGTACCGCCATTTGGGCCGCGTGGACCCTGGATCCTGCACTTGCACGTTCCTCGCTGGGACCTCACCTGGGTCCTTACCTGGCTGAATTTGAGCGGGTTTGAGCCTCTCCCCTTGGCCAGTCTGGCAGACATAACCTGGAAGACCTGCTTCCTACTGGCGCTCGCTACAGCATCCAGAGTCAACGAGCTGCATGCACTCTTGGTGGACCCGGCCTATCGGATGGTTCCGTGCACCTCCTTGTGAACCCCACCTTCTTGGCAAAGGAGGGGAGCGGCCTCAGTCTTTACCCTGCGCCCTCTCAGGGGACCTGACCAGACCCAGAACTCCCGCCATCAGAACCCGCTCCGGGTGCTGTGAGTCTACCTGCACAGGACAAGCCTATCCGGCGTGGCCGGATCTTCCTCTTCCTGCCGCTACCCCCCGGCAGGGACGATATCTCTGCGCAGACGTTTGCTTCGTGGCTGTGTTGGGTCATCCGCTCTGCGTACGAGGAGAGCTGCGTATACGAGCACACGAGGTCCGTGCGGTCTCCATGAGCGTCGCGTTTGATCAGAACTGCGGCATGCGAGACATTGTAGTGGCTGTTGGGTGGTGGGCTAATTCCACCTTTGCCCGCTTCTACCTCAGGGGCCTCACGGGCCAGCGGGACAACCTGGCCCTGATGGGGGACTTTGCTGCGGCGCAACACTCCCTCCCGGCGCCTCTGGCGCCGTAGGTCATGCTTAGCTGAAATTGTCAGGAGGTCGCCCCTCGCGGGCTGCGCTAAGTTGCGCTGGCGAGTTTTTGGGGCGGCGCCCATCTCCTTTTCGCTATTCTTCCATATAGTAATGCCATCGGTAATGTATTTTGAGGGAACAATTTTTTTTTTCTCTAGAATCTTTTTTTTCGAAAAATTATTACCGTTGGCATTACTCGAATGGCCTTCCCGCCTTCCCCGCTTGCCACCTTAGCGCTATAGCATTCGACTGGCGTGGCACCACTATACACGTGACCGGATAGGGAGGGAAGGGAGGCTACTTGGGGTCTCTTGGTAACGACTCCCTAGAGTCGCCTCCCTGGTTGTGTAGGTATATATACAACAGATTCTTAGGCTGAAATTGGTAAGCTAAGTGTATCTTCCATATAGTAATGCCATAGGTAAGTATTTTTCGGAAAAATACATTTTAGAGAAAAATACATTTTTCAGATCTCCCCCCTGTGGGTACAGACACAGATTTATCCCTGGAACACCTGCCTGAGAAAGTTGTGGGTGATCTGATGAAGATTTCACAGTGGCTAGTGGAGCAGGCACAGTCCCATCAACATCTCAAGTCATACGGACAGGCACGCGCTGCCATGCTGACAAAATCGGTTCAAGGGTAAGAAAGCTGCAGACTTCTTCACCTATATCATTTGGAATACACCAGTGTGTGAAATACGTTTGACTAAAATAGTTCAAGGGTAATGCCGGAATAGCTTGGCGCCTCGAGGCACCACCCCAAAACTAAAGCCATTGGTCTAGATCCTTATCTGTAAGTACTATAATGTAGCTTGCATATGGCAGTGTACAAATTTGAAGCTTTTAGCCTCAGTGTGATAATATGGGTTAGTGGGGCCAGTCATCTTCAAAAGAAAGAAGAGACATATATTTGTATGAGCATCTGCAGCCGCAGTGCTAATGGACATTATGATCATTTTGTATTGTCTCTTGTATTTGACATTTTTGTGCTTCTGTTGTTATTATTATTATCAACATTTCTTTTTTAAGTTCGAAAGACCAGGGGTTTTGTTTAGCAGTGCCCAGTACAGAGTTTTTTAACCCCTTCACTGCCAAGAGAGATTAAACACCATCTGACTGCAATAGGTACACAGCACGCAAAAGGCCATCGGGCCGACATCGGCCGCTGTTGGCCCATGCACGACTGTGCGCAGGCCAACAGCAGCCGAGGGTATAGATCTTCATGAACCCCAGCAATTGTGGGGGCTCATGAGGATCTTGCTCTTGCTGAAACCACTTTGTATCCATGTTCCTGGGACGACTGGGGATCTTTGACGTTGATTATACAATAATACTTAAAAAACACAAATGGCGTTGACTGGCAGTGAAACGGTTTATGCATTGAGCCCTAAAATCAAACTTCCAAATTTGGTTACCAGTATCCTCAGAAGACTACATGGCAGTTCAGGATGGTGCCAAAATAGCTTGGGGTCTCTTTATTCACACAAGCGCTTGCGTTTGAAGAAAACACTCGAAGGCCCGAACGCTCGAGTGCTGTATGATCCCTTTTTATAAAATGCCTCACTTTCTTCGAGCGCTCGTAGCTATAAAATGCATGCCATGCCACTTTGGCTGTCCTCTTGGACTATCAGAGTGGATCAGACTCCTGTGGTGTGTTAGAGCTGAATATTGATGTTGTTGGGTTGTTTTTTTCAATTGTCAGGCTGAAAGATCATCTACGCTCATCAAGTGGTACTTCATCACAACTTTCCTTCATCAGTCAGAACTCACCTGGTCTGGTAGGTTAAAAGCGGCGCACATTTTATGCACACTGTTGTAGACAGTACCACGCCTGATGTCCATCCCCAACCACCACCACAACTGTGAAATGTGCACTGCTGTGTGATTTGGAATTTATTTCCACAAAAACATTCCCGATGACATGACTATGTGGAAGTGTCTACTGCTTACTCAGTTTTAGCCTAAGAACCTGTTGTGTTACAACACAACCCGGGAGGCACTCGGTGAACCCCCAGAGGGGCCAAGAGTTGTCTCCCATTCCTGCCCATCCGGTTCCGAGTCACATGGTGACCAATCAGTCATTCTACTTAGCTCACGCTGTGCAGACGTGTTTTGCCTAGCCTATGGACTTTGACTGTGTTTGGTGCGACCGGTTCGCCGGTCTTCTGGTCTTGTTGTTTGGCTGTGTGCTTTGCGCCGACCTTGCCTGTGCCCTGTATGGGAGTGCTTCGTTGCCTGAGCGTTCTGCTTCCCTCTTCTGCGCCTTCTTGGGTTTGCGTGGACTCCACGGCGCTGACTTGCTGGGACACCCGGCTGCCTTCGCGCGCTGAGGGTGGTATGGAGGTTCCTCCCCCCGTCCCCGCTTCTACCGAGAGGTAAGGTAGCCGTACTAGCCCTCGGCCAGCCCCCAGGCTGGGCGCCGGTTCGATCAGAGGCACTTCTTTTCACTTGTACCTTCGTTGTACCTCTTCGCGCCGAACGCTCAACTTAGCTTGCGGGGCCCCACGTGCCCGTGCCCGCTCGCCTTTCATTTTGGATAGATGTTGCAGTACCAGGCGCTGACCGGCATGCTTGTACCTTCGTTGTACCATTTTGCGTCGAACGCTCGCCTTAGCTTGGCGGTGCCCCCTTGCCCGTGCGCCTTCATGTGTGATATGTGTTGCAGTTGCCAGGTGCTTACCTGCACGCTCGTACCTCCATTGTGGTACCATTTCACGTCGAACGCTCACCTTAGCTTGGCGGGGCCCCACGTGCCCTCGCCCGCTCGCCTTCATGTTTGACATGTGTTGCAGTTGCCAGGTGCTTATCTGCACACTCGTACCTTTGTTGTACCATTTCGTGTCGAACACTTGCCTTCGCTTGGCGGGGCCCCACGTGCCCTCGCCCGCTCGCCTTTCATGTTTGATATGTCTTGCAGTTGCCAGGTGCTTCCTGCACGCATGCGGTGAATTCCAGTGGCCGACCGACAACCACAAGGTCTGTCTCCCATGCGCTTGCTGCGCCTCCGACCACGCGTGCAATGTCTGCTCCACCTGGCCCGATCAAGTTGGTCACAGTTGTGGAGCTTTTACAGGCACGAATGCCCGGCACTGGTGAGTCTTCCTTCTCCCGTCGAGGCGCCCCCCTCCGTGCCCGGAGCAGTGACCTGCACACGACTGCACCGACCTTGTGCAGGCATCAGAACTGTCCGATTTTCGGCGATTTTCAGATTCTTCATGTGCTTAGTTAATAACACTTTTGACTTCTTATGTGCCAGGAAATGGCTTTAAATAACTCTACAATTCTTCAAAATCGCCGTTTTCAGATTTATTTTGGGTGAACAGTTCTGATGCCTGCTTGTGGAACGGGCGCCACGCCGGACACGTGAGCCCAGCGCTCCTAGCAGGACTGCTCTAAACGCGACCGCTCCCCTGAGGGAGCCCACCCGGACAAAGCCCACTGGTTCTTATGGAGAGCCATATAGCCGGCAGAGTGCCCGCTTCACTGAGCCCGGCCTCCTGGGACGCGCCTCGCATCGCCACGTGTCCACAGTCAGTCCTTGATCGTCTCTAATCGGAATGCTCGCTGATTCTTACGGGGAGTCGTTTAGCCAGCAGAGAGCCCGCCTCACTGAGTCCGACTCGCAGAGACTTGTGTCCACCGACTTTGTGGAACGGACGCCACGCTGGACACACGAGCCCAGTGCTCCTAGCAGGACTGCATTCAATGCGACAGCTCCCCGGAGGGAGCCCGCCCGGACAAGCCCACTGGTTCTTATGGGGAGCCACATAGCCGGCAGAGCGCCCGCCTCACTGAGCCCAGCCTCCTGGGACGCGCCGCGCGCCATCCAGTGTCCAGTCCTAAATCGTCTCTACTCGGAAAGCTCGCTGACTCTTACGGGGAGTCGTTTAGCCAGCAGAGAGCCCGCCTCATTGAGCCCGGCTCGCAGAGACCAGTGTCCACTCATCCGAGGACTTCGGGCAGTTCAGTGCCCTCCCACTCCTCCAGCTGCTCCAGATGTTCGCGCTCACCCATTGACATGCGTGGGAAGGACCGCGATGCGCATCACGCCAGCAGACGCAGCCCTCGCCCCTCCGCATCCTCATTGCTCTCGACCAAGTCTCGTGCTTTGGTTCCGTGGCCGACTCCACGTTCGTCTCGTTTCTACTCGCCTCGCCCGCCATGTTGCCTGTCGCCATTGCCACGTCGGCCCTCGAGTAGGAGCTCTCCTGACCGGAATCATCGACCCTGCTCCCGTCATCGCAGTCGTTCCCCCCCCCCCCCACTTAAGAGGAAGGTTTCCGCTTTCGTCGGTGCGGGACAGCAGGTAAGTAGGGTCTAGTCGCCTCCACAGCCCCCCGGTTGGGACCTTAGGGATGCCTTCTTCTGCCCAGCTCCAACACTCCGGTTCCCGGGACTACGTCTTCTTCTCCGACCATCGCTGGCCGGCTGAACTCCACTTTGCCTTTCGCCAGGCTGGTGTGTGGGCCTCTCCCAGTCTTTCACCTGACCTCTTCCCGCCTTGGACCCTCCGGTGCTAGTGCAGGCTGTGTCGCCCTGGTGAATCGCGCCCTTCCCGTGGCTTGCACAAGACTGCGTCGCTCGTCCGGAACCCTTGGCTTACTCGGGTTCCTGGAGCTTCTCACCCAAGCTTCGTCTGCCGCATCGAGGAAGTCTGGCACCCCTCCTAGGAGACTTCCTCGCCCTCGCGGAAGTAGCCTCCCGGGCAGCGTAGCCTTCATCGGTCAACGCCACCTCCGCTGCGGCGCTCCTCGCTGTGGACCGAGACCCCGTCCGACGAGCTCAATGCTGGCGCCCTTCGCGGAGAGGTCGCCTCACTTCTGCAGAAGGCTGCCACAGAGGTCGTCTTGCGCCCCGACTCCCCAGCACTCTACAGCCTGCCTCTTCATAGTACCCTAGCCGGGTGACAAGCGGCGGCCGGTCATCGATCTCCCGCCGCTGACCGTGGTTTGCGGCCCCGTCCTCCCGCTTGGAGACCACCAGGGCCCTCAGGGCCGCCGTACAGCCCGTGGACTTCACGGTCAGTCTAGACCTGTCCGATGCATTTCTCCATGTTCCCATGCACCCCTCTTTCAGGAGATATCTCCGCTTCGCCCTCGATGGCGTGATCTACCAGTTTCGGGCCCTCCCGTTGTGTCTCAGCTTCGGCCCTTGGGTGTTCACCCGCTGGTCGCCGTTGTTGCCGAGGCCAGACATTCGCCGTCCAGTCCGACCTCGAACTACCTGGACGACCTCCTCCTGAGGGACCAGTAGGAGGCCGACCTTGGGATGGACTGGGATGCGCAGCTTCGGCTGTTTTCGCGGTTGGGGTTCCTGGTCAATGCGGGCAAGTCAGACCTCACTCCCTGACACCGGTTTGCCCTTCTAGGCACGGAACTCGCTACCGACCTCAACCGGGTTGCGTTCCCGGGCCTCGGATCCAGGAGATAGCCGCCCTAGCCGGCTGATAGCCCAGGAGGAAGCAGCCCCCGCCAGAGTTTGGCTTCAGCTTCTCGGCGTGATGAATGCAGCGGCGGATCTACTCCCTCTTAGTCGTCTTCACGCCCGCCCGCTACAGCTGCACCTCCTGCTCCATTGGCGTCCGTCCTCCGGAGACATGGCTGCCTCAGTGCCCGTGACTCAGATGCTTCATTCCTGTCTGCGGCCTTGGACTGACGCTTCGTGGCTCGCTTCGGGATTCCCCCTTGCCTCTCCACCCCCTCAGCTCTCCCTTTGCGTCAATGCTCGTCTCTCCGGGTGGTGTTCTCAGCTGCTACTGTGGTTCCTCACAACGTCCGGCCCCTGGCCTCTGGAGCTGGTGGACAGACACATCAACTGGTTGGAGCTGCAAGCAGTCTGGCAAGCCCTCATCGCGTGGGAAGCTCACCTCCCGCGCCAGGAGCGGCGCGTCCTCTCGGACAATGTGACATTGGTTTCCTACATTCAGAAGCAGGGTGGTACGCGCTCACCTGACCTATGCATGCTCCTCTACTGTCTGATGCGCTGGTGCGGGGACCGCAGCTTTTCCCTCCGAGCTCGACACATTCCCGGCCACCTGAGCGTCTTGGCCGACTCTCTCTTCCGGCTCGGCCAGCTGCTACACATGGAGTGGTCGCTATGCAAGGACACCTTTCTGATGATCTACGCTCACTGGGAGACGCCTATGATTGACCTGTTCGCCACGAGGTGGAATCGCCAGCTTCCCCTCTTTGTCTCCCTGTTTCCAGGTCCCCTTGCCTGGGCAGTCGACGCCCTCTCCATCCCGTGGGACGGCCTCTTCGCGTATGCGTACCCCCCGACGGCCTTCGTTCCCAAAGCTTCAAGGATGCAATGCGGTCGTCTTGCGGGGTAAGCCCCGTTCTCCTGGAACCGGTCTTGGACCACCGACCTGCTTAACCTCGCCATGGACACCCCCCCCCCCCCCCCCTGCTGCTGCCCATGCTGAGCACTATGCTCAGGCAACCCCGCCAGCCGCTGTTCCACTCGTGCCCGGAGCATCTCCTCCTTCATGCCTGGAGATTGTGCGGCAAGCCCTCACCGCTAGAGGCTTCTCGAGTGCAGCAGTGGAAGCGATCGCTACAGCCCGCAGATCCTCGACCAGGTGCGTCTACGCGGGGAAATGGCGAGTTCTGTGGTCCTGGTGCACTGACCAGCAACTCTCCCCCACCGAACTGACTACTCCCCAGCTCGCTGACTTCTTCCTCTGGCTCTTCGGGGACCAGGGGTTGGCCCCCTTCACAATCAGGGAATACCTGGCCATGCTTGCTGACGCATTCCGTCACCTCGGCCGCCCGGACCCCGGCGACTGCAAAGACCTCGCTGATCTTATGACTAACTTCGGCCTGCAGCGTCCAGTCCCCTGCTTGTTCTTTCCTCGCTGGGACCTCCCATGGGTACCCACGTGGCTGAACTCCGAACCGCTGTCCTTGGCCCGCTTAGCGGATGTGACGCGTCAGACGTTTTCCTGCTGGCCCTTGCCATGGCGGCCTAAGTAAGCGAGCTACGCACGCTGTCAGCGCGCCCTGCATGCCTGCAGTTCTGGATGGATGGTTCTGTGCAGCTTCTCATGGACCCGGCCTTCCTTACCAAGATTAGGTCTCCTTGACCACGTGCCAGGTGATTACCTTACGGCCGCTGAGGGATGTGACCTTCCCTGGGAGACCAGGCAACAAGATCCCGTGCGTGTCCTGTGCGTTTCCCGACGCAGACCCTAAGCCGTCCGGAGAGGACGCTCATGCCTCTTTCTGCTGTTGAACCCAGGCAGAACTGACTCAACAGCCCAGACGATATCTTCCTGGCTATGCCGGGTCATGCGGTCCGCCTACCGGGACCTCTCCCCGGAGGGAGCAAAGAGGCTGAAGATACGCGCGCACGAGGTACGAGCCATGCCCACGAGCATCGCGTTCGAACAGAGCTGCACTGTCACAGACATCATGGCAGCTGTGGGCCGGTGGGCAGATCGAACTTCGCCTGCCTCTACCTCTGGGATCTGGCAGGCCAGCGAGACAACCTCGCTCTGATGGAGGACATCTCTGCAGCGCAACACTCCCTCCCGGTGCCCCAGGCGCCGTAGATATGCACTTAGCTAAAATTGTCAGGAGTTTGCGGCAGAGAGGACGGCTCTGCCTATAACCCGTGTGCGGCGGTGGTTTGGGCGCGGCACCCTCCTCCTTCTCGCAATTCTTCCACATAGTCATGTGATTGGTAGTGTTTTTGAGAAAATAAATTCATTTTTCTCTGAAAGGTATTTTTTCGAAAAATACTTACCAATGACATGACTCGGAGGACGCTCCCACATGCCCCACTTGCCGCTGGTGCGCTAAGTATTCCGACTGGTTGGTTACCACATGACTCGGAACCGGATGGGCAGGAACGGGAGGCAACTCTCGGCCCCTCTGGGGCTTCCCCGAGTGCCTCCCGGGTTGTGTTGTATTGTAACACAACAGGTTCTTAGGCTAAAATTGAGTAAGTAGTAGACACTTCCACATAGACATGTCATCGGTAAGTATTTTTCGAAAAAATACCTTTTAGAGAAAAATGAATGTTTCAGCTCAAAGCCGTATGGTCCAAAATCACAGATCACATACCTGTCAAGTTTTGAAAATGGGAAATCTATTGATTTTTTGCAACCTTTCTTTTTCACTGCATCACAGCATTTCTTACACGTGGCAGTAACTATCAGCATAAAATGTGTGCAAGCATTATATTCAGATTATTACTTTTGTATGTGTGTTTGTTGCATTTTTACCATGAATTTACAACACCATTAAATATTCCTTTTTATGTGAAAATCTCCAAAAATAATGTGATTTATTTGAAATGATTTTCCTTATATTCATGTTACCTGTATTTGAATTCTTCTAAACATCGGAAAGGACATGCGTGCAGATTATAGTCTGTCTACTGCTACCAGAGTTCGGAATTAGGCTCTCTGCCTGTAGTAAGACTTGATGTTGGGTACTGCACTCCACCCCTCATATTTTACTGAAAAGCCATTTGCACGTTTTACTTAGTAAAATCTACTAGTAACTGGCCACGATTTCTTTACTCGCTGTTGTCTTTTGCTAGATCCATCCGCATTTTGCCTCTGTCTTTTGAGGGATAGCAGACGATTTCTTTGCTCAATTAAAACCGGAAGTAATGGGAAATAACTGGAGCACACGGGTGACCTCCCTTCATTCCAAAATGGCCGAAAGAAAACAAAACTGCCAATGAGATATATGCGTTCAAAGTTTTCGAATTTTCCCAAGTCGGGAGGATCGGGAGGAAAAGTCATGAAAGCGGGAGAAATCTGGAGGTCAGGAGATGGGTTGAAGAATCAGGAGCCTTGACAGGTATGAGACCAGCACACAGCGGGCTTTTACAGCCTGATCTGTGTTAACCCCTTCACTGCCGGTGAACACAAAATTATGTCTTTGAAAGCAAGTCAGTATGAACACCTGGTCCCATCAAACCAAGGAACACAGCCACAACAAACAGCAAGAGGCAAAGAACTTCATGAGCCCCCACAGTTGCGGAGGCTCATGAGGTTCTGTGCCTCTTGCAGTTGGGTGGCGTTCACAATTTTTTGGCAGTGAACGAGTTAAAAGCTGAGTACTCACACTCTTTTATCTGATAAAGAAATATTCTTCTGTTAATGCAAATGCGTGGAGCAAGAGGCCTGTATCCTTATCAGCCACATGCAGCCTGTTGTACAGGAGTTACTCTAAATCACAGTCAAGTCAAAGACAGTAGGTAGAGCCCCTGAATAGTAAAGACTAAAGGGACCATTTTGTTCAATTGCCCTCGTCACTGCAGCATATGTGCTTATAGCAGTCGTACTGTTAATTTCAACCGCCCTAAATATTCAACCACAAGCTGTTTTTGACAATTTTTCAGCAAAATAAGAACTTGTAAATTTTTTACTAGCACTACAGAAATTTGCCCTATATATTCGACCACCACCTGGTAAAAATAATCTGTGACAAACAAATTTCTAAAAGTCGTGGAGTTTACAAGAGGAATAAGAAAAAACAGTGATGGTAAATTTGGCTTATTTATGGTAACATAACCTACATTTTTAAGCCGCCACCACATGGGAAACCCCTGTATTGAAACGCCTTACACCTTGCAAGATGCTTAAATGCTCCCACAGGGTGAGAGGACTCATGAGAATGTATGACTTACTGGCTCAATTTATCTCTATTTTGTTATTTTTATGTAGAATGCTTTGTATGCTCGGTTACCCCCGTGGACATGTGGATTTCTTTTCCATCGCTTTTCGCGTCAGGGTACACAATCTGCATTCAGTGTAGCTGCAGTAATAATAATAATAATAAAGAGCATTTATATCATGCTGAATCCCCAGGAGCAGTGGGCTCTAAGAGTGTTACAGAAAATGTATGTATGCAGAATCTCACAACATTTAAAAAATTTAATCTGCGCACACACATACAACTGAAACTTACATAACAAAACCATTCCCAAGTTAAACATATTTTGATGATGCTGATGCGCCACCACAATGGTGCTACATGGTCAACAAAGGGAAGACCTAAGATTAAGGCCACCATGATGGTGCTAAACGGTCAGCAAAAGGAGGACCTAGGATCAAAGCCACCATGATGGTGCTACACAGTCAACAGAAGGAAGACCTAGGATCAGCACTACCGCGATGGCGCTACACAGTCAACAAATGGATGACCTGTGATCGTCCTAGCCACCATGATGGTGCTAAATGATCACTAATCTAAGGATGTAAAGATGAAAGCCACCAAGATGGTGCTACATGGTCAACAAAAGGAAGACCAAGGTAATCAATGCCACCATGATCTGTGGATTAATGGTATGCAAGCTGAAAGAAGTAGGTTTTATGTTGGGTCTTAAAGACGTCAATGTTTTCAGCATTCCGGAGGTGTTGGGGAAGGGTGTTCCAGACAACAGGGGCTTGATGCTGAAATGTCCGGCAGCCAAACCGCATGGAGGAAAAGATATGGAGACGCTTTGCAGAGCAGGAACGATGATGATGTAAGAGAGGGATTGGGTGTACTCTGATTGATTGACAACAACCTTCTGTACCCCCACGCAGATATGAGGAAAACCAACTAAGTGTTTTGCCAGAGATGCCATAGGATGTGTTAAGTCTCTCTAGGAGTACAGTATGGTCAATCATATCAAGGGCCGCCGAGAGGTCAAGGAGGCAAAGAATGAAAACCAGCTTGTTGTCAGCATTGCACAAAAGGCTGTTTGTAACATGCAGGAGAGCAGATTCTGAACTGTGCTGTTTTCTATAAGCTGACTGAAATGTTTCTAGGAGGTTGTTGGAGATGAGATGGTTTTGGAGCTGAGACAGAACAATGCGTTCTAATAGCTTTGATAGGAAAGGGAGATTAGAGATGGGCCGATAGTTATTAAAACATTCTTTATTGAGACCAGGTTTCTTCAGCAAAGGTGTCACAACTGCTTGTTTAAAATATTCAGGCACTACACCACACTGTAGTGGCACATTCATGATTCTGGTGATGACTAGAATCAGGTCAGCTTTACATGATTTAAAAAGGCTGGCTGGAAGGGGATCCAGAGAGGAGCATGTGCAATAATGTCATGAACAAAGTCCTCGGACACAGGCTGAAATACTGCAAGTTGTGGACCATGATAGCTAGTGATCTCAGGAGTATCGTCAAAAGCATCCAGTTCAAGCCAGATGTCCTCAATCATTTTGTCAAAGAACTGACAGAAAGCATCTGGGAGATCTGAAGCTGGTATGGCGGAATGTAAGGAAATGTCCTTGCGTACCCCGAGGAGTTCATCAGAGACACTGAACAAGGTTTTGGTGCTAGAGCAGGCCTACAGGCGAGAACAGAAGTGCTGACGCTTGGTGTTGCGCTGGAGGGATTTTAGGCAATTGCGCTTCTGCACAAACAACTGGCGGTGAATGGTCAACTTGCTAGACCACCAACACCGCTCAACCTGGCGGAGCTCTCTCTTGGTGTCCTTGACCTTGCCTGTCATCCAAGGAGCTGAGGGGCGTTCAGTGACACATCTGGGTGTTAGAGGAGCGTGCGTGTCCAGGATATGCTGCAGCGACCTGTTGTAGTCCTCCAGTAAAACTGTCTAGTGAGGAATCTAACTCTTCAGTGGCAGCACATATGGACGTGTGAAATTGATGAAGATCCATTCCTTTTACATTGCGGGAAATAACCATCTTAGTCTTTGTACAGATCTTAGTCTGAGCAGACTGTGTACAGAGTTCATGTATGTCTTTGTACCTATCTGACTTGTGATGCCCACCGGTCAGATTCGCAGTGATTGGGGACACATGCTTTGTTTCATGACAGCGTGGTTGATGTGGGAAACTAAAGAGTAATGTCACACTTTACATCACAAAGCAAGTGTGTGAACGGATTGGCGGGGGTACACTAAGGACCCACTGCGTTTTTACAACCGTGTCGCAGTCCTGATTCAGAATGGTGCAATTCGATACGTATGCTCAGGATGAAAATCTTAAAATCAGATCAGATTCACAGTGATCGGTGACATGTATTCCCCTATACCTTTACACGGCAGGTAATTGAGCAGCAATGTAACATTGAGCCAGTTAGACATAGAGCTCCTATGAGCCCCTGCACTTTACAGATGCACATGAGAATCTATGATTCATGGAGATGATGGGCATTTCGCCTGTACACTCCATGCCAAGAACTCAAGTAGGGGGTTGGTGGTGGGGCTGGAGATGAAGATAGGGTCAGGACTGTATTTATTTTCCACAGGGTGAGGGTGGCAAATGATGTGATGTTCTATGGCCTCCCATGTTTTGCAGATAACGTTTAAACTATGCATATTTCAAGAAAACGGTAAGAACAAAAGGTGATCATCACATTTGGACCTAACTTATTAAAAAATTTCTTTGGATCTATAAACAATGATTTAGCCACTAAACTCGGAATCTGATTTTAAAACTTTCACCAGTGGATGACACACGGCTGTTGGTGTTTAAACTCAGAAGGTAAAAACAAGAACAGGTTGACTAGTAAGGCTTTGCAAGGTAAAATTAGAGCCTCAAAATTTCGACCAAGCCACCACCACTGTCAATCAACTTCTTCAAAACTAAATATTTCGACCAGAGCTGAAAGATCAGAAAATTTGCATGTAAAAAGTGGTTAAATAATTATGGTACCTCAAACTGTGGATGTCTGTGAGACAACTAAGCTCATAAACCCTGTTGGCTGCAGAGGTTCATGAATATAGTTATTAATGTGTGTGTGTGAGTGCACGCTAGCAGTTTATTTATATTTGATGTGTTTTATGTTCATCTTTTTATGTTGCGCAGCACTGGGCTGATTTCCTAATGTATTTTTACATATGGCAATAAAGCTCTATCATATTGTATCATATACACACCTCTTGCAGATGGATTTGTAAGATGAATGCAGAGAATCTTTGAATTAAAGTCCATTTAAAGTTTCACCTGCTTCTGATGTAGGGGTAAAATAGCAAGGAACGGGGATAGATGGATAGATAGATGGCTGAATGGGACATGGGTAGAAGGACAATAGTAATCTTTACTGTCAGATAGAGCCCTTTGACTGTTAGTAGTGTTTTTCCCCCACGATGATTCCTGCAAAATCCACTACTGAAAGCCAAAAAGTTGATCACTATTGAAGCTTTTTTTTTTTTTTTTTTTTTGCAGGGTGGTGGGAGACTTAAAGGGAAAGATGCACCTTCAAGAAAAAGCATGATGAGACTTGTGTAAGTAAATGCATTTTCACGCCTTTTGCAAACTTTTCATTCAAATTTGGCATGAAATTTGCTGATGGCAAGACATTTCTCTGCATTCAAATTCAGTCGACTCATCGCAAAGGCCAGGGTCATGGGGGTTTGACAGATGTTTGAAAAATGCTGATTTATTTTCTCAAAATCATTACCGATGACATTACTACTAGTAAGCTTCGCTTAGCATATCAAGTATCAATTTTAGCCCAAAAAACTTACTGTTACTCTCCACAGGGGAGGCAATCACTGGAGTGCCGTTACCAGGGCACCCGAGTGGCCTCCCGTACTACCGTATCCAGTGGCGCACTCACCCTTTCCCGCCAGTATCTTCGCGTAGCTCAGTCAGACCGGTTGTGTGCATCTCGTGTGCTCTGACGGTATTTGGTGTGAACTCTTCTTACGTGTATTTACTGTGGAAAAAAAAAAAAGAAGGAAAAGAAAGAAAGAGAAGGATTCATCTGTGTGTGTGTGGTTACCTTGTGCAAGGATTTTTGGGTGTTGGGTTTGGTGGATTATGGGCATTAGGACATGGCAAGGTAAAGCTTTGGTTACTGCCTCAGCTGGCGTTCTGTTTTTTACCGGGTCGCGACATTGACCCAATTGTATGTACGCGACTGACCGGGAACTCGGACCCTCCAAGGAGGCTCTGAGCGCTCGCTATGACCTGTTGTCTGTCCTATGTTACAGTGTTCAGGTGAGGACTTGCACCAAGTGTGGCGATTTCCAATGGCCTAGTGGTGATCACAATGTCTGCCTTCCCTGCTCGCGCTGTTCCTCCAGTCGACCTTGCATTCGTTGCACGGCGTGGAAAGAAGAACTTTGGTCGCAGCTGTGGGCGTTCTTCCGGAGAGAAAGACAGGCACGCAAGCTGGTACCAACTGCAGCCTTGGAGGTGAAGCAGAGAAATGCCATTTCAGATATCGTGTGTTTGTCTGCACAAAAGAGGGTCCTGCTGCCCCCTCCGGTGCCACATAATGAGCTGCCACGTTCCCAGCGGACGATTGAGCCTACAAGCAGCGGACGAGATTCGCCATCCCATCTAGCTGTGAGAGCTCCTAGCCGCCATTCGGCAAGAGATACGCCTGTCCGTGGTCCGCCACCTAAAGTCAAACAGGCAGTGAGAGCTCGGTCCCCCAGCAAGGAGTATGTTGGGTCTCGCGCACGCCCTCCCGGCAGGAGGAGAACCCAGGTAGCAGACGCGGGGGACCACCCCTCTGAGACAATTGGGCCCTCCGGCCTTAAGCCAGACCAGCTCCGGGACAGGGCTGCACCTTCGGGGCAATACTCAGAGGGAGATCGGAGATTAAGCCGCTGACATGACAGGCCAAGGGAGTATCCTTCGGGGTCCCGACATAGAGAGTGGAGCCACAAGCAATCCACCGACACTGACAACTGCCTCCGGGACGGTACAAGTTAGTCAGTGCAATTGGCCAACAAGAAGGGCTGCCCTTCCAAGGGCAGACTTCAGAGACACGACCCGCCCATCTTGCATACACAGTGAGGGATGGAAAGCGATTGAAGGGGCAACACTCAGAGGGTGATTGGAGAATAAGCCGCCGACAGGACAGGCCAAAGGAGTATCCTCTGGGGTCATGACATAGAGAGTGGAACCACAGGCGATCCACCAACAATGACCACCGCCTCCGGGACGGTATGAGTTTAGTCAGTGCAATTGGCCGACAAGACGGGCTGCCTTTCCAAGGGCAGACTTCGGATACACGATCCGCCCATCTTGCATACACAGTGACGGATGGGGAGCGATCAAAGGAGCAATCATGGCGCAGGGACGCGGCACGTAAAGGACACCGCGTCGGGCTTCCGAGACTCCAGCTAGGAGCAACAGTTCTTCGGACCAGTCTGGCAGGGACTGCGCTGCAGCGGAGGTGCAGTTTTGACGTCAGCGCCAGGATCACTCGGACGACAGCCATTGGACGGAGGTACCTTCCCTGGGACACCGATGCAATCCCGCGCTGGCGAACTGCAGACCTCGGGTACAGACTTCCTCCAGGGTCTACTCTGCGCTTGGTGCTCCTACCAGTGGTGTCAGCTTCTTCTCAGCGCGTGGTGGAGGACGAGGAGGCGCTCAGCCTACATCCGGAGGACTCGGTATCGGCGCTGGGAGAGGACGACGAAAGACCGACTTCACCTGGCGGAATTTCCCCACGCTCCACCATCTCTTTTGACGTGGCTCCAACTGCACTTACTCGCCGTGCTTTGGAAGAGGTGTCCCATTTCATTGCTTCCTTTCTCCCATTGGAGCACTGCCGCCCGTCTCCACCTGTGAAGAGGAAAGCCACGGCGATGGTTGACACGCCATGTCAGCCCAAGCGTCCCAAGTCCCTTCCTCAACCGGCAGGTTCCAGGATCTAGCGGAGGCGTTCTCGGCGCACCTTCATACGGACGGCTTCGGGAACAAGGATTTCTTCTCAGACACACGTTGGCCTGACGGGATGGATATTAGCTTCCGCCAGCAGTGATATGCAGGTCACTTGCAGACGTTTTCCTGTGCACTCCCAGCGGTGGACAAGGACGCGTTGGTGCAAGCAGGGCTCAACCAGCGTTCACTGACAAGAGGAGTGGATAAGATGGCTTCCTTGGTCCACAACTTGCTGGAGTGTACAGGATTCCTGGAGATGGCGACACAGTCCGTGGTCAAGCGTCTGGAGAACACCTGGGATCTTTCAGCGTCAGCGCCTCTGCAGGAGATCCACATGGCGCTGACGGCAGCGAACAGGTTGGCGTTCTATCTTCGGCCAACTCCATGGTGGCGGCCTCCAACTGCGACTTGATGCGACGGGACGAGCAGCAGCTCATGGCAGCAGCTCATGGCAGCAGCTGTTCACGGGCGACTCATGGATTCTGTCGACTGTCTCGGAGGGACTGCAGATCTCCTTCCAGTCGCCCACCCCCACCCCCCCCCCTCTCACTGAGACACACTCCCCTCTGGACTCGAGTACCGGGAGGCAGGACAAGGCGACTGCCTTGCAAGGCGAGGTGATGGCCATGTTACAGAAGCAGGCCACGGAGGTGGTTTTGTGTCTGGACTCCCCGGCGTTTCTACAGTCGACTCTTTCTCGTCCCCAAGCCCGGAGGGAAATGGAGGCCGATCATCGACCTTTCGGCCCTAAACAAGTTTATTTTGGCCCCGCGCTTCAGGATGGAGACAGCCAGAGCTTTGAGGGCGGCGGTGCGGCCCCAGGACTTCGAAGTAAGCCTTGACCTACCGGACGCATATCTGCATGTGCCCATCCATCCGGCGTCGCGACGGTACCTTCGCTTGGCCTTCCGCGAGATAGTTTACCAGTTTCGGGCCCTACCTTCCAGACTGAACCTCAGCCCATGGGTCTTCACCAGGATTGTAGATGGGGTGATGACAAGGTTCCGGCAAGCAGCTTCCAGCCCGACGTCCAACTTTCTGGACGACCTACTGTTACGGAACCAGGTGGCGAGCATTTTGGAGACCGACAGAGATGCCCTGCTGGTGCTACTTCGTCGCCTAGGCGTTCTAGTCAACGGAGGCAAGTCTGACTTGGTACCTTGGCGCCGGTTTGTCCACCTAGGTATGGAATTCTTGACCGACCTCAGTCGAGTAAGACTACCAGTAGAACGGATTCAGAGCATAGTGGAAGCTGCACTCAGAGCCTTACACGCGGAAGCCCTCCCGGCCAGGGCCTGGCTTTGTCTGTTAGGCCTGCTAAGCGCGGCAGCGGATCTTCTTCCCCTAGGCAGACTCTACACATGGCCGATTCAGCTTCATCTGCTTCTTACACTGGCGCCCCTTCTCGGGCGATTTAGCGACCTTGGTTCCGGTGATGGAGTTAGTATAGCCTCATCTTCAGTGCTGGCGTCGGGGATCCCCTTTTTCTCCCCTCACCCTCAGCTATCCATCTGCACGGACGCGAGCAGCTCTGGCTGGGGGGCCCACCTGCTGCCGCAGTTTTACGAGACCTCGGAAGAGCAGTCAGGCAGACACATCAACTGGCTGGAGATGAAAGCGGTGTGGCTGGCTCTCATCGTTTGAGGAAGATCGACTCGCGCAAAGGGAGGTGCTGATGCTCTCCGACAACTCGACAGTCATAGCCTACCTTCAGAACCAAGGGGGAACGCGCGCTCCCTCCCTCTGCATCCTCATGTACCAAATCTTTCTTTGGTGCAGAAACCTGGGCATAAACCTGCGGGCGCGACACTTTCTGGGACATCTCAGTGTTCTAGCAGAGTCTCTCATCGAGGCCAGATGTTACACACGGAGTGGTCTCTACGTCCAGATAACTTCCAGCTACTCTGTGCACATTGGGAGTCGCCGATGATCGATCTCTTCGCCACAAGATGGAACAACAAGCTTCCACTGTTTGTCTCCCCCGTTCCGGATCCGCTAGCCTGGGCTGTAGACGCGCTCTCCATCCCGTGGGAAGGACTCCTGGCGTACACATTTCCTCCCACAGTGCTGGTGCCCAAGATCATTCAGAAGCTCAGGACAGCAATACGGTACTAATTCTAGTCGCCCCATTCAGCTGGTCCAAGAGTTGGACCACTGATCTTTTGGCTCTCGCCATGGACCCTCCACTGGTTCTTCCCACTCTGAGAACGATGCTCAAGCTGCCCAGGCAACAGCTATTCTACCCGTGCCCAAAGCGACTGATGTTACACGCTTGGAGATTGTCCAGCAAGCCCTCTCAGCTAGAGGCTTTTCGGGTGCTGCAGTGGAAGTGATCTCTGCAGCCAGGTGTCACGACACGCCTGACGGAGTCAGGGCGCCGTGGACAATATGAGTGCTGACACTCGAGAAAACCCACCCACTCTAAATAAATAACAACGCCAGTGATAAACAACAACAATCTTTTATTACCCACTCTTACTCTAACCCCCACCCCAACCCACTAACGCCCCACACACTCACACATACCCACGCATGCACTCATAACGTATTAACACTAAAAAAAAGATTAACAGATAAAAAAATGACTAACAAGTGAAAATGACTAATAGGTGATAATGACTAATATGGCCAACGGCTATACAAGGCGGGTAACTTTGTCTCTGTACAGTGTCCTCTGTCCCACACTAGACAGGGTGGCTCGTAACGTAAGAGTACTACCCCTACACCACAGAGCACCGTAGCCGCGCTTGCCCACGCACGCCTGTGACCGACGCGCAGAACGTAGAATCAGCCTGCTGTAGCCCAACGTACTTGTCCAACAGGACCGGCTAGCGAAGGCGTTCCGACTCCAGATGATGCGTCACCGTTGGTCGTGGATGATGGAGAGATCGAAGAACGACGAAATCTTCGAAGCCAGTGCACTGGAAAAGGGCGCATTGTCAGTCAAAGTGCCAACACAGTTAATTCTGGCCTATTTGACACGCACCTACTCACCAACCGCGTGAGTTGTGTCTCGTCTCACCCTAATACCCGCCTTGGCCATATTAAATATACAATCATGGATATGAAAGCTTCCTATGTACATTCAACATTCACCAGGTCTGCACTATTCCATCACACTAACATTAAGCCAGCACAACCACTTTTGTATAATAACATTGCCACTGCTAAAACCAACGTTATCAAAATATCCACATGTACATACAACGATATGAAATAATCACCAGCAACCACCCAACGTGACAATCTTATTACATCTAGGACTTAATACAAATATATTTGAAAGGATACCCACTTTAATTCAATTTAACAACATGGCCCTTTAAATATACTGATACTCGGCGACAGCCGAACATAAACAACTAAATCCGACACCCACCACATTACAACCCAACCTAAAAAACATGGTTAAAGCCTCGATTAAAACATCACTAAAAAACTAGACGGACATACACTTCCGAACCTACGTACACATTCAAACACCCGAGAGCACAGCAGCTAACTGAGGAAAATGGCATGAGTATTTACCTGTCACTGGTGAGTCCTCCGGCAGGACGAGACAAACAAGACGAAGACGAACCGAAGGGGTCTCCTGTTGAGTAGCAGCCGTGGTCACAAGTCTCTCGGGACACCCACACCCAGGAACACTGGCCGTGGTCTTGCAGGGAGGGTAATACAACCCTCACACAGCTTGTCAAGGGCTCCAAACGAGGCCGCACCCTGACCCCGACTCTCGCTGCGCTAGCTAACTCGACTGACTGACTGTAATATCCCTCTGCTACCTCGCAGTTTAACTTTACTCTGAACACTGTTTGGTTAAAGCTACTCGGCGAAAGCGTGCGACCGCTGTACTCGCTCACTGCTAAGCTTGCTGCACGGGCTTTACGATTACGCTCACACTACATTTATTAACTTCCCTAAACTAAGGCTATTTACAGAAGTCGGCGACCTACATTATTTAACAAGAAAACGACTTGGCGAAAAAATGAAACAACATGTCACATCCGTTACGTGACATACCCCCCTCCCAGATCAAACACCCGGGTTTGATTCCTATATGACTGTCCCATTACTGCTTCCACATTTACGGTTTCTACCACCCTGTTCTACTCAAAAAGTCAGCAGGAACATTTACTTTACCGGCTATGCTTTCTACTCTAATGGAAAATGGCTGCAACTGCAAAGCCCACCTCATCAGTCGACTGTTTGTGGATTTAGCTTGTTGCAAGTACTGCAATGGTCTATGGTCTGTCTGTACGACGAATGTCCTACGATACAGATACTGACGGAATTTTTTAATTCCCCACACGATTGCAAGACACTCCTTTTCGATGGTGGAGTAGTTACGCTCTGCTTTGGATAGTTTCTTGCTCGCGCATGCAACAGGCTGTAAACCGTTACCATGGTCCTGACACAATACGGCTCCTACCCCCCCCCCCCCCCCTCGGACGCATCTGTCTGCAACACGAAGAGACGATCGAAGTCTGGCAACGAGCACACAGGACCTGAACACAGTCGCGCCTTCAGCGTCTCAAATGCTGTCTCACATGCATCGTTCCAACCGATCTGTCCGGTCTTCCCTCCCTTGGTTAGGTCGGTTAGTGGGGCTGCTATGGCCGCAAAATTAGGAACGAACCGGCGGTAATAATTTGCCAACCCAAGAAACGATCTGACTTGTTTCTTTGTTTGTGGTCGCGACGCGTCTTTTATCCGCTGCATCTTGTCTCCCTCTGGTCTTATCTGACCGTTACCCACTGTATGCCCCAGATATTCCAACTGCTTGAACCCCAAGTAACACTTTGTAGGTCTGGCCGCCAACTGGACCTCTCTTAGCCTACCAAAGAGCTGGGCCATACATTGTAAGTGACGTTCTTTAGTGGAGGAAGCAATCATGACATCGTCCATGAAATTGCTAACTTCCGTCAATCGCAAAGGTTCTAGTAACCTCCTCATCATTCGAGAAAAGATTGCCCCTGCCGTCTTTAACCCGAAAGGCATTACCTTCCACTGAAATTGCCCTGCCGGTGTGGTGAAGGCAGTTTTCGGTTTGTCGCTCTCTAACATGGGTACCTGCCAGTAGCCTTTAGCTAGATCTAACTTACTCAAGTACTTAGCCTTGGACAGTAAGGAAAATAGGTACTCCACGTCAGGCATTGGTTCAGCATCGAACACGACCTTTTGATTCAGTTTCCTAAAATCCACACAAAACCTAACAGTGCCATCTTTCTTCTTCACCAAGACGATCGGTGAGTTGTATGGGGAATTGGCTCTCTCGATTACTCCCATCTCTAGCATAGCATCCACTTCGGCTTTGACTACCTCTAGCTGAGAATGAGGTAGAGGATATTGCTTCGTTCTCACCGGCACTTCATCAGTCAAATGGATTTCACATGAGTCTAGTGTCGTCCTCAACAGATAATCTGTCAAAATATCCTTAAACTGGACAGTCAGAGCTTCTATACTAGAATGGATCTCTGGACAGTTAGGATCAAGATGGATGTCAGAGGGTCCTTCAGACGCTACTAAAGGAATGGTAGGTACTTCCTTTACCGCCACGAATGCCTCTCCCCCCTCATCTTCGTCCTCCTCATCTATCACTACTGTAGCTACTGACACTCGTTCTTGGAACTTTTTCAACAGATTTGCATGGTACAGTTTATTTTTACTGCCCACCCGTACCCTGTAGTCACACTCTCCGACTCTCTCTAGAACTTCGAATGGTCCCTGCCAAGCCATCTCCAGCTTGTTGTGTTTAACTGGAAGTAACAACAAAACCTTGTCTCCTGCATTAAAACTGCGTGGTTTGGCTCTGCGGTCAAAGTGCTGTTTCTGCTTTTTCGAAGCTAGCTTCAAATTCTGTTGCGCTAACCTGCAAGTCTCTTCAATGCGATTCCGTAAATCTACCACGTACTGGCTTGCATCTCTCACCTCTTCTCCCATCTGCTCTTTCGTCCACAGATCCCGTAGAACTGACATGGGCCCCCTTACAGTCTTGCCGTACAATAACTCGAACGGCGCGAACCCCGTCGATTCCTGAGGAACCTCCCTGTACGCAAACAGCAATGAGGGAATGTATCTGTCCCAACATCGAGGTTGCTCGCTAGCTAACTTCTTCAACATGGACACCAAGGTACCGTTGAAACGTTCGACTAGGCCATTTGCCTGCGGATGGTAAGGAGTAGTACACTTGCCTTGTATGCACAGCAAACGGTTGACTTCAGACATCACTTGTGAAGTGAACTGGGACCCTTGGTCGGTGAGCACCTCCCTCGGAATTCCCACCCTAGACCAGATTTCTAACAATGCCTCAGCGACCCTTTCTGCTTCGATCCCCTTTAAAGGTACTGCCTCGGGGTATCGAGTGGCGTAATCGACGGTCACGAGAATGAACCGGTTTCCTCTGTCGGAAGCTGGAGCAATAGGCCCCACAATGTCTACCGCTACTCTCTGAAATGGTTCTTCTACTAGCGGAAGCTGTTGCATAGGAACCCGCGGTACTCTCCCTCTTGGTACTACTTTCTGACATTGTTCGCACGACTCACAGTACCTGCGAGCTTGAGCACACAGCCCCGGCCAATAGAAAGTACCCCAAATGCGTTCCCGGGTTCTCTTGCCTCCCAAATGCCCTCCCATCGGTGGGTCATGCGCTAGACGCGTTACAGTCTCCCTCAACAGCTTCGGGACGACTAACTGGGACATTTGGCTGCCTCCTTTGCTATAGACCCGATACAGAATTCCCTTCCTCCTGCAAAATTCTATCAGACTCTTCCCTGACGGAATTGCTCGGCCCTCTTCGGCCAACTTCCTAGCGCGAGCTAGAGTTTCGTCCTGGTTTTGCCACTCTATCAGTTGGGCAGGAGTCACATTGAGATCGGCCTGCTTAACGACTTTAAGCGCGCTCTCTCCCTCCTTCTCCCTCTGAACCTGAGCTCGAGTTTGGACCGCTGCTGCCATAGCACACTCACTGGCATCGATGGATACGGGACTACGTTTCCCGTCTGAAAAAGTCACCCAGTTTCCTAGGATTACGTCTGGTCCCATGCGCTCCATTACGATAAGTTCGATCGTCCCTCGCACGAATGGGGAATCGATTTCAACCCATGCAGTCGGATACTTATCGGACTTAGTATGGTCGACGGGATTGACGTCGATGAACCGACCTGTAAAATCCCTGGGTTCTATCCACTTGCCGGCGATTGCACTCATATCCGCGCCGGTATCGCGCATGATACGAACTTCCTTTCCCTTGGCTAATCCCCTACTCCACGGGTCGTAGGGCCGGATCGTCCGCATCCCTACGGTCACGGGCTCTGTCATTACGGCTACTGTCTCAGGAGCAATGGTGACTTGGTTAACTGACGCCTTACTCTGACAGTTCCTTGCTAACTGCCCTGGTTTGTTACACTTAAAACACAGCCGTTCACCAGTCCCCCTGCCTGAACTAGCTGGTTCTGCCCTATGTTCTACTTTGGCCTCAGGGGGTTTATTCGACCCTTTGTCCTTCTTGAACGGCGGACGAATCGGCCCCCCACCCAATGGACGCGAGACTGCGCGTTTGGTGTCGATATGGAGCTGCGCTAGCTCCGCGGCCTCTTCACCATTCCTAGGACGTTTTTCCCTAACGAACATTTCAAGGTCTGCATTCATAATAGCATAAAGTTGCTCAGACAGAAACACGTCTAGCACTTGTTCTACGTCCTCTATGCTCTTATGGGCTAAAGTGAACCAACGCTTGACTGAGGTCTTTAACCTAACGAACAACTGGGGAAACGTTTCGGGACTCTCCTTTTTAGCTTCGCGAAACTGGCGTCTGTAATATTCAGCGTCACGCCTGAATCTTCTCAGTAAGGTCTCCCTCACCACCTCAAAATCTTTCCCTTGCTCTACGGTCAGCCTAAGGTATGCATCACGGGCCTCCCCCTGCAATAGAGGTGCTAACCTGATCCCCCATACCTCTTTCGGCCACCCCTGGGTTTCGGCTACTCTCTCAAAGAGCTGAAGGTAAGATTCCACATCTTCCTTATCCTCTAACAGACGCATCTTGAGCGAGTAATGCTGACTAGACTCCGTAACTGACTTCTTTTCCGATGCTGCTAACTGTAATCTAAGCCGCGTTTCGGCCGCGACGAGCTCTTCTTTCCGTGCTTGTTCCGCGGCAGCTAGCTCTTCTTTCCGTGCTTGTTCCGCGGCAGCTAGCTTACGTTCGGTCAATGCTAAGTCATCCCGCCTAGCCTGCTCAGCCATCTGGAGCTGCTTCTCTACTGCCTCGCGGTCCATCTGGAGCCGTCTCTCGGCTGCCTCACGGTCCATCTGGAGCCGCCTCTCTAACGCCCTACGCTCTAGGTCACGTTCCCGTTTTTCTTCCTCTCTCCTAACTTCGGACAGGATGAACTGGGTTAGGGCTCCCCCACTAAGTCCTAGGCCCTCTCCTAGCACTTTATACTGCTCATATGGGTTTACTATCACCCCTAACCCCTCTTTACTTTCCTGATCCCTACTGGGTGTCAGTCCTGCTGCAGTGAGAGTACGGGTAAGGGTACTCACCACCGTTTCCTTCCGAGAGGGAGTGGCCAAAGTGGCTCCTCTCTCTCCTGGACCCTCATCCCCTGCACCACCACCCTCGGACTCAGGGTCGTGCCCCGACGTGGCACGGGTGGCCCTGGTATCCCGTTTAGGGGGCATCCTGATGTGGGTGTCCCGGAGGCAGCGACGACAACTGCTCCCCAGCAGGACCCCTGCCAAAGAAAAAACAAAACAAATAAATACACAGAATACAAACAACGAATAAGGACTAGACAGTGACAAGAGCCGAAGGGTCCTCACCACTCGGTACCTGAGTAATGAGAGGCAACCACTCATGCCACCCCCCGTTTATGCGCACTGCACTCTCTGGCCGTGGCCCCTGGCGCAATACGCCCCCACTCCCGCCAACCGCCCGCTAAATCTTACTCGTACCACAACACGAACAAACGATCACTGGCGCACAAAAATACCCTAATCTACCTAATCTGTTACCTCCCCCTAATCCTTATCCCACCGCTGCCACCAAATATGTCACGACACGCCTGACGGAGTCAGGGCGCCGTGGACAATATGAGTGCTGACACTCGAGAAAACCCACCCACTCTAAATAAATAACAACGCCAGTGATAAACAACAACAATCTTTTATTACCCACTCTTACTCTAACCCCCACCCCAACCCCTAACGCCCCACACACTCACACATACCCACGCATGCACTCATAACGTATTAACACTAAAAAAAAGATTAACAGATAAAAAAATGACTAACAAGTGAAAATGACTAATAGGTGATAATGACTAATATGGCCAACGGCTATACAAGGCGGGTAACTTTGTCTCTGTACAGTGTCCTCTGTCCCACACTAGACAGGGTGGCTCGTAACGTAAGAGTACTACCCCTACACCACAGAGCACCGTAGCCGCGCTTGCCCACGCACGCCTGTGACCGACGCGCAGAACGTAGAATCAGCCTGCTGTAGCCCAACGTACTTGTCCAACAGGACCGGCTAGCGAAGGCGTTCTGACTCCAGATGATGCGTCACCGTTGGTCGTGGATGATGGAGAGATCGAAGAACGACGAAATCTTCGAAGCCAGTGCACTGGAAAAGGGCGCATTGTCAGTCAAAGTGCCAACACAGTTAATTCTGGCCTATTTGACACGCACCTACTCACCAACCGCGTGAGTTGTGTCTCGTCTCACCCTAATACCCGCCTTGGCCATATTAAATATACAATCATGGATATGAAAGCTTCCTATGTACATTCAACATTCACCAGGTCTGCACTATTCCATCACACTAACATTAAGCCAGCGCAACCACTTTTGTATAACATTGCCACTGCTAAAACCAACGTTATCAAAATATCCACATGTACATACAACGATATGAAATAATCACCAGCAACCACCCAACGTGACAATCTTATTACATCTAGGACTTAATACAAATATATTTGAAAGGATACCCACTTTAATTCAATTTAACAACATGGCCCTTTAAATATACTGATACTCGGCGACAGCCGAACATAAACAACTAAATCCGACACCCACCACATTACAACCCAACCTAAAAAACATGGTTAAAGCCTCGATTAAAACATCACTAAAAAACTAGACGGACATACACTTCCGAACCTATGTACACATTCAAACACCCGAGAGCACAGCAGCTAACTGAGGAAAATGGCATGAGTATTTACCTGTCACTGGTGAGTCCTCCGGCAGGACGAGACAAACAAGACGAAGACGAACCGGAGGGGTCTCCTGTTGAGTAGCAGCCGTGGTCACAAGTCTCTCGGGACACCCACACCCAGGAACACTGGCCGTGGTCTTGCAGGGAGGGTAATACAACCCTCACACAGCTTGTCAAGGGCTCCAAACGAGGCCGCACCCTGACCCCGACTCTCGCTGCGCTAGCTAACTCGACTGACTGACTGTAATATCCCTCTGCTACCTCGCAGTTTAACTTTACTCTGAACACTGTTCGGTTAAAGCTACTCGGCGAAAGCGTGCGACCACTGTACTCGCTCACTGCTAAGCTTGCTGCACGGGCTTTACGATTACGCTCACACTACATTTATTAACTTCCCTAAACTAAGGCTATTTACAGAAGTCGGCGACCTACATTATTTAACAAGAAAACGACTTGGCGAAAAAATGAAACAACATGTCACATCCGTTACGTGACACCAGGAGGGTCTCCACTTGTAATGTCTATGAAGGAAAGTGGCGTATCCTCCAGTCTTGGTGCGCGGCGGAGCGGCTTTCCCTCACGGACCTAACCAACCCCCAGTTGGCCGAGTCTTCCTGTGGGTTTTCTTCAGGCAGAACTTAGCTCCCATCACCATCCGGGGTTACCTGGCGATGGTGGCAGACACATACGAACACCTGGGATGGCCAGATCCGGGGGCATGCAAAGACTTGGCAGATCTGATGTCACACTTTGATCTGCAGCGGCCGGCCTCCTGTTCGTTGGTTCCACGACGGGACCTGTCCTGGGTGCTCACCTGACTCAACACTGACAGATTCGAGCCTCTACCATTAGCACGTTTGGGAGACCTTACCAGGAAGACCTGCTTCCTGCTTGCACTTGCCACAGCCTTGCGGGTTAGCGAGATTCATGCCTACGTCCCTCTTGTCTCCCACGCAGGACCGATGGGTCGGTACAGCTGCTTACGGACCCGGCTTTCTTGGCAAAGAACCACCTTCCAGCATCAGCCCCACAGGTCGTAATCATCCGACCCCTCAGGGCGACGGATCAGCCATGGGACTCCCGTCTACAGGACCCTTTCAGGGCCCTTAAAGTGTACCTGCGCAGAACTAAGCCACTAAGACAAGGGTGCTCACGCCTTTTCCTGCCCTTGGCTCCGGGCAGAAGGGACATATCGGCACAGACAATCTCGTCCTGGCTATGCTAGGTGATTCGGTCGGCTTACAAGAGCTTGCCCCAGAGCAAGCTAAAACGATGCGGATCTGGGCTCATGAAGCCCGAGCAGTGGCGGCGAGCATCGCCTTTGACCGAAACTGTGCAGTGAGGGATATTGTGGCATCCGTGGGTTGGCGGGCTGAGCCTACCTTCGCCCGTTTCTACCTATGAGATCTATCCAGCCAGCGCACCAACCTTGGCCTTGTAGGGGACATCTCGGCTGTACAGCACTCCCTCCCGGAGCCTCAGGCACCATAGTTACTCCTAGCTAAAATTGTCGGGAGTGGGCGCGTAGGGAGAGGCCTCGATAATGCGCGGTTAGCGCGTGCAATGGGAGGTGTTCCAAGCTTGCGACACCTTCCTCCTATTCGCTATTCTTCCTATTAGTAATGTCATCGGTAATGATTTTGAGAAAATAAATGAATTTTTCTCTAAAATGTATTTTTTCAAAAAATACTTACCGATGACATTACTCGGAGGTCCCTCCCTCCTGCCCCGCTTGCCGCTGTTGAGCTAAGGCTCAGATACTGGCGGGAAAGGGTGAGTGCGCCACCAGATACGGTAGTACGGGAGGCCACTCAGGGTGCCCTGGTAACGGCACTCAAGTGATTGCCTCCACTGTGGAGAGTAACAGTAAGTTTTTTGGGCTAAAATTGATATAAGCGAAGCTTCCTAGTAGTAATGTCATCGGTAAGTATTTTTCGAAAAAATACATTTTAGAGAAAAATTCATATTTTGAGAAAATATGAACTTTGCTGGCGCTGAAGCCAGCCCTTTACATATTGTCACAAAGGTCACACATATGTGCATCAGTCATACATGTGAGCCATAAGGGCTTTGCCTTTCTTCTTTTTATTTGCAGGAAAGACTTTACAAAGAAGACCACCAGCGCTCTCAACAAGTCTGGATTCGAGCCAGGTCTTTTGGCCTTTCTAACTTTTCTAATGCGCTACATGTTGCTCCCTTAGCACCACGTGAATGTTTTGTGTTTACGTACAGTGTGTGAGTGAATGCGTGTGATTCACGTGAGCGTGCTTGTTGGGTTCAGTTCGCGGCTACATTCTGCGTGTTGAGTTATATTATAAATATGAGAAATGCGCCATATAAATACCATGTAATAAACTAAAGCCTTTGGTCTATATCCTTATCTGTAAGTACTATAAGCATATGTTTTAGTCTCAGTATGGTATGGGTTAAAGAGTTATCGTTCCTTCTCCTTCATAGCTTGTCTGCTGGAATCTGCAGCACTTACCGTTGCACAGAAGACAGTTGATTAGAAAACACTTGTAAAACAGTGGGGGAAAAAAGATGAAAAAAAGCAACAGCGCCTTCTGAAATCTGCATGAGAAACTGGTTTCCTTGCAAGAGTCTCCCATGTGAATTTCAAATACATGTGTAAACATTGTTGATTTTTCTTCTTTTTTTTTTTCTCACTCATGCTCAATGAAAATGTACAAATCAAACCCTTAAAAATGTGTCCAAAAAAAATGAAACTTTGTTTTATGAAGAAAAACATTAATTTCTTACAAGTACAATCTTTCTCGGGTTCAGAAAAGTCTCATTATTTCTGTGAGCCATCATTGCAGACACATGGTCACATTGAGTTGTGCAATTTATGTGATGGACCCTTGTAGTCTTTGTCAGGCTGGGACAGGAAAATGAAAAGGTTTATTTCAGAAATTTTAGTTGCCTACGAAAGAAAACTTATTTACGTGAGAAACTTTACAAAATTCTGAACCATAGCTATAGCCTGTAAGGCAAATTATTTACAGGTACTTTGTGGTAAAGCCCATCAAATGTCTTGTGTCTTTATCCAGTAAAGCTTTATGTTAGTAATCTTTAATATGAACACAAGCAGATCAAGCAAAACAGACGGCGCATGAAGATCTATGCCTCTTGGTGATGTGTGTATGTGTGTATGTGTGTGTGTGTGTGTGTGTGTGTGCATGTATGTGTGTGTGTGCTTGCGTGTGTGTGTGAGAGAGAGAGAGAGAGAATTATGTCATATTTAGAGTATTGCGTCAGTGTCTGCATGGTGACGGAGTTGCTTCTTTTACGTTACCACCATTGTCTGACTTTCTACAGAAGTCGAGGTTTATTACTGTTTTAATACTTTCTGAAAATAATTAGTTTTACTGAAAAAGTTGAAATGGTACAAAGCTGGCTAACGAACTCATCTAATGTCTTTCTTCAAACTAGCTATATCCATAATTTCAAATAAATATGACAAAAATTATGCACTCTATTCTGGGTCAACCAACTTTATATAAACCGTCTTTTTGTCTTTAGTGAGACATCCAATGCTCGGAGGCTCTCATAGCCACCCCTTGAATAAAGTATTTCCCAAGTTTCAAGCTTGTGTGTACAGAAATATCGTAGATTCTTGTGTTTACACACATATGTGTGCACACACACACACACACACATACGCACATACAGCGCTTCGCGCCAAATGTACATTCAGCAGCGAGGTTAGTGTAACTAGACATGACACAATTTTTATCTTGTTACTTCAATTGTCAGAGGTATAGGCCTGCCCACCTTTGACATCATGGACATGCTATTAAATTTGCCCCACCACAACCCATCTTAAAAAGTCTCTTCTATAAATAGAAGAGACTTAAAAAGAGCAGCTATTCATAATAAAATCATTAAAAACTGGTCAATAATAACACACTTTCCAAACAGTTTTCAGCAATTTCTTCATGAGTTTCAGGGAAGTCCTGCAAAAAGGCAGGAATGTTTCTGGACAGTATGGTTGATTCACTACATATAATGTTCTGTGCACTGCAAACCAGTACCAGTCAGTCGGATCATGTCTCAATATAGAGACCACTGCAAGCAACAGACATGTGTTTTTCGTAATTTTACAGTTTTGATTAGAATGATTTTATACTGTTTTTCAAAGCATTTGATAGCATGTAACCCCCCCCCCCCCCTCCCCCTTCACTATGTTCTGATTTTATTTATCCCTCTTTTGCATGCAACCATCAATGCTCTTTACAGAACCAGCGGCTGCTTGCATAGAGGGTTAACCATTTGGCTGTAAGTAGCATGTTTTCTCCAGGTGATTCCTGCAGGAAATCACTTTGACAAAAAGTCAGAGGGTTAGCCCATATCATACTGAGGCTAAAAGCTTCAAATTTGTACACTGCCATATGCAAGCTACATTATAGTACTTACAGATAAGGATATAGACCAATGGCTTTAGTTCAAGGGTAGTGCCAGAATAGCTTGGCACCTCTAGACGCCAAGCTATTCTGGCACTACCCTTGAACTATTTTAGTCAAACTTATATCACACACTGGTGTATTCCGAATGATAAGGGTTAAAGTGCTGTCAGATATTTCATCATTGTCTATGACATTTTTTTTCATCCACAGGACACAGGCGCCAGGGCTCTGCAGCCAGTGACAGCATTCGGGAGGAGTCCACTGATGTGGAAACAGACCTGTACATCAATGAGCTGAGTGCCCTTCTCAGGTTGATGCAGGTACCCATTTTGTGTATCACTTTCCTGTTCATGAAAACAACAAGCAAATTTAACCCATTCAGCCCCGATGCCCTAGAACAGGAGATGGGTCGACCATTATAATTCAAGGGCAGTGCCAGATTAGCTTGGCGCCGACAGGCGCCAAGCTAATCTGGCACTGCCCTTGAATTATCATGGTCGATCCGTCTCCTGCAACTGGTGCATAGTCATTAGATGATGCCTCCAAAATTTGGGAAATACAGCAGTGGGGATAATGAGTTAATGTTGTACTATAAATGTTTCATAGTGGATGTGGCTTGTATTCAGATACTATTGTTTGTTTGTTTGTTTATCCACTCTTTGTGTGCTGCTGTGAGTTTGTAATAGGGTAGCTGGACAGTCAATCGATTTCTGAACAGATTGAAAGGCATATAGTCAATTTTCAATATTCTTCATATATAAACTTTTTTCTGCAAAAGGCATAGATCCTCATAAGTTGGAACATGTTTTGGGAGCTCATGAGAATCTATTCCTTTTGTTGGTGCATTTTATACTTTTGACCTCAAACGACGGCTGTCGGTGAATGTTAAGTCTGTAATGGCTGAGCATGATGCACACACACACACACACACACACACACACACACACACACACACACACACACACACACACACACACATGCGCCATAACTTTGTTGTTTCAGAGTGAGATGCACTTGATGAAGGGCATAGTGCCCCAGAAGCACGAACGCACAGTGTTTGACACTATCATCCAGCAGGCACTGGACATGGTTGTCTCTGAAGGAGAGGTAAGCTATGTAGTAAATATTACTAGGGACTCAAGAGATACATTAATTTGATTCTAAGGACTTTTTTTAAGATTATGATAAAACAAATTATGAGTAAGCCCTCTGAAGAACAACATGAGAGTTTATTTTGAAGTTTGAAAGGTACATTTCTCTTCTAGCATATTGCAACAATGGAAGATTGAAGTAAGGCCTTTTAGTGATGTTTAATCTTTGGTGGTCATGAGCACTTTTTGACTAAGTGATTCCTACAGGAATCACCTCAACAAAAAGTACTACCAACAGCCAAAGGCATAACAGATCACTGCAGCTGTGTGCAGAATGCTTATTTTAATCACATCAGTTATATAGTATTTGATTTCCCCTATGACCCTGTGGGAAAAAAAGCAAATAAAACAGTTAAGTTTTTTTTTTGAACAAATGAGGCAAAAATGTTCTTGAATTCAGGTGTGGTTTTGGTGCTTTGACTATGATGGTTGGCATTTTCGCGTTTTCATTTTACTGTTTAGAATTGATTTAAAAGGTTACACTTGAACAAAACTGAAAAAAAAGAATGGCCGCAGTGTGCTTACATGCTTGTAACAATACATTTGTCTGTGTGTGCAGATGATAGCAGGTGCAGCCAGGAAGAACATGCAGCGTCACGAGTACTCAGCAGTGCTGTCCATCTTCCCAATTGTGCGGCATCTTCGCTCCATCAAACCTGAGTTTGACTTTATTTTAGAGGTGAGCGAATAGAGATCACATAAAACAAAACATAAGAGGAAAAGTTACTTTTTAGCACTGGCCTTGTTGTCAGCAGTGCTTCAGTTATAATAATACAGAGTTTATATACTCACTATAATAGGTCAGTGTGTTCTAGTCAGTCAAATGTATTTATTTGTTTTAAGCTCATGTTGGTTTTTACGTCCCTTTCAAAAATTCCGCTGCAAACAAATTTCCCATTTTTGGACAGTAAAGGTATTCATATTCGTATATAGCGTCTTTCCACACAGACAGCAAGCTCGGAGTGCTTTTCAGCACTTAAAGATAACTAAAAAAAGAGAAAAAGAATTCGAACAAAATAAACATGCACTCACTCAATAAATAAACACCAGCTCGCACCATGTAGGCACATTCTTAACAACACACACACACACACACACACACACACACACACACACACACACACACACACACACACACACACACAATCTACATACATGGGCTAGCCATATAAGACAACAGTGGACCCTGAGCCAACCATTCCAGGCAGCACATCCAGATTTGTTTTGAAAGTTGTCAGGGTTGGGGATAGACAGACGTGCAATGGAAGCGAGTTCCAGAAGTGAGGGGCCTGATAATCAAAGGAACGGGCTCCAGCAGTTTTTAGGTGGACTCTGGGCTAAAGAAGTAGTTTCTGTGAGCTTGAGCGTAGTCTTCTCAGTTTCCAGACTCAAGTTTGTGCTGCCATGAACCTATAGCGAGTTGTAACATCGCGCTATACTGCGCCCGAGAGCCCATGGACGTTGAATCACGCGTGTTGACAGCCATGGGTGTCTGGTTTGATGCTTGCAGATGGAGGTGATTTTTATCCCAGCTGCGTGAACGTGACAACATAGAAGCAACACAAGATATGTACAGATTCTAATGACCTCCACGCCTACTCCAGGGGCGTATGAGCATATATGTCTCTTGCAGCTGTTCAGTCGATGTTTTGCCTGTGTTTTTTCCCCTGTGAACCGATTAAACTACATAAACATATTAACAAAGAGATAATTTAAGTCCGAAATACAGAGATTCTCATAAGTCCCCGCACTCATGCAGAACTCATGAGGATCTATGCCTCTTTGAGAGTATTGTCTGTGGTTATAGTTATAGTCACATGTTGCTAAACACATTTATCCAGGGAATGACATCAGTCTATAGTAAAAGCATGAATATATTAATCATCTTGAAAGTAAACGTTAACAGTGGAATAAGCTTCTTGAGTGGAACCTGACGTGCAGTTGAGAAAGCATTCAAGGCGCCTCCTTACAGTGTCCCTAGACACCACCACCAAATAACAACCCTGTCCAAGCCCATTTCAGCGTACAGTTTTATTTTTTTAACCTAGCTGTTAACATTCCTTAATTTTCCTGAAGTGCACACCAACAGATCCAAGTACGTTCCTTGGAATCTACATATATCTTTACCAGAAAATAGATGAAGTCTGTTCATTTATTCACTCAGTGATATAGGGTTACTAAAAAGGAAAGGAAACTGAAACTCGCTTGTTACGATTGTGATTGTGTTCTGCGAGAGCATGCATGTGTTAATCGTAAGGAACGATCCGATATTTATTTGAGCTATCATGGTTGCGAATCACGTACCTTTTCAGTAAGTTTCTTTATCGTTCACGCAGAGAGCGAATTTGGCTTTGTTATGATACGCTAAGATTAGTCTGGAAGTTTCTAGCAAAGTCGCACGGAGAAGAGTGGTCGATTTTTGTTATGTGTAGATTCGCTGAGAATAAACCAGAACGTTCGAGCAAGGTCGTGCTGTCTAGTGACCTCGTATGAGTGACATCAAAGTGTAGAGCCGCTCTAGTTTTATTTTTAGTCATAGTTGTTTTCTGTGCGCGTGAATTTAGCGGCCAGTCAGTGTGTTTTATGAAAGGTCGGAACGGTCTGCCATACTCTTGTGTGACGTCATTACACACTGGGATTTGGGGCTGAAATTAGCAGTCAAATTTTTGTAGACAATTTTAGTTTATTCTAGAAAGTTCTTTTTATTTTAATATTTATGAGTTTCAGTTACGTGTTCTGTTCTGATTGGTTGCGTTGTGTGAATTTGGTGGATTTTTCTGGAAAGTTGTTTTACTATAAAAGATTGTGCTAGGAAGCACGTGTGTACATTGTCATACATTGTCAGTTGTAGGGACACACAGTTTATCGTAGGTACATGGCCCGTTTAGGGTGTACATTGTGAGAGATGCAGCGTAAAGGTGGTGTACGTTGTATGAGAAACATTGTGTCGCCAGTGTTGACATTTGCAGAAGAGACATTGTATCAGTGTTGGTGCATTTGGGAATGCATTGTGTGGAGGTCGCATCGCTGAAATTAAATATTGTTGGAACTGTTGCTCCAGTGTAGTCTACATCCTTAAGCCACGTGTGACGGGTTGCAGCTGAATGAATTTTATTTAAAAGAACCTTACGTGCGTGTGTCTGGTGTGATATCATACTACGACTATGACACAACCACGTAACATCGCTGCAAACCTTAATATATAGCGCATCTCCCTCCCAGTCTGGAAATTAAAATTGTGTGAATTATGCAAGCAAAACTTTATAACAAATTTTCATGAGCCACGGTTCTGCAACTTGCATAGACTCCTGAGGATCTGTGCTGCCTATCTATAGAAAGGGATCACTATCACACTGTACTAGCTTGAGGCTGAAAGCTCATTCACTGTAATAAAGACATTTTCTGCAAATCAGGACCGAAAAGGTGACTGCCAAGTGTGTAAAATGCAAAGAAGAACCCAACAGAGAAAGAAACACGCTTAGAAAAGACAGTTACAACACAATTTATTAATATTTCAGGTAAATACCCTTCTTCAAAATAGACAAACAAGTATAGAGATCAGTCGCTACTTACCTTTTGGACAAACAGTTGCTACTTATCGAAGAAGGAATGTGGCAACTTTCTGCAAAGTTTAAACTGCTTGCCTTTCCTCTGCATGCTAGAAAGGGGTGACGGATGAACACAGCACTGGCAACTCTGCAATTACCAATTTGCCTTACATCTGCATGCATGGAACAGGGGAGAAATTAATGCTATTTTGCAATAAAATGTTTTTTGAATATAGTAGAATAGTTTCTAGAATAGTGGAATAAAACGGAAATGTGTTAAGACATTTCTGACCAAGCAATTCTGGCAGATTGATTATCCCAGGACCAAGTAATTTGTATTTCTGCATGACAGAAAAAGGGTCATGTCAGAAAACGGCCTTTGTATTGTTATCTGTGTATGGATTTCCCAAATTTTTGGAGGTATTATATATCTATGGATGCTTTCTAATTTCCAACAGTAGTTTTAGAACAACATGCAGAAATAATTATTTTGCTGTTAACATAAACGCAGCCACGCCCCCTCACACTTGTTCCCATGAGTCTACCACTAGTAGTTGCTGATGACTAGAACTGGTCATTGTCTGCCAGCAGTGGACAATGACCAGTTTTATTTATCAGCGATTAAATCAATCTCGCTGTCACTATCACAAGTTGGAGGAAAAAGTCTGCAATGTATCATTGTTCGCTGCGTCACTCTCCTCCTCCTCTAATCTAAGTGCATCCATCATGATCTCACCAGCCACTTTTTCTGCCATGAGAAATCACTGATTTTTGTATCACCTTGATTATCTATGCACGCCGAATATAAATGAAATTAGACTAGAGTTATGGCCTTCTCTAAACATCTGATAGGATAGCTAACTCTGCTCGTAAAGCAGTGAAAACGAAAGTACAGGATTGTGGTTAACAAAGTTTTCTCGTTTGCAGGCGAGAGAAAGAAACTTGTGTGAACGAGAAATTTTGGTTTGCAGTCAAAAAGGTGATAACCCATTCAGCCCTGATGCACTGAAGCAGGAGATAGGTTGACCATGATAATATCAAGGATAGTGCCAGATTAACTTAGTGCCTGTCGGCACCAAGCTAATCTGGCATTGCCTTGAATTATCATGGTCGATCCATCTCCTGCATCTGGTGCATAGTCATTAGATGACGCCTCCAAAATTTGGGAAATACTTGCGTCGGGCTGAATGAGTTAAATACAGGCTTCGCTTCCTACATACATTTGGTGTTTTTTTGGTGGATAAATTATTGTCTTGAATTTTCTATGTACTCTTTTCTTTTCAGGGTTGTCAAGCTCCCACCCGAGCAAAACTTGCTTCCTTATTGTCAACTTTAGACAGCACAGTAAGTAATACCTCAGGATGTTTCTTGTTCGCTCATTTAATGCAGGTCTTTTTGATGCTTTTATAACAAACTGTCCCCCAAAGTTCCTCAACATGATTGTCCAGCTACGCGAGGACCAGCAAGGCCAGGTCAGACTCAACAATGACCTCTCGGAACCATTCCCTATTCTCAACGGCGTAAAGCAGGGCTGCGTGCTGGCACCGACCCTCTTCACCATCTTTTTTAGCATGATGTTGAAGCAGGCCACAGTGGACCTCGATGATGACGATGCAGTGTACATCAGGTATCGTCTCGATGGCAGCCTGTTCAACCTCAGACGACTGCAGGCCCACACGAAAACCCTAGACCAACTGATTCGTGAGCTGCTTTTTGCTGATGATGCTGCCCTCGTTGCACACACAGAGAGAGCCCTGCAGCGCATCACATCTTGCTTCGCAGATGCTGCCCAGCTCTTTGGACTCGAGGTCAGTCTGAAAAAGACAGAGGTCCTCCATCAGCCGGCACCCAAGACAGTGTATCGCCCTCCTCACATCACCATTGGCGAGTCTGAACTAAAGTCAGTGCACCAGTTTACTTACCTTGGCTGCATTATCACGTCGGACGCCAAGCTGGACAAGGAGCTTGACAGCAGGCTGGCAAAAGCGAACAGCGCTTTCGGGCGACTTTTCAAGCGGGTGTGGCACAATCAACAGCTGAAAACAGGCACCAAGATCAGCGTGTACAGAGCTGTGGTCCTCACCACCCTGCTGTATGGTTCCGAGTCCTGGGCCCTCTACCGCAGCCAACTACGACTCCTCGAACGCTTCCACCAGCGCTGCCTGCGTACCATCCTGGGCATTCACTGGAGTGACTATGTCACCAACGTCGAGGTCCTTGAACAGGCTGAAACTGTGAGCATCGAGGCTTTGCTGCTGCGGACACAGCTCCGCTGGGCGGGGCATGTCTCCAGGATGGAGGATCATCGCCTACCAAAGATCACCCTGTTCGGCGAGCTTGCTACTGGACACCGTGACAGAGGGGCACCAAAGAAGAGATACAAAGACTGTCTCAAGAAGTCACTTAGTGCCTGCCAAATCGACCACCACCAGTGGTCTTCGCTTGCTGCGGACCGTGACACCTGGCGCTCCACCATTTACAAGGCAGCTGTCTCCTTTGAGGACTCTCACAGAGCTAGCCTTAAGGACAAGCGGCTCAGGAGAAAAAACAGAGATGCCGCAGCTCAGAACCCTGGCCATACCTTCCCCTGCAGCCACTGCGGTCGAACCTGCCTGTCTCGGATTGGCCTCCGCAGCCACGAACAAGCCTGCAGACGTCGTGGGCAACTCCTATAAAATCTTCGTTCGCGAAGTCAAGCCAAGAGAGAGATAACAAACTGATAATTTCAGTGCATAAGTACACATTGTGTATTATGAATATGTTATAAAGAAGTACCCAACGGAGAAAGAAACACGCTTAGAAAAAACGGTACAACACAATTTATTAATATTTCGGGTAAATACCCTTTGTCAAAATAGACAAACAAACAGAGACATTAGCCGCTACTTATCTTCAGATGCAGAAGGAATGTGGCAACTGAAGGTGACGTAAAAAGAAAAAGAAAAGAAAAGGAAAGGAAAGGAAGAACAAAAGTAAAAATGACGTCAAAGAAAAAAATCGTAAGAGAAAGACTCCGAGAGAGACTAAACACGAGAGACAAGAGTGTGTGTAAGCGCGCGCAGGAGCGAGCAAAAGTAAATGCGCGTGTGTGAGGCCGGGGAGAGAGAGAGAGAGAGAAGAGAGACAGCGAGAGAGAGAGAGGGGGGGGGGGGAAAGAGAGAAAGAGAGAGAGAGAGAGAGAGAACGAACGGGGAGTACCCTTGGGCACGAAGTAGGCTGAGTGTCTAATACACAAAGCCAGCTAAACACCAACCCGAAGGCAAACCTTATATCACCATCGAGTTGAGGACTACCTCGGGGAAAAACGGGAGGACCCCGGGAAAAAAACCCCAGCATTTAGCATGGTACACAACAAGGAATATCGATGAAACAAAGCAAATAATCAAATTCAGTAAGAGAATAATGGTATAAGAGGAGAGTAGGTAGTTGTGAAACCATCTTCAAGGGTAACTCAAAAAAAAAAAAAAAAAAAAAACCGGTGTGGGGGGAGAGAAAGACAAAAGGGGCGGGGGAAGGGGAGGAGGAAAGGGAAGAGAGAGAGAGAAAGGGGGGGGGGAGAGAGAGAGAGAGAGAGAGAGAGAGAGAGAGAGAGAGAAAACAAAAAGGGAGGGGGGGGGAAGGCAAACAAACAGAGCCACCAGCCCCACCCAACAGGCACCCTCCAGCCCACGGACGAACGCACAGGCACGCGAACAAGACGACCACATACAGCCCCAAGGGAATGCACATGATCGCCCCCCACACCCGCGCATAAATCCAAGGACCGGCGACCAAGCGCCCGACAGGGAAGGGCAAGGGATCCAACTTAACGTAAGGCCAGCGCTGAAAAAGTCCCCATGGGAGGCACAAAGTACATATCAATCAGCGCCAGCCGCACCTATCTGGTTAGTGAGTAGTCATACAGAAGCGACTCGGTAAGGTAAATGACAGTTAGCAGAAGACACAGGTAAGGTCCAAAAAGTTAATCTTTCATATTCATCCCGAGTGGCGCCACAGTGCCCAGTTTATTAATCTGCATCTGAAGATAAGTAGCGGCTAATGTCTCTGTTTGTTTGTCTATTTTGACAAAGGGTATTTACCCGAAATATTAATAAATTGTGTTGTACCGTTTTTTCTAAGCGTGTTTCTTTCTCCGTTGGGTACTTCTTTGCATTTCACACGCTTGGCAGTCACCTTTTTGGTCTGGATTGATTATGAATATGTTATAGATTTGGAAATAATGATTGTGACCTGAAGTGAAATAATGGCCTGCAAGCTTGTATGAATGCATCTAATTTATCTCTTTTTTTCTTTTAATTTCAGGGAGCAAAAGCTTTGGAGGAATTTACAGACAGTATCAGGGTATGTTATATTTATGTCAAGACTTACATTTGTTTTTTCAAAATACATTACCGATGGCATTACTATCTGGAATACACTCTATTGCCTATAGATTTCAGCAAAAGTTGTGTGTAGCACACAACTGGGGAGGAGACACCGGGGATCCAAGCACTAGGACCCCGGGTGGCCTCCCCTTACTACCCTATCCCGGCGAGCACAGGGCGACCTCGTCAGTTTCACTCATAGCTCGACCGGGGACGGTCGAGTTTTTGCCTTTCTCCGTTCAACGGGTTTTTTCGTCTTCAGTGGTTTTTGACTTTGGGCTTGAATTGGAGTCTTTCGATTCAGCCCTGGACTCACTACTTTCGTGGCTTTTCCTTTTGACAATTGGACTAATTGTGAACTGTGCGCCGACCGGTTTTTACCGGCTCTGACTTTGTGAGTTCACCCTTGGCTTGGCCTTGGGGGTTCGACGACGCACGTGACTTGTGCCCTGCTGTTTTGTGCACGGTTTGACTTTCTTCGCCGGCGTAGTTGGCTTAGGGCCTTATGGCTTCTTCTGTGTCGAAGACTTGCCTCCTTTGCGGGGACTTACAGTGGCCGGACGATGCACACGACTCTTGCTTGCCGTGTTCGGGCTGTTCTTCGGACGGAACGTGTGACGTTTGCGCCGCTTGGACGGAAGACCGGTGGTCGCGCATGTGGGACTTCTACAGGCGTGACCGGGCCCCTCGCCCTCTTCTGTCTCCCCGGGATCCTCCACGGGTGGACGTACTTCCCTCGGCGCTTCGGGCTCCTCTCCGCTCCGTCGTTCGGGCTGTCCGGCCCACAGGTAAGTCCCCTTCTTGTACCGTTACCTCGCAGGTTCTCCCTCCCCTCTCCGAGTCTTCGGAGCAGGGTAGGCGAGTTTCGGAGTCACGCTCCCCACGCTCTGCTTCGTTAGCGCGTGGCTTGAGCCCCATATTGTTTCCCACCCCCCGCTCTGCTTCGGGCGAGCGGTCTGGGAGAGATGAGCGTTCGTCGGCCACCCCCGGCTCTAGGTCTCCGGAGCGGGGGCGGTGACTGAACGCAAGCATAAGAAAGAGAGTAAACGTGATAAGAAAAGCTCTCGCTCACGCACCGAGGCTTCGGAACGTGACTCGAGACCGTTAGTAATGCTGCCTCCCCGCTCTGTGTTTTCTGAACGGGCATGGCATGCTTCGCTTTCTTCGCCCGCCCCGCCTCGCCTGGGCGGGCCCGGGGTGTGGTTGACTCTCGCCCCCCATGCTCCGAGGTGTCGGAGCGGGGGTCGCGTGCACATAAATTGTCCCCTCCCCGCTTCGCTTCGCCTGAGCGGGCTTGGCGTGACCTTAGACTGTCCCCCCCCCCCCCCCCCCCCCGTCTCGTATCGACCAGACGGGCCCGGTGTGACTTGGACCCTCGCCCCCCTCGCTCCGAGGCTTCGGAGCTGGGGCAGCGGGCTCATAAATCGTCCCCTCCCCGCTCCGCCTTTCCTGAGCGGGCTTGGCGTGACCCTAGACTGTCCCCCTCCCGCCTCGTATCGACCAGGCGGGCCCGGTGTGACATCATCGCGCGTCCTCCACGGTCCGAGGCATCGGACGTGGGGCCGCGTGCCCGGTATTCGTCCCCTCCCCGCTCCGCCTTTCCTGAGCGGGCTAGGAGAGACACTTTGCGTTCCCCCCCCCCCCCCCCCCCCCCCCCCCGCACCGGTTCTCCCGGGCGGGCCAGGGGTGACCAGGCCACTTCCTCGGTATTCCGATCGCGGCTTTGTCACTCACGTCGGCTTCCGCGTGCGGATCCCGACTTCGAGGTGGACCGTCGCTTTGCCACGGTCCCTCCGTCGCCACGGCGCCCCTCTTTGCGTGCGTCGCGGGCGGCTGCGTCTACCTCGCACGCGGCGGTGCGGCGCTCTCGTAGCCGCTCGCCCCTTTCATCTTTTCCGCGAGAGGATCAGTTTTTGCCATACAGAAAGACCAGTAAAAGACAAAGAAGGCAAGCCTATTGCAGACAGAGCAGACCAACTCGACAGATGGGCCGAGTATTTTGAAGAGTTACTGAACAGACCTAGCCCACCCGACCCCCCCGACATCCAGCCGGCAGAGACTGACCTACCCATCAGCTGTGACAGACCCAGCCGGGAAGAGATCAGAAAAGCAGTGGCATTTTTGAAGAATGGCAAAGCAGCAGGGCCAGATGGCATCCCAGCGGAGTCTCTGAAAGCAGACCTAGAGACAACAGTTGAGATGCTGTACCCACTGTTTGGAAAGATCTGGGAAGAGGAGGTGATGCCGGCTGACTGGAAGGAGGGGTACCTAATCAAGCTTCCCAAGAAAGGCGACCTCAGCAAGTGTTCCAACTACAGAGGAATCACCTTGCTGTCAGTACCAGGAAAGGTCTTCAACAGGATCATCCTAGAAAGAATGAAGAGCTCCGTTGACCCCCAGCTGAGAGACCAGCAAGCAGGATTCAGGAAGAACCGATCATGTACAGACCAGATCGCCACTCTCCGCATCATCGTGGAACAGTCTCTGGAGTGGAGCTCCCCGCTGTACGTCAACTTTGTGGATTATGAGAAAGCATTTGACAGTGTGGACCGAGAGACTCTGTGGAAACTCCTACGACACTACGGTGTACCCACAAAGCTCGTCCGCCTGATCAAGAGCAGCTATGATGGCATGACATGTCGCGTGATCCACGAAGGGCAGTTCACCAGAGAGCTCCAGGTCAGAACTGGTGTCAGGCAGGGGTGTCTGCTGTCTCCGTTCCTCTTCCTACTGGCCATAGACTGGGTCATGAAGATGACCACAGAGCACAGACGAAGTGGAATACAGTGGACACTGTGGACACAGCTTGACGACCTCGATTTTGCAGACGACTTGGCATTACTGTCCCACACTCATCAACAAATGCAGGACAAGACCACGAGGCTTGCTGACATCTCGTCCCAAGTGGGCCTCACCATTCACAAACAGAAAACAAAGACAATGAGGCTGAACGCAACCAGGGAAGAACCAGTCTTGCTTGCTGGCACCCCGTTGGAGGAGGTGGAGTCCTTCACCTATCTCGGGAGCATCATAGACAAAAAAGGCGGCACTGATGCAGATGTCAGAGCACGAATCGGTAAAGCCAGAGCAGCCTTTCTCCAGTTGAAAAAAGTATGGAGTTCCAGAGAGCTGTCACAACACACCAAAGTCCGGATTTTCAACTCCAATGTAAAAGCAGTTCTCCTATATGGAGCAGAGACATGGAGATTGACAAAAACCACAGTCAACAGAGTACAGACCTTCATGAACAGTTGCCTTAGAAGAATTTTGAAAATCCACTGGCCAGAGAAGATCAGCAACGTCAGACTCTGGGAGAGAACAGAGCAGATAACAGCAGAGAATGAAATTGGGCGAAGAAGATGGGGATGGATCGGTCACAGTCTGAGAAAGCCAGCTTCCAGTATCACTAGGCAGGCATTGTCATGGAACCCTCAGGGAAAGAGGAAAAGAGGTAGGCCGAGAAACTCCTGGCGTCGAGACCTCCAAGCAGACATCAAGAGACTGGGAACCACCTGGAGTAGAATCGAAGGAGAAGCACAGGACAGGAGTTGCTGGAGGTCTCTCGTCGACGGCCTATACCCGGGTAGGGGTGACAGGCGTAAGTAAGTAAGTAAGTAAGGATCAGTTTTTGGAACCGGACGTCCTCAGCCTTCATCCGACGGACTCGGCCTCGGCGGTCTTCTTGCAGGACTCGGCGGCTGGATCTCCATCCCGCCTTTCCGCTGTCTCGTCGGCCTCCGCCTCGTCAGACGTTGCCGGCCCATCGCTCGGATCACAGACGGTCCACGCACTGGGTGAGGCTTCCAGGCTTATCGCCAAGTATCTACCGCCCGACTTCTGTCCGCCTTCGCCTCCTCCGAAGAGACAGGCTTCGGCCATGGTCGACGCACAGAGGCAAGTCAAGCGCCGCAAGTCCCTCCCGCAGCCAGCCGGCTTCCGGGACCTCACCGATGCTTTGTCCGCCCAGCTGTGAAACGACGCTTTCGGCGACACGGGATACTTTACCGCCGCTCAATGGCCGGTGGGAATCAACTTAAGCTTCCGCCAGGCCTGGTACGCTGGACACTCCCAAGCCTTCACCATACCTCTTCCAGCGGTGGATGCAGCGGCCTTAGTACAGGCGGGCGGCCGCAGACTCGTCCAGAACTCGTGGCCTCGGCCTCAACAGGATCGCCTCCTTAGCGCGGAACTCGCTGGCGTGCTCGGGATTTTTGGAACTGGCTACCCAGGCAGCCCTGCAGTGCCTGCAGGATACGTGGGACCTGGAGGTTCAGTCCCCGCTTCGTGACGTGCAGTCCATCCTGATAGCGGCCAACCGGGCCGCCTACCATTCTTCCGCCAACGCCATGGCAGCAGCTGCCAATTGCGACCTCTGGAGGAGGGATACCCTTTTGCGCCTCTGCTCGGACCTTCCCTTGTCAGTGAAGACCCAGCTCCGTCAAGCACCCTTAGGTGGTCCTCAGCTGTTTGGCGACACTTGGCACACCGTTAAGGAATCTTCCAAAGACTTGTGGCCCAAGCCGGCATCTACCCCAGCCTCGACCCGCTTTCGCGCCCCCCGCCCAGCCGGGGGTCGTGCCCGGCGGTCTTTCAGGCCCTCCGTTCCTACAGTCGGATCTTCACGAGGTCGGGCCCGTCCATTTAAGGCTCCTCAGGCCGGCCCCGCCCCTCGCCCTGCTTGGCCCCGCGGTGCCCGTAAATCGGGCCGCGGTCGGGCTCATTGACTCGCCCCCGCCTCCGCCCCCGCCCTCAGTACTCGGGTCTCCTGTCGGCGGGCGGCTGTCGCTCTTCAGCGATCTTTGGAGATCGCTGTTCCCGGACGACCCCTGGATTCTTTCCACCGTTACCGCAGGCCTGCAACTTTCGTTCCTGTCGCCTCCGCCTCTTCGCAGATCACCCTTGTGGACCCAGGAACCGCTCGACGGCACACAGGCGGATGCTCTGCGCGGGGAAGTGGCGGCCCTCCTCACCAAAGCGGCGACAGAGGTGGTTTCGCGGCAGGACTCTCCGGCGTTCTACAGCCGACTCTTTCTAGTCCCCAAACCAGGCGGCAAGTCTTATCAGCGCTAAACAAGTTCATTTTGGCCCCTCGCTTCAGGATGGAGACGGCCAGGACACTCCGTGCGGCCGTCCGGCCGATGGACTTCGCGATCAGCCTCGATCTGTCAGACGCCTATCTGCACGTCCCGATTCATCCGTCGTCTCGCCGGTACCTTCGGTTTGCCTTTGGGTGGATCGTCTACCAGTTCTGCGCCCTTCCTTTCGGCCTCAACATCAGTCCGTGGGTATTTACAAGACTGCTCGACGCCGTGATAGCCTACTTCCGTCAGCGCTCCTTGAGCCCGGCCTCCAATTACTTGGACGACCTTCTACTGCGCAACTTGGTTTCCGCAGCCCTCCAGACGGACAGGGATGCCCTGCTTTCCCTTCTGCGTCGTCTCGGTTTCCTGCTCAATTTGGGGAAATCCGATCTTTCTCCCTCTCGACGGTTTCTACATCTGGGGATGGAATTCCTGACCGACCTCAACCTTGTCCGCCTGCCTCTGGCCAGGCGACAGAAGATCGTCGACTTAGCGACTTCGATGGGGATGGGATCCTCCTTCACCGCCAGGGTCTGGCTTCAACTCCTGGGCCTCCTCAGTGCGGCTGCGGACCTGCTTCCCTTGGGCAGGCTTTATGCTCGGCCTCTCCAGCTACATCTCCTTCTTCACTGGCGACCCTCCTCGGGCGCTCTGTCGGATCTAGTACCAGTCACGCCTCTGGCTCGTCCTCACCTCGAGAGGTGGGCGGACCTCGCTTGGCTGGCTTCGGGGGTGCCCCTACACTCCCCGCCGCCTCAGTGGTCTCTCTGTACAGATGCGAGCCAGGCCGGCTGGGGCGCGCACCTGTTACCGGATTTTCTCTCGGCCTCGGGCGTTTGGCCTCGGGAGCTGTTAGGGAATCACACCAACTGGCTGGAGCTGAAGGCAGTTGGGTTGGCACTCGACGTTTGGCAGGAGACCTTGGCCAATCAGGAAGTCCTCGTGCTCTCCGACAACTCGACGGTGGTGGCTTACATACAGAATCAGGGGGGCACTCACTCGCCCTCCCTTTGCATTCTACTGTACCACCTTCTCCTCTGGTGCAGGGATCGAGGCATTACCCTACGAGCCCGCCACATCCCTGGCCACCTCAACGTGATTGCGGACGCCCTGTCTCGTCGCGGACAGTTGCTCCACACGGAGTGGTCCCTACGCCCGGATATTTTTCGCCTGATCTGCTCTCACTGGGAAACGCCGCTAGTGGATCTGTTTGCCACCAGATGGAACAACCAGCTCCCGGTCTACATCTCTCCAGTCCCGGATCCACTCGCTTGGGCAGTGGACGCGCTCGCCATCCCTTGGGACGGCCCGATTGCTTACGCCTACCCCCCGTCAGTCCTCGTTCCGAAGGTACTGCGGAAGCTTCTGGGATGCTCGGCTGTCCTCCTGCTGGTGGCCCCCTTCAACTGGACCAAGAGCTGGACCACGGACCTCCTCGCGCTTGCGACGGACCCTCCCCTGGAGCTTCCTACCCCTCCCACGATGCTCAAGCAGCCCCATCAGCAGCTTTTCCATCCGTGCCCGGAACGCCTCCGCCTACACGCTTGGAGGTTGTCCGGCAAGCCCTCGCCGCTAGAGGTTTCTCGGATGCTGCAGTGGCGGCAATTGCAGCCCGCAGACTCTCTACAAGGAAGGTGTACGAAGGCAAGTGGAAGGTCTTTCAGACCTGGTGCACCTCCCATGGGCTCCCTCCCACTAACCTAGCCTCCCACCAACTGGCGGAGTTCTTCCTGTGGCTCTTCGACGACCAGGGCTTAGCCCCGGTCACCATCAAGGGCTACCACGCTATGATCGCGGACACCTACCGTCACCTGTGTCTTCCGGACCCAGGCGCCTGCAAGGATCTGTCGGATTTACTGGCTCACTTTGAACTCCGACGTCCGGTTTCACGTTCCCTAGTACCCCGGTGGGATCTTGCCTGGGTACTGACGTGGTTGAATACGGACCGGTTTGAACCCCTCCCCTTGGCTCGGTTCTCAGACTTGACCCGGAAAACCTGTTTCCTTCTGGCTCTCGCTACAGCGTCCCGAGTCAGCGAGCTTCACGCGCTCTCGATGCTCCCAGTTTCGTTCCGACGGCTCTGCGCAGCTGCTCCCTGATCCGTCCTTCCTGGCCAAGAACCGCCGCCCCGCGGCGGCTCCTCAGATGCTGACTATACAGCCCCTCCGTGGAGCGGACCTCTCCCCTGGATCGCGGCAACAGGACCCAGTGCGGGCGCTAAAGATTTACCTGCGCCGCTCTAAGCCGCAGCGCCGGGGGCGCTCGCGCCTCATCCTACCTTTGTCCGCGGGCAGACACGACATCTCGGCCCAGACTGTGTCATCCTGGCTGCGGTGGGTGATTAGGTCAGCCTACCAGGACCTCTCCCCACGCGGCGCTGAGCTTTTACAAATCCGGGCGCATGAAGTGAGAGCAGTAGCCACCAGTCTAGCCCTGGACCGCAACTGCTCAGTCAAAGATATTGTGACAGCGGGTGGCTGGCGCTCAGACTCCACTTTCGCACGCTTCTACCTTAGAGACCTATCCGGCCAGCGTGACTCCCTGGCACGAGTGGGCGACATCTCCGCGGCCCAGCACTCCCTCCGAGCGCCGCTGGCGTCTTAGGTACGTCATAGCTGAAATCGTCGGGAGTTCTCTCTCGATGGGGCCAGCGGAGTGGTTGGGTTATGGTTAGGTACGGCACCCTCCGCCTGTTCGCCATTCTTCCAGATAGTAATGCCATCGGTAATGTATTTTGAAAAAACAAATGAATTTTTTTTCTAAAATGTATTTTTTTGAAAAATACTTACCGATGGCATTACTCGGATGGCCCTCCCACCTGCCCCGCTTGCCTCTTGTGGCTAAGTGTGAAACTGACGAGGTCGCCCTGTGCTCGCCGGGATAGGGTAGTAAGGGGAGGCCACCCGGGGTCCTAGTGCTTGGATCCCCGGTGTCTCCTCCCCAGTTGTGTGCTACACACAACTTTTGCTGAAATCTATAGGCAATAGAGTGTATTCCAGATAGTAATGCCATCGGTAAGTATTTTTCAAAAAAATACATTTTAGAAAAAAATTCATTTTAAACATCTATTTGAGGGGAGTTTTATGGTTCTTGCATGAAATATAGTTTGATGTAAATTTGAATATTGTGTAAGTTATATGGTGAGTCATTATCCCCCCTCTTTGAACTGCTCCGCTTGTCACAAGCGATCAGGTGTATGACCCTGGCTACCTGCCTTGATTTGCTTCCCAAGTAACCAGTGTAATATACCTGTTCACTGGCTTAATGTTCAAATCTGGGCATGCATAGCAGATCAGTGGAGATAACCAGTGTGTAGGCGAATGCCGATGATTGGTCAGCGGATTCTTTATAAGAAACTTAACTCAGTCAAAGTGCCCCACATCAATAGCTGTAAAAGTGACAATGCTATATGACAATTCTGCAGCTATTGATACGAGCTGCCTTGAATGAATGGACTGACCCACTTTTTATTTGGCTCTGCTCCTTTAGTCGGGGTCCGGCAAGCGTGCTATGTGTGCTTCACGGAAAGAGTGCGAGTCTAGACTGCTTGCATAGTAAAGCGTGCTATGCGACGTTGATTTTTTTTAAACCATTTTTAGGATGGCATCCCTTCTAAAGAATACTATTATTGAAGCTGTAAAATAATCAGTACAAACCAGGTGTTTGGTTTAATCAGTGCAGCAATTGAGGATATTGTCAGTGTATACAGATTATGTAGTCATACAACCTTAAACTTAGCATTTTATGAAAATTGAAATGCGCAAATTTGTCTCATTTTTGCCAAATTAAGTTGTGATTTTTCATAAACTGAGGTAGAGCGCTGAAATTTTGCACACCCATACACCACATTTGTATGCACTCTATCCAGTGGTAATATCAGTTTATGTGTATACAGTCTGAAATTATGGGTGATCCTATTCCTACGCGAGGGCATATCCCACTGCTGAGTCTTTAAAAGAAATTCTTGTGCAGGCAATCATTAGTACACTTTTCTGAAGTCTGACTAAAAACGTCTCTTTCCCCCCCCCCCCCCCCCTCCCCCGAGAACTTATGCTATTGCTAGTCTGTTTACATTAGTGAGGCATCTCTCACTCACTCTCACAACCATACAAGGTCAGCGTACATGCACAAATGCTTCACACACAACTGACAGATCTACGATCCATTTAGCAGACCAAATTTAAGTACAAGCAATCGAGTCAGTTTGTGAATAGTATGATGGAAGACGGAAAAATAGAAATGTTACTTTCACGCATACATAGACGATAGTGATGTCTTTTGATTCTCTTAGGGTTCAATTGACCATGTGGCCGACAGCAAACTTTTCACAGTGTATCCATTCTTCATGTATTCTAGTCGTGATAAAGGCTTCGGGAACAGAAAATATTCTACACCTGGATATTGATTGGGGTATCAGGAATCTGATTTACACTCCCCATAACAACAGTGCTTTCCAGGCATCTCCGATATTGCCAAAATTGGCTAAAATAATAATAACATCGACGCTCTTCCATGCCCTGCAAGAATATACATCAGTTGGTTTGCCGAACCTTCCACTTGGAAGTCAGAAGCACATGGTCTACAGTGTTTTGATTGGTCAAGGGGTGAACTCGCGCTAAGTTTGATGGACGTTTCAGGCTATGAATGGGCCGGTCTATTAAAACATTGGCCTTGTTACACACAGTCCCAGTGCTTCATTTAACTCCCAGCTGTCAACTTGAAAGCATAGCACACCTGTGCTGCTCGGGTACCCTTCTTACCCTCTGCAGCTAACCATGTGGTGTGCACAAACCAAATAAGTGAGACTGGCAAGTGCTGGTAGATTCAAGTACACATACCAAGTGGAATTACTCAGCACTGGACAAACAAATAGTGAGTTAGATCCCCTGCACCATCCTTCATGCAGCAGATTGCCAGGCTGTGGCCTGGTGATTGGCTGCCTGAGGAAAGGAGCAGGGTATCTGTTTTTGCAGCTCTTAGTAATTCCCCTTGGTATGTGCACTCAACTGTATAATGGGTCTTTTGATTGATGGATAGATGAAGTATGAAATTTTCTGTAATAGCAGTCTAAACTTTAATTATTTGCTCCAACTATTTTTGTCACCAGAATGATCCAGACAAGGCATCAAACATGCCAAGAGATGGAACAGTGCATGAGCTGACCAATCACGTGAGTATGCAGTTTGTTTTCCAATTTGTGTTAACTCATTCAACCCCACTGCCGTATTTCCCAAATTTTGGAGGCATTGTCTGACTATGCACCAGTTGCAGGAGATGGATCGCCGAAATGTCGCCAAATTAATCTGGCACTGCCCTTGAATTATCATAGTGGACTAATCTGGCACTACCCTTGAATTATCATGATCGACCCATCTCCTGCTGTAGTGCATCGGGGCTGAATGGGTTAATTGTTGCAGATGGAACAGTTGACATGATGAACTTGAGATGAGTGATTTTGTTGCATTTGCAAAACAGTTAACTTCAGATATATAACAAAACGCAAGAATTTGTTTGTTATATCCAAATTTTGTTATATGCTATAATAATTAATAATAATTACGGTATTTATAATGCGCTTATCTTATAATTATAACTCTAAGCGCGCACTCACAACTCGCACACACATGCGCATGCTTTTGACAATGACTCACGTACCACAAATACATTATGACAGTCAGCTTGGGGTGGGGAGTGTGGTGATATTATGGTGCTAGAACTGTTGAAAGAGGTGAGTTTTGAGGGTGGAATGGAAGGAGGAAAGAGAGTGTTTCTGACGGTGAGAGAGTGGGAGAGTGTTCCAGGTGGATGGACCGTAGACGGAGGAGGAGAGGGGGCCGAAAGTGCTGAGTTTGGTGCGGGGGATGTGGAGGCGGAGAGGGTCGGAGGCGGAGCGGAGGGAGCGGGAAGGAGTGTAGGGGTGAAGTAGGTTGGAGAGATAGGCAGGAGCATAGTTGTTGAGGGATTTGTAGCAGAGAGACAGAATCTTGTATTGGATGCGTTGGGGGATGGGGAGCCAGTGAAGGAGTTTGAGCAGGAGAGTGATGTGGTTGGATTTCTTCTTTCTGAGGACGAGGCAGGCAGCATTGTTCTGGACGTGCTGGAGAGTGAAAGTGGTGGAGGGACAGAGGCCAGAAAGGAGAGAGTTGGAATAGTCGATGCGAGATAGGATGAGAGAGACAGCAAGTTTGGTGGCAGCTTCGGTGGCGAGGTATTTTCTGATCTGACTGAAGCGACAGAGGTGGAAATAGCATGCCTGGGCCGTGGCGCAGACAAAGCTGGTCATGGAAAGAGAGGAAATGAGGATAACGCCGAGGTTCTTGGCTGAGTCGGAGAGGGAGATGGGGGTGCTGTCGAGTTGAAGATGGAGAGAGGGAGGGAGCTGGGAGAGTTTCTGGTGAGTGCCTACCAGCATGGCTTCCGTTTTGCCGTCATTCAGTTTAAGTTTGTTTGCTGTCATCCAGTTTTTCACATCTTCGTAGAAGTCAGCCGTGCGAGTCAGTAGTGACTGAGTGTTGTCAAGTTTGTTTTTGTCCAGTAGTTGTGAGTCATCAGTGTAGAGATGGTGGTGTATGTGATGAGACTGGATGATGTTGGACAGGGGAGAGGTGAGGTGTAGAGTGTGAAAAAGACCGGGCCCAGGACGGACCCATGTGGAACTTCGCAGGAGAGCCTGACTGGGTTAGAGGAGACGCCGTCGATGATGGACTGCTGTCTGTCGGAGAGGTAGGAGAGAAACCAGGAGTGTGCAGAGTCGGTGATGCCAAAGGAGTGGTGAAGGCTGTGGAGGAGGATAGAGTGATCTATAGTGTCGAAGGCAGCAGAGAGATCGAGTAGCGTAAAAAGGGAGATGTTGCCTGAGTCGGTGGAGAGGAGCAGATCGTCCAGGATATGTAGAAGGGCTGTTTCAGTGCTATGATGTTTGCGATAGGCAGACTAAAAGGGACTGAGGAGATTGTTGTCGGCGAGGTGGAGGTTGAGCTGGTTGAGTACAACCTTCTCAAGAAGCTTGGACAGGAAAGAGAGATTGGAGACTGGGCGATAGTTCTTGAGTTTGTTCGGGTCGAGGTTGTGTTTTTTGAGGAGAGGATGGACGATGGCAAACTTGAAGATATCGGGGACAGAGCCATTCTCTAGAGATGTGTTGATGATGTCAGTAATAAAAGACAAAAGTTTTGGTAGGCCGTCCCGGTAGAAACACCATCTATAGACAGAGTGTAGTCATATTAGTGTTGTTATATACAAACTGTGTTATATCCAGCTTGCTGTAAGCATTAAGTTTGCAGCTTTTTTATAGTCATGTTGAATTTTAACCCATTACATCCGGAGGCTGAATTTTTTTAATTTGCTTATCATCTTATGAAGGCTACTTTACAGATTAGGAGACATATCAACCATTTTAGTTCATGGATGATACCAGAATAGCTTTGACCTCAGGTGCCAAGCTATTCAGGCACTACCCTTGAACTGTGATTTATTTCAAGCAATAGTGTATCAGGATGCAAAGGGTTAAATACTTATCATTTTAAAGTACATGTACTATGAAACAGATCACCATTATGATGATTTCTGTTTTTTGGACTCTTTCTGCAGACAATAATTTTCCTGGAGCAACTTCAGGAGTATCCTGAAACAGCAGGAGCCATGTTATTAATGCATGGTAAGTTATAGATGAACATTGTTCACAAATTATACAGACCTGTAACTTCTTTGAAATTTAAAGAGCTCTATCACTGGTATAACCCCAGGGCTCCTTGCAGTTTGTTGTGTTTTGCTTGTCGTGCCAGTGATGGGTTTATGTACGTTTGTATATTCATGTGAGGCAACTGCTTGTATGTCAGACCTTCATACACGTGCATGGACAATTTTGGGGCATTTTTCTATTTCTCAGTTTGTTTGTACAGAGAGCGTATTCCAAATGCAGCTAGCGGTAGGCAGAGATATAAACTGCAAGCATAGCCTTTCCATTCAGTTTAGAAGAATTTGAATGTAAGGAAAATCATTTCTAATCTCAATATTGACATTTTCTTGAAGTGTATCAGTGTTACTGGAGATGTTCTCTTTTTCTGCATGTTCTAGTTTTACTGTGTGCACATCAGATAGCAGCATCAGATTCGGAAGTATGAATTAATCCAAATAAAATCGCATTATTTTTAGGGATTTCTCATTAAATGGAATATTTAATGGTGCTGTGTGAATTCATTGTAAAAATGCAAGAAACACACAATCACATACAAATAAAATAATCTGAATATAATAATAATAATGATAATAATAATAATATTTAAATAGCGCAAACGTGCAGGCTCTGTAAAATATAATGCTTGCACACGTTTTATAGTGATAGTTTTTGCCAGTTGTAAGAAAACACTGTGATGCCATGAAAAAAAAGGCCGCAAAAAAATCGCCAGATTTTCCATGGACAGATATCGAGATTGGAACTATTTTGAACTGATGCTTGGGGCATGGAAATGGTTGGGTGTAACAAATGTTAGTCTGTTTGTGACACACATTATATGATTTTCATTTTCAGGTGAGCAAGCAACACCAAGTGCCATGATCACTGCAGACACATGCAAGATGAAAGTTGCTGATTACATGAGTAAGTGAACATATGCGTACACGCACACTCACACACACACACACACACACACACACACACACACACACACACACACTGAACACACACTGAACACACACTGAACACATGAACACACATGCTGAACACTCGACAGGTTTGCCAATATTAGTGCACAAACTATGTATATTATTTCTTTTACCAAATTGCAACTTTGTTTCCAGCACGTGTTCTGTCAGCACTTGGTCTGAACCTGAGTAACAAGGCTGAGACGTACAGTGACCCCGGCCTGCGCCCCATCTTTATGCTCAACAATTTCAACTACATTCTCAAGTCCCTCAAGCGTACAGGGCTTCTGGAACTGTTGTTACTGTGGAACAAAGATGTGGCTACTTACTACGATGAACAAATTCTGGAACAGAAGCGCATTTATTCGCAGAGGTATGGATTTTCTTGTGCGTGTGGTTTATGTGGAGTGTGGCCGTGATATTAGTGATAACACTGTCAGTGAGTAGAAGGTCCTCAGGCTGACATCATCCACAGTTGACTGTGCTCAGATGTGTGTGGGTCAACTAAAGTGAAGGCTTTTGGCATGCTAAGGTTTGTTTCCTCAAAATAGCCTACCGATGGCATTACTATTAGGAAGATACACCTAGCTTATCAATTTCAGCCTAAGATGCCTTGTGTATAACTACGCATCAAGGGGAGCAACTCTTGTGAGGTGCTAGCTCACCACCTGAGTGGCCTCCCTTACCTGAGTGGCCTCCCCTCCTCCCATATAATTGCACATGCGCAATACTGCCTCGCCAGTCTCACACTTGGCTTCTGTCAAATTACGGTTACTCAGCCTTCAGTGTGCTTTTGTGTTTGGTGTTTTTTGGTGTTTCTTTTGGATTTCCCTCTCTCCAATGATGAGGTAAGGCCTTGGGTACTGTCTCCTGCTGGCTAGGAAGAGCTGACAGTCTTCGACCTTGCCCGGGAATTTTGTTCTTTGAAAATTATGCAGTTGTGGTGCGACCAGATGTTCGTTTCAACCGTTGATCCACTTGTGATTCTCGCTTTTACTTGACCCTTTCTTCTCGCAGTATGCAAGTTTGGACCTGCCGGCGCTGTGGTGATTTTCAATGGCCCAGCAATTCACATTTTCTGTGTTTACCTTGCTCCGGTTGCTCTTCCACGCGGATTTGTGCTATTTGTGCCACGTGGCGGGAGGAACTGTGGTCCCAGGTGTGGCTCTGGTGCCCGTGACCCACCTGTTCAGGCGTTGGGTGGTCCGTTGGCGGAGAATCCTTCTCCCGCCCCCGGGCCTCTGGTCGCTCTCGGACCCCGACGTGCGGCTTTGGAGACTTTGGTTCCTTCCTTCCTCTCTCCGCACCCAGTCGGTCCTATCATTCGCCCCGACGGGCCCTTTCGTGTCTCACTCTACCATTCCCGCCCGCTTGTCAGAGCGTGATGGGCGGAGGCTGCTGACGTTTCCACACTCACCCCCCCCCCTCCCCCCCCCCCCCCCTGCTACAGGTAGCCTTTTGTTGGTGGGGACCTGTCACAGCTCTAGATGGCGTTCAACACGAAAATCCTTTCCCACCCGCACAGCCGAGCGTTTTGGGTGGAGGCTGCTGCCCCCCCCCCCCCCCCCCCCCCCCCCCCGCTCTAGATAGAGCCAATTGGTGGTGGGGGCCTCACGTGCTTCTTCCAGGGAGCCTCGCACCGCCGTGTCCCCTCACCCTGTCCGGTCCGCCGCCATTCCCAACCCTCTCTGACGCCTACTTCCCCTGCAGGGTCGCGATACCGCTTTTCTGGACATGTTCTTTCTGCTCGCTCATGCTCACCGTATCGCCAGCTATCGGCGGCACTCCTTCTTACCACGCAGTCGTTGCCATGACTCCCGCCATCGGACGGAGATGCATGATGTCATCTCTCTATACCAGGCACCGGAACAGTTGGGGATGCGTCACCCTCACTCCCAGCGGAATCTAATCCAGCCGCTTCCTCATGGCGTCTGCCCTCTGCGTCCCGGGAAGAGATTCCGCTTGGAACCTCAATGAGGTCGCTCGTCTGATCTCCCACATCTTGCCTCGGGACGTGTGTCCACTGTCCCCGCCGCTCAAGAGAAAAACTTCGGCCCTGGTGGATGCTCACCATCAACTCAAGCATTTGAAATTTCTTCCTCAGTCCCCCGGGGTTTGGGATCTCTCAGAGGCTTTCAACGATCATCTGCGGCACGGTAAGTTGCGGGAAAAGGGGTTTTTCTCCGACACTCGGTGGCCACTGGACATGCACATCAGATTCCGTCAACGTTGGTATGCCGGGCATTCCCAGTCTTTCCTTTGCCCTCTCCCAAACCTTGACACCAAGGCGGAATTACAGGCGGGTGGTGCGCAGGTGGCGTGGAAGTGGGTACACACCGGTATCGACGAGACGGCAGCCTTGGTCCGGAATTCCCTCACTTGTGCAGGTTTCCTCGAGCTGGTGATGCAGGCCGTGGTACGTTTTACAGACGAGGACACAGGGCGCTCCAGTGAGTCTCGCTTTCGTGACATATGCACGGTGGCTGCGGCAGCGAATCGGGCGGCGTACGTTGCCTCGGCAAACTCCTTAGCAGTGGCGGCAAACTGTGATTTTATACGCCGAGATGGGGTCCTGAAGAGTTGCACAGGTATCCCTCTTGCGGTCAAAACCCAGCTCCGCCAGGCTTCGGTTGGGGGGATCCCTCCTGTTTGGCCCTATGTGGCAGTTGGTCAAGGAGGCAGCTAAAGACCTGTGGCCCCGTGCCCTTCAGATCGACCATTCCTCGTTTCAAGCTTATCGCAAGGCCGTGGGTCGTGCCCTGCGGAGTTTCCGACCCTCCTCTCGCTTTGCTTCCCGACGCTCCTCCTCATCCAGCGAACATCCGTTCTTCGGTCGCCCACACATTGCCCCGCCCATCCATTCCTCTTGGCCTCGGAGGACCAGGAGATCTGGACGAGGGCGGGCCCAGTGACTCGCTGCGTCTGCCCCCACCGACGTTGTCTGGGTCTCCATTCGGCGGGAGGCTTACCTCACACAGCGACCAGTGGCAGTCGCTGTTACCGGACGACCCTTGGGTTCTCTCTACCATCATGGAAGGGCTGTGAATAACATTTCGTCAGCCCCCGCCTCTGCTCCGCGCCCTGCTATGCTCTGCCGACCCTGACAAGGACGCAGCGCTTCAGTGCAAGATCATGGCTTTGCTCCAGAAAACCGCCAGAGAGGTGGTCAATCGGCACAATTCGCCGGCCTTCTACAGCCGACTTTTTGTGGTTCCCAAACCAGACAGCCAGTGGCGCCCGGTCATAGATCTGTCGGCATTAAACAAGTTCATTTCGGCTCCTCCCTTTTGTATGGAGATGGCGCGGGCGTTGAGGGCTGCCATTCAGCCCATGGACTTTGCTATCAGCCTCTACCTCAAGGACGCATACTTTCACATCTTCGTTCACCCGTCGGTGCGCCGCTACTTGCGCTTCGCCTTCCGGGGAACGCCAGTTCCATGCCAGTTCCATGCTCTCCCCTTTGGTTTGAACCTCAGTCCCTGGGCCTTTACGCTGATGCGATGCGATGGCCAAGGCCAGGCAGTCGTCTTCCAGCCCTTCGTCTAACTACCTGGACGATCTCCTGCTCTGAAATCAGGACACCTCTGTGCTGCAGAAGGACAAGAATTCGTTGCTCGAGCTTCTTCACCAGGTCGGGTTCTTGGTCAACAGCAGGAAGTCGGACCTCTCGCACCTCCCACAGGTTAATCCACTTAGGTATGGAGTTCCTGACAGTCCCTGTGCCTTTACACGGATTGTCCACGCTGTGATGGCCAAGGCCAGGCAGTCGTCTTCCAGCCCTTCGTCCAACTACCTGGATGATCTCCTGCTCCGAAATCAGGACGCCTCCATGCTGCAGAAGGTCAAGAATTCGCTGCTCAAGCTTCTTCACCAGCTCGGGTTCTTGGTCAACAGCGGGAAGTCAGACTTCTAGCCCTCCCACATTTGTTCATCCACTTGGGTATGGAGTTCCTGACAGACCTCAACATGGTACGGCTGCCAGAGATGCGCAGCCGGAAGTTACCAGAGCTAGCCCTCCACGTGTCTCATGCCAAAGTCATGAAGGCCAGGACCTGGCTTCAGCTGCTGGGTCTCCTCAATGCAGCAGCGGATCTCTTGCCCCTCTGCAGGCTCTACTCGCGCCCGCTCCAACTACATCTGCTGGTCCACTGGCGTCCCTCCTCTGGAGACCTGGAAGCCATGGTTCCGGTCACTCCCATGATAGTTGCTCACCTTCAAAGATGGTCGGACCCCTCTTGGCTGAGGACGGGGGTACCATATACCCCTTTTCTCCCCTCCTCCTCTTCTGTCCCTCTGCACAGATGCCAGTCGGGCGGGCTGGGGTGCACATCTGCTATCAGACTTCTAAGTTTCGGGCTCCTGGCCTCCGGATCTGGAGAACAGACACATCAACTGGCTGGAGTTGAAGGCAGTCTGGCTAGCACTCAGCAGCTGGACGTCCCGGCTCCAGCACCAGCAAGTGTTAGTCCTCTCCGACAACTCGACAGTGGTGTCGTACATTCAGAAGCAAGAGGGTACGGGCTCTCCCACGCTCTGCATGCTCCTGTACCAACTGATGCTGTGGTGCTGGGACCACAGGATCTTGCTCAAAGCTCGACACATTCCGGGCCACCTAAATGTGCACGCGGACTCTCTGTCGCGATGGGGACAGCTCCTACACACCGAATGGTCCCTCAGTGCGGAGATTTTTCGCGTGATCTGTGCTCGTTGGGAGACTCCCATGATCGAGCTGTTTGCGACCAGGTGAAACAAGCAGCTTCCGGGCTTCGTATCGCCCATTTCGGACCCCCTCGCGTGGGGGTGGGGGGTACACGCCCTGTCCGTCTCCTGGGAGGGCCTCATGGCCTACGCCTACCCACCCACCCAAGATCGTGCACCATCTATGAGGCAGCAACACAATTCTCCTATTGGTCGCCCCGTTCAATTAAAACAGGAGTTGGACGACCAGCCTGTTGGACCTCACCACGGAGCCTCCTGTGCAACTCCCAATGCTGAAACAACCCAGGCAGATCTGTTTCCATCCTTGCCTGGGGAGGCTTGCGCTACACGCCTGGAGGTTGTGCAGAAGGCCCTCACAGCAAGAGGCTTCTCGCATGCAGCTGTGGAGGCTATCGCTGCGGCCCGCAGATCTTCCACCCGCAAGGTGTATGAAGGCAAGTGGCGGGTCTTCCTGTCATGGTTCGAAGCTCAACACCTTTTCTCCACGGCACTGATGATGCCACAACTTGCCGAGTTCTTCCTTTGGCTTTTCGAGGAACAGACGCTGGCACCTATTACCATCAGGGGTTACCTCTCCATGATCGCTGACACCTACTGACATTTGGGACGGACAGATCCGGGCTTGTGTAATGATCTAGCGGACCTGATGGCACATTTCGAGCTCCGGTGACCAGTCTCGTGCTCGTTGGTGCCACGCTGGGACCTCCCTTGGGTACTCACGTGGCTTAGCTCAGCCCGGTTTGAGCCCTTGCCCTTGGCATGGCTGGCCGATGTGGCCTGGAAGACCTGCTTCCTCCTTGCTCTGGCTACGGCGGCAAGAGTTAGCGAGCTACATGCTCTATCGGTAGACCCAGCCTGTCTCCAATTCCGATCGGACAGCTCAATACAGCTTCTAACCAAACTGGTCTTCCTGGCCAAGAATCGGCTCCCCATGGTCGCGGCGCTGGTAATCACCCTCCGGCCGATCATGGGATTTGATCAGTCCCAAGTGTCTCGTCAACAGGACCCAATCCGGGCTTTGAGGATCTACCTCCGTAGGTCAAAGCCTTTCAGGAGAGGCCGCTTCCGCCTTTTCCTGCCTCTGGCACTGGGCAGAGATGACATTTCCGCACAGACGATCTAGTCATGGTTGTGCAGGGTCATCCGCTTTGCCTATGATGAACTCTCCCCGGGAGGGTGGGGGGGCGAAGAGACTTCGGATCCAGGCACATGAAATCAGAGCGGTCTCGACGAGCGTCGCCCTCGACCGCAGCTGCGCTGTAAAGGACATTATCGTGGGGTCAGCTGGCGGTCTGAATCCACCTTTACCCATTTCTACCTTAGAGACCGCTCGGGCCAACAAGACAACCTGGCCCTACTTGGAGACGTCTCTGTGGCTCAACACTCCCTTCTGGCGCCTAGAGCGCCATAGGTAACACTTAGCTGAATTGATAGGAGATTACACCGAGTTCTTTTTCTCTAAGCATGTGCAGTTGCACGGCTGGCTGATGGCACCCTCCTCCTGTTCGTTATTCTTCCTAATAGTAATGCCATCGGTAGGCCTTTTTGAGGAAACAAATGTATTTTTCTTTAAAATGTATTTTTTCGAAAAATACCTACCGATGGCATTACTCGGAGGACCCTCCCACCTGCCCCGCTTGCCGCTAGTAAGCTAAGAGTTTGACTGGTGAGATGGTACTGCGCATGCGCAATTATATGGGAGGAGGTGAGGCCACTCAGGTAAGAGAGGCCACTCAGGTGGTGAGCTAGCACCTCACTAGAGTTGCTCCCCTTGTTGCGTAGTTATACGCAAGGGGTCTTAGGCTGAAATTGATAAGCTAGATGTATCTTAATAGTAATGCCATCGGTAGGTATTTTTCGAAAAAAATACATTTAAAGAAAAATACATTTTTTAACCCTTTGGCTGTCAGTAGCATGTTTTCTCATGATTCCTGCAGGAGTCATCACAACAAAGCATGCTACAGACAGCCAAAGGAGTAATTGCAGAATAATGCTTCTGTAAAAAGTTAGCTATGTTTGCTGTGACTTGCTCACCAGCTGTGGGAAATGTGTTAGTTGTTTTGTTTGGAAGATTGCGGACATGATTACATGAGTTCCTGTTTCCCATAGACCTTTGCTTGGCATACCCCACTGCAGATGTTAAGACAAGAGGTAGTAGCTGATTAACCAATTGCCACCAGGCTTGGTAGATGTGATTCCTGCAGGAATCACCTCAACAGTAGTGTAGTCACTGTGAACAGCCAAAGGATTAGTGCTGCAATATGATTTATGACAATGGCATTTTATATTGTGGTCAAGTGAAGGTAACTGTTGCTGGTGTGTGTGTGTGTGTGTGTGTGTGTGTGTGTGTGTGTGTGTGTGTGTGTGTGTGTGTGTGTGTGTGTGTATGTGTGTTTGTGTATAGCTGGAGCAAGGTGCTGCATTACATCTTGGAGATGGACAAACCCATGTCTGTACAACGTGTGCAGATGGAGAGTACAGCCAAGGTAAGAGTTATTGCAACTCTTTTTTTTAGAGTTGGCATCTTCACCCAGTCGTCCCTGCTATCTATAAAAGACTCTCGTGAACCCTTGAAAGTTTAATAAACTGTTTTGTACTTATTCTTCAAAGTATTTCTTGGGTATTTCTTTGCATTACACACTCTTAGCAGTCACCTTTTTGGCTCATGTGCAAAGCAAAAGTGAGTATGTTTTGGGCCAGTGGTGGTCCGTCTGTCCGTCATCTGTCGTCCGTCCGCCGTTGTCCGTGGTAAACTTTAACGTTGGCATTTTCTCAGAGACTATTCAAGCCACTCTTGGAACTTGGCCCAAGGATATTGTGTGGCAAGACCTTTCTAAACATACCAATTTGAGCGACTTCTCTCAAAGGTAAAGGTCACTGGGTATTAGGAAATAGGTTAAAAAATTGCCATATTTTGACAAAATTTATTTTTTCTCAAATGCTATTCACAACTTTAAACCCAAACTTGGTACAAAGATACCTAATGGTAAGACCTTCCTATGCATACTAATTTGGTTGATCCCTTGGAAAGGTCAAGGGTCACAAAGATCAGAAAATAGGTGATAAATAGCCATATTTTGACATAAGATGTTTTTTCTCAAATACTATTCACAACTTCAAACCCAAACTTGGTACAAAGATACCTGATGGTAAGACCTTTTTATGCATACCAATTTGGATGACCCTCAGAAAGGTCAAGGGTCACAAGAGGTCGGCAAATGTGTAAAATGCCAATTTTTTTAATAGAATTGTAGTTTTTATCAACATTTTTGTAAAGTTTTCAATTAAATTTGGCTCAAAGGTAGCTGATGATAATATCCCCTTCCCCCCCCCCCCCCCACCCCCATTATTATTTTCTGAAATGCTATTTTCAACTTCAAAACCATAACTGGTACATGGTAAGATCTGTATGCATACTAATTTGTATGACCCCCCTTGGAAAGGTCAAGGATCACGAGGTCAGTAAATGTGTGAATTGTAGTTTTTATAAAAGTTTTAAATTTGGTGTGAAGTTTGCTGATGGCAAGACATTTCTATACATACTAAATTAGTCAACTTATCACATAGGTGAAGAGTTACAGTCGTTTGACAGATGTGTGAAAAATGCTTAATTTTTGAGAAAACATGGATTTCGCTGGTACTGAAGTCAGCCTTTTACTTATTGTCACAAAGGTCCTACATGTGCATCAGTCATACATGTGAGCCATGAGGGCTTTGCCTTTCTTGTTGGTCTGGATGTGTGCTATATTTGGCACACATTTTGTCTATACTACATCCTCAGACTGAAGGAAATCATAAGTGATAGAACAACGTGTACTAGCTTTCACATACAGTGACAGATTTGGCACATTGTTTAAAAGTAGATAATCATGCTGCATCAGTCACTGGAGGTGCATGGACTGTTGTAATGCATGATTACCTTGTGTTTTTTCAGATTTATATGTTGTATGCTTTCATTTGAAAACTCGGTATGCTTTCCTAGTAGGGTATTTACCCGAAATATTAATAAATTGTGTTGTAACTGTCTTTTCTAAGCATGTTTCTTTCTCCGTTGGGTACTTCTTTTCCTAGTAGGCACGCCAAATTATGTCTTTGGTCACATTTGTTTTTCAGCTAAAAGACAAAGAAAGGCAGAATATCAAGGACAAGTTCACGGTATGTGCAAGGTTTTGTTGTTGCTATTGTTATTTGTCTTTTTCGTGTTGTTTATTTTTGCCATTTATTTCATGTGTTGTCATAATCAATTATCGACTTAACCCCTTCACTGCCTAGAGTGAGCACCACCCAACTGCAAGAGGCGTAGATCCTTGTGAGCCCCTGCACCTGCGGGAGCTCATGAGGATCTAGCCTCTAGCTGGCCGTACTTTGCATCTGTTTCTGTGCTTAATGCGTGTGCAAAGATTTCAGAATCACGGCCTGCATCCACTAACAGTGAAATGGTTAAGTTTCAGTACAGCTTAGAATCCTACATAATCTTCTCCAAAAACTCAAGTGATATTTCTGTTGCTCAGGGCTTCAACAAAGAGTTGGAAGAGATTCACCGAATTCAGAAAGGCTACGCTATCCCTGACCTTGAGCTCCGCCGACAGTTGATTCATGAGAATCGCGAGTTTCTCATTTCCCGATACCGCATGTTTTACTCCAAGTACAGCTCTCTCAACTTCACCAGGAACCGACAGAAGTACGTCAAGTATGACCCAGACGCAGTGGGCAAAATGTTGGACAGTTTCTTTGATGCCTCAGCATAGACCTGTGCCATACCATTTTCAACACTTTATCACCTACATGCGAGTTTCTGTCAAATGCTTTGCACATTTTGAAAACTCATATACATAAGCAGTGAGGAATTTTATATCAAGCATGATATCAGTTTTAGAAGGGTTTTGGCCAATTAAATTTGCACCAAGAAAGACACCACTCCAATTCTGCATGCCCTTGAACTGGCCTGGTTGATCCGACTGCTGTATTATGGTGTTAGCATAGGGTGTCTGGAGTATTAAGGCTTCAGCCCAACCGAAGATCGACTGTGCAGAATGTTGGACAGTTTAATTCCTCTGTGTAGTGCTGTAAAACTAGTTCAGAATCCCATGTATGGGCGTCTTCGTTCCAGTCAGGGATCAATTCCCTAACCCATCAAGCCCTGACACACTACAGCAGGATGTGGATTAACTCATTCAGCCCGACGGCCGTATTTCCCAAATTTTGGAGGCATCATCTAATGACACTGCACCAGTTGCAGGAGATGGATCAACCATGATAATTCAATGGCAGTGCCAGATTAGCTTGGCACCGACAGGTGCCAAGCTAATCTGGCACTACCCTTGAATTATCATGGTCGACCCATCTCCTGATGTAGGGCGTCAGGGCTGAATGGGTTAACCATCATAGTACAGGGGTGGACCCAGGACATCCCGTTAACCTGTTGGCAGTCATGACCGTACTACCGACAGCCAGAGGGTTAATCAGGGCCATCACTCCTTCGAAGCTGGTTGGTGCTTAGGAGCACTGAGATATATTGGCGCCACCTTTGAGCTGTCATGGTTAGTCCAGAGCTGTAATGTAGATTTCCCAAAATTGTTAACCTCACCCATGAGGCTCAGTCGGCTGTGGAGTGTACATGGTATCGGTAACATTTTTAGTCTATAACCCTTTTAGCCCCGGGACCTGCAGCAGGAGATGGATTGATCATGATAATTCAAGGGTAGTGCCAGATGAGCTTGGCGCCTTCAGGCGCCAAGCTTATCTGGCACTACCCTTGAATTATCATGATCAATCCATCTCCTACAACTGGTACATAGGCGTTAGGCAACACCTCCACAATTTGAGAAATGGGACCTTCGTGCTAAAAGGGTTAAGTTACACGTAAACAAGGTGACTGGTTATTTCATTCCATTTGTTTTCATTGTGGTTTCAATTTAAATTGTTTTTTCTTCATTTGAAAAGGACAAATTGTACTATAGATGAAAACCCCGTGACATTTCTTCATCTTGAAAGTTTTTTGGACATGTACAGTTGTTTGAATATTAGCATGCACCGGTATACATGTAGTATGTGAGAAGATGCCACATTACAATATGGATTACAGATTACACTGTGTATATTTATTGTACTCAATTACTCCCTAACTTGTGACCCTTTGATTCCCAGAACTAAACGACTTCCGTTCTATAGAATGAAAGTCCTTTTGTTCTGGGAGTCAGTAGATCTGTAAGAACAAAAGTGTTCCTGTAATGTTTAGAACCAGGACTATAGCTTTCACCAGTGATGGTATTTGTGCAATACTTTTGTTTTACTTCCTGCCTATAAGGTGCTTCACGTGCAAGGTGTATCATGACATGTAGCTAAATAACTGTTTGCTGTATTTAAATAATTACTTTTTCATGTTTTTCAGTGTCTTTTCATTTGTGTGTGTGTGCGTGCATGCGCGCAGGACACGCTTTCTTCTCCCCCTTGTGAGAAACGGAAAAACTTTCATGACATGTAGCTGAATAACTGTTTGCTGTATTTAAATAATTACTTTTTCATGTTTTTCAGTGTGTGTGTGTGCGTGCATGCGTGTGTGTGTGCGTGTATGTGTGCGCGCGCACGCAGGACACGCTTTCTTCTCCCCCTTGTGAGAAACGGGAAAAAACTTTCCTATCAACAAAGGAGAACAAGAGCAGAGAAAAGTATTCCATTTTACGACATATATGTCTTCAAACTTTTTAATTTACAACCCATTGACTACCCGAGAGAAAGTCAACACAATCCGCCTGCAAGAGGCATAGATCCTAATGCGCCCCCGCAGTTGCGGGGGCTCATGAGGATCTATGCCTCTTGCTGAAACCACTTTGCATCCACTTTCCTTTGACGTCCGGGGCTCTTGGACATTGAATGTACAATGATCTTAACCCATTCAGCCCTGGCGCACTACAGCAGGAGATGGGTCGACCATGATAATTCAAGGGTAGTGCCAGATTAGCTTGGTGCCTGTTGGACATTGAATGTACAATGATCTTAAACTATCCAGCTCTGGCGCACTACAGCAGGAGATGGGTCGACCATGATAATTCAAGGGTAGTGCCAGATTAGCTTGGCGCCTGTTGGACATTGAATGTACAATGATCTTAACCCATTCAGCCCTGGCGCACTACAGCAGGAGATGGGTCGACCATGATAATTCAAGGGTAGTGCCAGATTAGCTTGGCGCCTGTTGGACATTGAATGTACAATGATCTTAAACCATCCAGCCCTGGCGCACTACAGCAAGAGATGGGTCGACCATGATAATTCAAGGGTAGTGCCAGATTAGCTTGGTGCCTGTTGGACATTGAATGTACAATGATCTTAAACCATCCAGCCCTGGCGCACTACAGCAGGAGATGGGTCGACCATGATAATTCAAGGGTAGTGCCAGATTAGCTTGGCGCCTGTTGGACATTGAATGTACAATGATCTTAACCCACCCAGCCCTGGTGCACTACAGCAGGAGATGGGTCGACCATGATAATTCAAGGGTAGTGCCAGATTAGCTTGGCGCCTGTTGGACATTGAATGTACAATGATCTTAAACCATCCAGCCCTGGCGCACTACAGCAAGAGATGGGTCGACCATGATAATTCAAGGGTAGTGCCAGATTAGCTTGGCGCCTGTTGGACATTGAATGTACAATGATCTTAAACTATCCAGCCCTGGCGCACTACAGCAGGAGATGGGTCGACCATGATAATTCAAGGGTAGTGCCAGATTAGCTTGGCGCCTGTTGGACATTGAATGTACAATGATCTTAAACCATCCAGCCCTGGCGCACTACAGCAGGAGATCTTAATTCAAGGGTAGTGCCAGATTAGCTTGGCGCCTGTTGGACATTGAATGTACAATGATCTTAAACCATCCAGCCCTGGCGCACTACAGCAGGAGATGGGTCGACCATGATAATTCAAGGGTAGTGCCAGATTAGCTTGGCGCCTGTTGGACATTGAATGTACAATGATCTTAACCCATTCAGCCCTGGTGCACTACAGCAGGAGATGGGTCGACCATGATAATTCAAGGGTAGTGCCAGATTAGCTTGGCGCCTGTCGGCGCCAAGCTAATCTGGCACTACCCTTGAATTATCATGGTCGATCCATCTCCTGCAACAGGTGCATGGTCGTTAGATGATGCCTCCAAAATTTGGGAAATACATGCGCCGGGCTGAATGCTTTTTCTCGTTGGGTGTCGCTGGGTAGCGGTTTTAGTCATGGTGATTCCTGCAGGAATCATCAAGGGTTACAACACGATGTACGTCAACTGGCAGATAAGGCCTTGAGCTATCCCTTTTTACCAGCAATGCTGTGAGACATTAACTCATTCTGCCCGCGACACGCCACAGCAAGATGTGGCTCGACCGTGATAGTTCAAGGGTGGTGGCAGAATAGCTTGGCGCCTATCAGCGTCAAGTTATTCTGCCACCACCCTTGAACTATCATGGTCGATCTGTCTCCTGAATTGTAATGCAGTCCTCGGAGGATAACTCCAAAATGTGGGTATTTCGTACCTCAGGCACAATGAGTTAAAAAAATTCTAAAAAGACGATATTGGGAATTTTAAAGTCTTTATGGACTAGAATAGTCATCTTTAATTCTCCCAAAATAGAAATAGAAAATGTTCATGTGTCATATCGACTGCAAAGGATAGATCATCTCTCATTGTTCAAGGGTAGTGCCTGAATACATTGGTCCATAGGTAGCGTAACAAGCGATTCAGGCACTGCCATTGAACTGTTAATATTTCTCCACATACAACTTTCAGATATGAAGATTGAATGGGCGAAATCTTCTCGTGTTTTATGTTCGATGTCTTTTTTCTTCTTTTTTTGTTTGTGTCGTTATTGTTTCGTTTCTTTGTTTATTACAAAACTGCAGTCATCGCTGTGTGTACTATTTCTGCTGTTGTTTTTATTGTCAAACATGCAAGACTGTTGCGCTTGCAAAAAAAAAAAATGTATCATCTTGCTGTTGCTGGTGTTGATGTTGCTCTTGTTATTGTTTGTGACACCCAACCACGAGCCATAGGTACTGTGCAGAGGTGTATAAGTTGGTCAGTATCGGATTAGATACGTGTCCGAGCAGAAAGTAGACGTCAGAGTTTCAATGTTAGACAAATGGAATATTTATTTCAGTAGAACAAACAATGACAGGGTACACGTAGAAATGCGAGAAAGTACAGTAAACTTGTTCGAGACGCGCTGGATCCAGATATGCGGTTGTTTGCCGCGTATCTATGTCCAGCACGTCTCAAATGTGTTTAGTTAAATCGCTTGCAGTTACACTGACACTGTATCAATAAGTCAACAAAAAGACACGGGAAATTTTTTTTTTTTTTGGGGGGGGGGGGGGGGGGGGGGGGGGGGGGGGGGGAAGAATAGAATTGAAAAATAAGAAACCATCAAATCTAAAAGTGAAATGTGACGAGTGTTAAAAGCGTTAAGAAGCGAACGAAAGGCAAATTACGTGTAACTCGTATACAAATGTTGCAAAAGTAGACGAAGCCGGCAAGACGCATAGATCCTCATGAGCACCCGCGGGCTGCCAGGGCTCATGAGGATCTATGCAGCTTGCAGATGGCAAGAAACAACAAACATTGAACACAAATATATGTTGCAATCACGGACGATGAGAAAAAGGCATGTGGGATTTCTTTAACCCATTCAGCCCTGGCGCACTACAGCAGATGGGTCGACCATGATAATTCAAGGTTAGTGCCAGATTAGCTTGGCGCCTGTCTGCACCAAGCTAATCTGGCACTGCTATTGAATTATCATGGTCGATTCATCTCCTGCAACTGGTGCAGTCATTAGATGACGCCTCCAAAATTTGGGAAATACGGCTGTCGGGCTGAATGAGTTAATGCTAGTTATTTTTTACGAAAGCAAACGGTGAACAATGTGGGTGATTTTCGCAACAGCACGCTCGACTTTCGCTCGCGCGGACAGCGGGTCGTAAATACGACCCACTGCCCGCGTGAGTAAAAGGCAGGCGGCGGGCAGTGGCACAGGTAAAATAAACAACCTCTTCTAATCGCTCATGAAATACTGTATAGTTTACCACACAATGACCCCGAACCTGGTGGGAATTCAAACGTTTTATTTAACTCGTTCGGGCCCGACACACCACAGCAAGACATGCTTCGAGCATGACAGTCAAGCTTGGCGCCCATAGGCGCCAAGCTATTCTGGCACCACCCTTAAACTATCATGTTCGATCTGTCTCTAGAATTGTAATACAGTCCTTCAAAGGGTAACTTCAAAATTTGGGGATTTCGGTCCTGGGGTAGAATGTGTTAACACTGATTGTCTAGTCTGCATTTTGTGTCTGGTCATTTTGCACATACATTGAGATAGAATTCCCATTCTAAAAAAGAAATACATATGAAAGTCAAGAGAAAGGCACGACTACATCGCATTACAAAACAAGAAGACCGCCTTACAAAGAAGGTAACCAACATATGACGGCCATTTAAATGACTGCTTTACTATTATATGTACAACATAAGTGATATGTGTTTCATTGCAATCTGCATACTAGGTGTGCTGCCCTGTGACGCTGGACCTCAAGCCGTAGGATCCGAAGTAACAGACCAGCACAGCAGCAGAAGTACCGACAAGAACGTTCTATTTGTTCATAAAAAATTACTGTTAAAATTAAATATGCAACTCACTGACGGTTCGAAAGTGTGCGAAGTGTACAGCAGTCCAAAGTAAGAGGCAAGCCCCTCCTGTTGTACAGCTGATGATTAATAAACTAACACCTGTAAGTCATGTCTCTACCACTGACGGAATCGGTTAAACGTACTCCTCCATTGTCAGCATAACCCTTTCACTGCCAGCGGGCGTAGATAGTGTTTCTGAACTCGGTTAACCCACTCAGCCCTGACGCACTACTGACACCAGGAGATGGGTCGACCATGATAATTCAAGGGCAGTGCCAGATTAGCTTGGTGCCTGTCGGCGCCAAGCTAATCTGGCACTGCCCTTGAATTATCATGGTCGATCCATCTCCTGCAACAGGTGAATAGTCGTTAGATGACGCCTCCAAACTTTGGGAAATACGTGCGCCGGGCTGAAAGAGTTAATACTCGTACAACGCCAAAGAGACTCTGCCGTTCAGTGAAGCTGGGTGAAAATTGGTGCCAGCAGGAGGCACAGATCCTCGTGAGCCCCCGCAAATGCGAGGGCTGATGATGATCTGTCTCTTGCCGCCGGATTGCGTTCACCTTTGCTCCGCAGTGAAGGGGTTCAGTTTCCGATAACAGGTATGATTCTTCTTAGCAGTGACCCTAGAACGAAGCGTCCAGTCAGAAGGGGAAAAAAAGATGTTCCGTGTCAATGCGGGACAACAACTATAAATATATAACAACAGTCAGCATCTCCCGTCAAAATGCGCTTTGCCTGCCTCACACACGCGCACTTCACTTTCATGCCCATTATATAACAGCGCCAGACATGATGTGTGCTCTGGTCCGTCATTTTGGACCTTACGGCCTAGAGGCGGAATGTCCAAAATCAAAGACGAACAATATATGGCGCGCATGCGAACATCAAACACACATCGCCGACTGCCGTTCAAAATACCTAACAGTGGATTTCTTCCCCATTGCTGCGCATTTCTCTGAGTATTCTAGAGTCCGGGACGGTTTTAGTACGGCCGGATCCGGCAGCACATCGGACCGGTGAGCACAACGCCCTCTGGCCGACGTCAGCCGCGTTTGGCCCACGCATAGCCTGTGCGCGGGCCAGCCGCGGCAGACGTCGGCCTGAGGACTCCTTGTTGCTCACTGGGCAACAATTTCATCATTGCAAGTCCACTTTGACCGGAAACGCTGACCCCTTGTGTAGTCTAGAACTGTAGTGTTGCGATCCAGGCAGAGCTCTTCTCAGTTGTTTGACAGCAGGGCAGTCAGGATCATGATCAGAAGCAGTGGGATGGCCACAGATGCACCTGAAATGTAATATGATGGACACCAATCAGTGCTCAGTACAGGGAAGGCAGGTGAGAGTGCGCAAAGGTCGTCGGGCCGACGTCGGCCCGATGGCCTTTGCGCATTGGGTGGTCAGCGTACACAATAATATTTAATAATAATAATATAAATCACTATCATCATCATCATCCTATATTATTCATTTCTGTGCTGGTATTCAGCACGAATTTATGGAGCTGACGCCGGATAAAGACAAAGACGAACAAAATGCTTTCGTTCAATAACTAGCCTCCCGCCCTCCCCTTACCCACACCCCCCACCCACACCCACATCCCGGCCTCTCTCCCGTTGATCCCTAACATCCACCCCTCAATAGTCGTACCGTCCAAGATCCAACTCCAACTCTGGCAAACATACGGCTCAATACAGAATTCAGTTTATGCATAGGAACATACGTCTGCAGTTGACTACACAGTTTTCAGTTCTATCCTGTGAAGTCTAAAGACAGCGTGTCCATTTTTGGGTGAAAAGCAACACTGATTTCCATGGTATTACAATGGAAATCTTGCTTTCACATAAAGAACTTTTAATGGCTGTTTTTTGCCTCCACGGGGCGGTCCGTGGCGCAGCGGTAAAAGCGCTTGCCACCAATACTAGAGGTGCGAGGTTCGATACCAGGTTCCGTCGTCGAACTTTTCTCTTCTAGTAAGTGTCACCGTTAATTCGGGCGGACCGTCGGAGGTTCTTTCTCCGGGTACTCCGGCTCTTCTTCCCCCACGACTTTGGTATCAATTTCAGCCCACTTAATCAAATTTCATATATAAACGATTTGAATTTCCAAAACTTCAGTAGCTTGCATGAGCTTGCCCTTAGCACCACGTGAATGTTCTGTGTTTACGTACAGTGTGTGAGTGAATGCGCTTGATTCACGTGAGCGTACTTTTCAATTGGGATAAAGCGCTATTTAATGCGCTGATTTATTTATTTATTATTTATGTAGACTTGCACAGGTATGTCATTACCTTTAGCAGCGGTTCCGCTAGGGTTTGTAGTAGTGGTGGTGGTATAGCTGAGCCCGAGTTCGGCCAGCGCCTGTTTCTGAGCGAGGCTGAGGTAACTGTACTGGTCGCTGGTCACGCTCTGGGCCTGGTTCGTGCTTAGGCTGCGGAGCTGGGCCTCCGTCAGGCTCTGTGGAGAAGTGATCACACACTATGAATCCCAGTGCGCAAAAGGCCATCGTGCCGACGTCAGCCGCCGTTGGCCCGCGCACAGCCGTGCGCGGGCCAACCGGCCGCGGCGGACGATGTCAGCCCGATGGCCTTTTGCGCATAGGAAATTACAGTTGCCACGGCACCAACTTCCATTCTCCATTCAAAAATTCAAGAATGTGTAAGGGGGGCTTTCCGGTGAGCGCGTCAAATATCTAGAAATTAAAAACAGTAGGCCAAAGTCGCGTACGTTTTGACGAAAACAGCCGATCAAAAGCCCGGACAAATATATGATATGGCAAAAACAGCCGATCAAAAGCCCGGACAAATATATGATATGGCGAAAACAGCCGATCAAAAGTCCGGACAAATATATGATATGGCGAAAACAGCCGATCAAAAGCCCGGACAAATATATGATATGGCAAAAACAGCCGATCAAAAGTCCGGACAAATATATGATATGGCGAAAACAGCCGATCAAAAGCCCGGACAAATATATGATATGGCGAAAACAGCCGATCAAAAGCCCGGACAAATATATGATATGGCGAAAACAGCCGATCAAAAGCCCGGACAAATATATGATATGGCGAAAACAGCCGATCAAAAGCCCGGACAAATATATGATATGGCGAAAACAGCCGATCAAAAGCCCGGACAAATATATGATATGGCGAAAACAGCCGATCAAAAGCCCGGACAAATATATGATATGGCGAAAACAGCCGATCAAAAGCCCGGACAAATATATGATATGGCGAAAACAGCCGATCAAAAGCCCGGACAAATATATGATATGGCGAAAACAGCCGATCAAAAGCCCGGACAAATATATGATATGGCGAAAACAGCCGATCAAAAGCCCGGACAAATATATGGATATGGCGAAAACAGCCGATCAAAAGCCCGGACAAATATATGGATATGGCGAAAACAGCCGATCAAAAGCCCGGACAAATATATGGATATGGCGAAAACAGCCGATCAAAAGCCCGGACAAATATATGGATATGGCGAAAACAGCCGATCAAAAGCCCGGACAAATATATGGATATGGCGAAAACAGCCGATCAAAAGCCCGGACAAATATATGGATATGGCGAAAACAGCCGATCAAAAGCCCGGACAAATATATGGATATGGCGAAAACAGCCGATCAAAAGCCCGGACAAATATATGGATATGGCGAAAACAGCCGATCAAAAGCCCGGACAAATATATGGATATGGCGAAAACAGCCGATCAAAAGCCCGGACAAATATATGGATATGGCGAAAACAGCCGATCAAAAGCCCGGACAAATATATGGATATGGCGAAAACAGCCGATCAAAAGCCCGGACAAATATATGGATATGGCGAAAACAGCCGATCAAAAGCCCGGACAAATATATGATATGGCATGCTTTTTTCCGCCGCGATTTCAATCCGCTGTTTTATCGAGGCGCTTTTGACCTACTTCTAATTTTCGAACATCTATTAACCCTCTTAACCCCACGGCCGCATTGTCTAACGCCAATGTACCAGTTGCAGGAGATGGATTGATCATCATAATTCAAGGGTAGTGCCAGATGAGCTTGGCGCCTGAAGGCGCCAAGCTCACCAGGCACTACCCTTGAATTATCATGATCAATCCATCTCCTGCTGCAGGGTCCCGGGGCTAAATGGGTTAACTTTCAAATAAGAGTGCAGTGTGTCAAATGAAAGTTTGTGACCCAAGAGAGCCAAGAGAACTGAAATAGGAGCCGTTTCCACAGCTGCTGCATTGGTTTGAAATTTTGGTGGTGACTCCTCAAAAAGGTTAACACTTTGGCTGTCGGTATCGTGTTTGCCAAGGTCACAGTGACAAATGCGCTACCGACACCAACAGACTTAGTTAACGTTTCAAAAATGATCAGCATAATTTCTTTGCAGAAAACACCCCACCCCCACCCACTTACCCCAAAAACGCCAAACAATCAAACGCCGACAATCAAAGGGTTAAGGGATGAAACATGATCAGCATATTTTCGTTGCCCCCCCCCCCCCACCCCCACCCTCCCCCCCCCCACCCCCCCCCCCAAAAAAAAAATAAAAAAATATAAAAAAAAAATAAATAAAATGTTTAATAAGGAATACGGCATCAGTCGTGCGCAAGCTGGAGACTAAAGCAGCAACACACAAGTTCCGACTTAACACTTTTTTTTTTCATGTTAGTCTCATTTATTTTCTGCTCCGGCTTCTCATCATGTAAGCGTGCAACTTGAGACTTAAGGCAAACTTGAGACTCACGGCAAACTTTTGACCTGGGATCATGGCGAACGCGTCCCTGTCGATGAAGGAAAGCTGCGTGGGGGTCAGCAGTGACAGTTGCGCACCAGTCAGGCCGACTGAAACAAACAATCACAAAATGAAATGAGAACTGGTATCGTGAACAAAACTTACAGTTATGATTCACAGTGATATAAAACCCAAGTAGAAAATATCAAACAAAAGTAAAAGATTGAACAAACAAAGAAACGCGCTTATAAAGGACAACACAGTACAATACAATATGGGCTTAATTTTTTTTTTCAAAGTAACAGAAAGAAACACGCTTAGAAATGGAAGTTACAACACAATTGTGTTGAAACTGCTATTTCTAAGTGCGTTTCGTTCTCCTTTCGGTTCTTCTTTGCATTTTGCACGCTTGCCAGTCACCTTTTGGGGCTTGGATCTTTTTCTTTTTTTACAATACAATAGGCCGCTTTACGCCTTTTTTTTTTTAATGGATTTAACCTGAAAGATTAATAAACTGTATTGTATCTGATCTTTCTAAGCGTGTTTATTTCTTGTTTTTCTTTATTTTTTCTTCTTTTTTTTTTTTTTTTTTTTTTTTCTTTTTTGTTGGGGGTGTGGGGGTGGTGGTGGTATTTCTTTGTATTTTAACGCTCGGCAGTCACCTTTTTGGGTCTGGATTGAAAAGTTATAGTTTAAATATTGGACTTTCCAACTCACTCATTCGGCTTACAAAATAAAGCACGAAATGCGTCGACCATGATAGTTCAAGGGTCATGCCCAATTAGCTTGACGCCCTGGGAAAGCGCCAAGTTACTTTGGCACGATCTTGAACTATCATGTTTGATCCATATCGAAATGCCCTAAAGTACTCCACCAGTTTCTTTGGATTTTACCAGTTTACGTTTACACCTAAAAATTGGATAAGACTACTTAACTCTTTCTACCCCAGACACACCACAGCAATATATTGATCGACCATGATAGTTCAAGGGTGATGCCAGAATAGCTTGGCGCCTATGGGCGCCAAGCTATTCTGGCATCACCCTTGAACTATCATGGTCGATCTGTGTCCTGCACTGCACTGCAGTCTTCATAGGACAACGGCAACATTTGGGGATTTCGGTGATGGGGTAGAATGAGTTAATTAAGCAATGCAACCAACGTCTACAACAACAATAACAATCAACAGCAACACAACCAACGTTGTGACAACAACAAACAACAACAACCACGGTAACATTCAACAATAATACTATAATCATATAAACTTACTCATGACCCTGTCGACTGCAGCAGACTGCGGCAGCATCCAGCCGGTGACCGGCCCAAAAACCTTCACGGCCAGAGCTGCCCATGCCTCCATCTTCTGAATATCGCAGGTCAAGTCTCCCACCTCGCTCGCTGCCCCGCTGGAACACATCAGCCAATCGCTCACTCAGTAAGTAAGCCAATCGGTCATCGAACCACCCTTCCGCTCAAAATCCACCCATCTAAAGCTAAGTATCTATACTGAGTCACAGTGCACAAAGCCGGGGTTATCGGGCACTGAGATGTTACAGTCATACCCGACTGGGAAACGTCCAGAACTTTAACTCGTTCAAGACGTGCATAAGCCGCGTATCCGGAGGCGGCATGTCTTGAATGAGTTAAAACAACGAGCCCCTGGGACACAATACCCAAAACCATAATAGTAATAGACTTATGCCGAAACTTAAAAGTGGTCCAAACAGTGCAATAGTATATTAAGGTTCATGAGGTGGTTCGACAGACCATGATAGTTCATGGGTAGTGCCAGAATAGCTTGGCGCCTTTTGGCACCACTTTAACGTATTCAGACCCGATATCGTCATATCGGGTCTGAATACATTACTAAGTCTCAGCTTTCAGTGCCCTTATTACGCAAGTGTAAGACGACTGATCGTGACAGGCTTGTGGTGTGTTTGTGCTTGTCTGCGATTTTGGACCTTACGACTGCGAGTCGTAAAGTCCTTAATCACAGACCAATCGCACAAATCATAAGTATGCGTAACGCAAGTCGTCATCCGTACCTGTATGCCTGATTGGAGAGGCTGGCGATGTGTTCCACGGTGGCGCCACAGGCGAAGTTTCCAATCTGCCTCAGATGGTCAGCGGTGACGCTCGACGGCTGACCACCGACAGAGCTCAAGACCTTGCTGAAACCTGCCTCCAGCTGTTGACAATACGCACACAACATAACGATTACATTATTGGACATTATACGTTGCACATCAAATACAATCGTGTGCTGTGTAAAGCGGCGACAGTTTTGTACCCCTCAATATGCAAAGTTAGATTTAATTCAATTCTGTTCAATTCAGTTCAATTTAATGATCTTTACTTACCCCTTTGTGAGCATTCGGTACAGTGGTGGGGAGAATAATACCATGATGAACTCAATAAGCACATAATTATTACTAAGACATGCTAAAATGTATAATTATTACTAAGACATGCTAAAATGTATAATTATTACTAAGACATGCTAAAATGTATAATTATTACTAAGACATGCTAAAATGTATAATTATTACTAAGACATGCTAAAATGTATAAAGGACTAGTTAATACACGCTAAAACATACTAAATAAGTAAACACAGAATAATGCTAATCATATTCATCAGATGTTTGGCTGGACGGTCTGGGTGTTGGTTTACTTTGGTTGCTGGTTTTTGTTTGTATTGTTCCGGGGCTTCTTGTTTGTCTTGCATTGGTCATCTGTTGGTTTTGTAACTCTGATTGTTGGTTGGTTGGTCGGTCGGTTGGCTTAATCACTTGACTGGTAGTTTGTTATTTGCAATTGGTTGGTTCGTTTATTTCATCGTTGTTGGGTTTTTTTTCCTTCTTTTTGTTGCTTATGATTGTTGGTTATATAGTGTGATGCTTGGATTGTTGCTGGTTCTATGTGTGTTGTCTGGTGGGTTTGTAATCAGCTAGATAAATGCGTCTCAACGTCAAATGTGTGCTGCCAAAGGCCCTAAGATCCAAATTTTTAGAACAGCACACATTTGTAATTTGAGACACACTATTCTAAAATGTACAATCACACAGCAGCTGAGAGATAACAAGTACCTGTGCCGATGTCCACCCCTCATGCTGACCCAAAGCGCTGAGGTGATTCAGGGTGAGCGCCATGCTGTTCAGTTCAGCAGGAGTCAGTCCCTGTACAATGGTGCCCGCTGTCAAAAGTCTGTCGTCCACCGTCCATGTTGCAACAGCTCCCCAAACCTGAAGTACAAAATTCGCACTCTGGTCACTTTGTCACGTTCGTGGGCACAAGGCAAAGACCACCATGAGCAACTGTGTTTTCTGTGACAACTCTGTGGCATGCGTTCGTTAATCGGTTGATCTATGACTGTGCCATGTCAAGTTCAGGGACAATGTATTTCTTACAGAGACTTTCAGATGGGTGCGTGTCCTTCAAAGATCTAAGCGAAGGATTAACTAATTCAACAACAAGTAAAGCCTCGTATCGGAATGCAACACGTCTCAAATGTGTAAATGAATGTGTCAATGTATGTATTGTTAAAGCTACCTACAACAGGGAAGGAGTTAAGTGCTATAATTTGCCATAGTGGAGTGGAACCCACCTGTTTGGCTTTGTTGGCCAGGGCATCCTTTTGTTGCTGTGTCCACCCGGTGACCGCGCCCAGGGCGTCAGCGCAGTCATTGAAGTCCGAGTTACTGAGGTCCGTGATGTCCTGGGGGGTCAGGATGGTGGCGTACTCGCCCAGTATCTGGATGTCCGCACACGTCAACGTTACTGGACAGAGACCACGTAAAACTCTGTGTACTTTCGTGGGGCAGTCTATGAATATTACAATTTGAGATGAATATCCAATCCAATCTAATTTGTAATGCTCACATAAAACTCGGGCTCGTGGCGCAGAGGAAATAAGAACTTGAAACGATAAAAATTATCTGACGGATCTGCAAAACAGATGTCCTTTAACCCATATCATACTGAGGCTAAAGCTTCAAATTTGTACACTGCCATATATGCAAGCTACATTATAGTACTTACAGATAAGGATATAGACCAATGGCTTGAGTTCAAGGGTGGTGCCAGAATAGCTTGGCGCCTCTCAGGCGCCAAGCTATTCTGGCACTACCCTTGAACTATTTTAGTCACACTTATTTCACACACTGGTATATTCCGAATGATTAGGATTAATCCACCCTCGTGGGAGCGAAGGACGATTATTCATTTGAGATGCCGGTGCTGCAAACGGATACTGAGCTTCGTTTCTGTATACGGCACGTCTCGAATGAGTTCGCCTATTCACACACCATAGTGAGTTAGCAACTTTTGGTGGCGACTATAAATACCGTGTATATCAACTTAACTGTGCAGTGTGAATAAGTCAGAGTCGTCAAAGTGCCGAATTAGCCTGGCGCCCCAAGACTAACTATCATGTCCCGCTCCGTGGCCGGGATTCGTCTTTCGAGGACTACGTTACCCAATGCGCAAAAGGCCATCGGGCCGACGTCGGCCCGCGCACTGCCGTGCACGGGCCGACGACGGCCTACGTCGGCCCAATGGCCTTTTGCGCATTAGGTACCGTTCTAGAGACAATTCGACCATGATCTAGTTCAAGCCATAATATAGTACAGGCGCCAAGCTAGTTTGGCACCACTTTTCGGCGTTAAACCCTAATAACTAACTATAGCTTGAACATAACGTCGATGCAGTATCTGGTTTAACAGCGCATCATTACTGAACGGCTGATGTACCTGTGCTGCGTCGTCTCCTGCCTTGCGCACTTGGCTGAGCGCGGGAGCGAGCACGCGCCTCGACCATCTTGCGGAGTCCACACTTGACTTGGTCCTCCACCTGTGCCTGTTGTGTCGCCCTGGTGCCATCGGGGTCGCTCAGCGTCTCGTTCTGCCTCTGGCGCTTCTCCTGCCACCTGCCGGCCGCCTGAACCATGTCCGACACCGCCTCGCTCTTCACCGCCTGTTTTGAAGGGGGGAAAAAAACCATGAAAGCTTTCAGTTGCAGAGGACATGAACTGTTCACAGCTTCTCTTGCGCGGCTATGGCAGCTGAGATTGCTTACTATAGGCGTTCCGTCTCGAACTACCCAGAGCCCAAAGGCCATCGGGCCGACGTTGACCCGCGCACGGCCGTGTGCGGGCCAACGGCGGCCGACATTGGCCCGATGGCCTTTTGCGCATTGGGTACTAATGTCGATTTGCATCGTTACCGCCGGACTACTGCTGGTGATGCCGTTCGGCGAAACAGACGTGTAGCGGTGTCGTTTGTAACAGTCAAGGGGTTTATCGCGGCTTCTAAGAACATGGGGCCACTTTCATGAGCGAGCTAAGTCCTGCGTCAGCCACTAAGCAAGGTGCTTCGCTCTAGCGGAGCACCTTGCTTAGTGGCTGGCACAGGGCTACGCTCATTCATGCAACCAGACCCTGAGCAGCTCTGTTAGTAGGGCGTTGGACACACGTCCAGGAGGGTGTGAGTTCTAACCCGTATGGGAACTGGTTTTCGAAATGACCGTCTCACAAAAGAACTTAAAACCCCAAAGTGTTGAGCCCTTTTGGAATAAGCACTTCTGAAAGCATTCTCGTGATTTTATGGACCTAACACCGCATCAAGGTTTAGCTATGTCCATTTCATTCGCCAAGCTCATAAAGACACTGTCCGATTTAGAGAGGGCCTAGTCACAACCATTTGAGAGTGCCTAGTCACCACCCTTTCAAAGGGCCTAGTCACAACCATTTGAGAGGGCCTAGGCACCACCATTTGCAGAGGCATGTGCGACAGTGTGCTTCCCGACGTAAACTTACATCAGGTATCTGGTCCAGATTGGCACAATCCGTCAGGAAGAGGGTTCCTCCAAGACTCAGGTCATCCACTCCCATCGAGGAGTATACTCTGTAAATGCAGAACGAGCCAGTCATTTCAGAAATCTGCTCAAGCCCCCCCGCCCCCCCCCCCCCCCCAACAAAAAGAAGGTTTAAAAGTTTTCTATTTTCCTTTATAAATTATACTGACGAGCAAAAGAAATGAGAAAATTTTGGAATCATTGGAAACAATAGAGTGTTTCCGATGATTCCAAAATGTTGCATTTCTTTTGCTCATCAGTATATGTTTCTAGCATGTCTTTCGGTAACGTTGGACAAAAGGGCTGCCTCAATTTATAAAGTTTGATTGACGTAAAATGAAAGACTTTGCTGCTCTTTTCCTTTCTACATACGAGTAATTCACGGTTGCGCCAAAGCAGCAGTAGAAATCCCTTGCTACTTTTCCCTACTCGCACGGATTGGGAAAGGAAGCGTTGAAAATTCCTCAGTCCGCTATATCGGCAATTTTTTTAGCAATGAAAGGCCGCCATGGAGCATAACGCTCTAAGCTTAAATTATGAGAGATGATCAGTTTATTCTGAGAGCTGGGCTGTCATTCATAAGCTATTAGAGTCACAAAATTAAACTGAACCCGTATCGAAACAAATTTTGGCCCGTGCCCTTTATCCAAGAACATGGTTAGGCTGATATTTTTCACGTTCAGCCATGTGACTGCATGACGTCGTTGAAAAAGTGATAAAAGCAACTGTGCTTGAGAAGGTGAACCCTCGGCCACACAATTAAATCATAAGAAAGGTAACGTACTCGTCTTAGTTTGTATTATCCTGTCTCAGTTCCCCCATGCAATACAGCATAATACGACAGGCGTGATGGTCTTTGATTTTGGACTTTACGACCTGCAGGCCGTAAAGTCCAAAATCAAAGACCAGCACACAGACGATAAATAGCTTACAAGCTTCTCTTGTTCTTCATCTCCTGTCTCAGTTTAGCCTTCATGGTGAGGTTGTGATCTGGGCAAGAGTCCAGTATCTCTGCGGCGTCCAGCAAGGCATCCGGCAACAGACGACCGGCCTGCGTCTCATTCAGCCCACACAGCAGGCCGCCCAGCCACAGTACAGTCGTAGAGTCGATATCTCCGTTTTCGTTGGTCTGTTTAGGAGGAAAGGTGAGTGAATGAAGTAAACAGTATATCGATTGTGTTCATATGCACCTTCGAAACAGACATATTTAGATGTGTTTCATTCTCTGAATTATTTTCCATTTTCTGACGAAAAATCTGGAGCGTGTAGTTCAAGAGAAAATGCTCAAGCCTCGGAACATATTCTGATCAAAATGTAAACAAAAGTACTGTTTTTATCGAAAGCAAAAGTAATGCAACATTTTCACTTTAGTGTTTACGATATAACAAAAATGTTGCATTTCTTTTGCTTGTCAGTATGCATATCGGGGTCCCGTCCTCACCAGAACAGTCTTGAGAGCGATGGCGGTCATGTTTTTCAGCCACTTGCCGTCCACGTCGGTAAGGTCGGCTTGACCCAGTGCCTGTATGATGCTTTTCTTCACCTCTGTAGTATAGTTCTGCAGTTCTACTGAACTGCAAGCAGAGAGAATATCGTTCACTCAGGATTTTTAAAAAAAAATAAACTAAATGAACTTTATCAGTTATTGTAGGTCTGAAAAGAATTAAATAACTGGCATGACTAACCCCATTGCTATCGGTACCGTTCACAGAGAAGGGTCAACTCATTCAAGGCGCCTCACATCAATACCTGGAGAAGTGTCTTGTAGCGTTGCCGAATAGGCGTATAAATACTCGTGTTCAAGCCTACATATCGCGCTTACTCCATCTCCTTGAAGAACTCCCCGCCGAGCATCTGAACGTCTGTCACACTTATGTTCGTCTTCTCCACAAACGTTTTGAAGAGCACGACTTTGTCTGCAAACACTTGGGCCTGCAACAGACACGATACTTCCAGTTAGAAAGGTTTAATTCAGACAGTTCTTCAACTCGCACTTTCCGTCTGCAAGAGGCATAGATTCTCATGATCCCCTGCAGCCGCAGGCTGCAGGGGATCATGAGAATCTATGCCTCCGCTTGCGGGTAAAGATGAGCGGTGGTTTGTCAAGTTCTGCTGATTCGTCCCGCAACGGACACGAGAATCCGTGTTGCATAGTTTCGCAAGCATGTAAGTGATAGGGGGCACTGGAACAAATACATAAAATACAGTCCTATTTACGATCTATAGCATGTCCGTTGAAGTCCTGACACAATCAAAGTGGCACGGTTGCAGTGCGGCGCCTGAACTGGTCAGTTTTCACATCGTACACTACTTAACCCTTTTAGCGCCATAGGCGCATTTCCCGAATTTTTGAAGTGTTACTTAACGACAATGTACCACCTGCGGGCGGTGGATTGACCATGATAATTCAAGGGTAGTGCCAGATTAGCTTGGCGTCTGAAGGCTTATTATTATTATTAATCTGGCAGTACCCTTGAATTATCATGGTCAATCAATCTCCTGCTGTTGGGTGTTGGCGCTGAAAGGGTTAATAGGCAATAGTAGGCAACTGATGTCCCTGCAGCTGCCCCCTCAAGACCCGCCCCTTATGCAATAGTAGGCAACTGATGTCCCTGCAGCTGCCTCCTCAAGACCCGCCCCTTATGCAATAGTAGGCAACTGATGTCCCTGCAGCTGCCCCCTCAAGACCCGCCCCTTATGCAATAGTAGGCAACTGATGTCCCTGCAGCTGCCCCCTCAAGACCCGCCTCTTATGGTCGCCCATTGTCAGTTCTGCTGTTAAACTTTAACATCAAACTTACCAAATAACCTGCATACGAGCAGTATTTTCCTGAAGTTTGTGAAAGGTAAGTAAACATGTTAAAAATTGACTATTGGCAACGTATTTTGATTAGGTGTTAACTCTTTCTACCCCAACACCGAAATCCCGAAATTTTGCCGTTGTCCTCTGAAGACTGCAGTGCAGTGCAGGACACAGATCGACCATGATAGTTCAAGGGTGATGCCAGAATAGCTTGGCGCCCATAGGCGCCAAGCTATTCTGGCATCACCCTTGAACTATCATGGTCGATCCTTATCTTGCTGTGGGTGTGTCTGGGGTAGAAGGAGTTAATTCTTATCAGTCCATTGTGAAACGTAATCAGCAACGCTCTGAAGCAAAAGGTCAGACAAAGAGCACTCAAAATATCTCACCACGGCCATGTTGCTGCAATTAGCCTTGAAAAATGCAGCAGCGACGTCCTTAAGATGAGCGTCAGCGCTGAGCACCGTGACGTCAGCTACCGGCATGCCACAGATGGCGCGCGTGGCACGTGCACGCTGCAGCACGTCACGTGGTGCATTATCCCACGTCAAGTTGTTGGCGGCCAAATTCTCCTTCATGCGTGTGTAGATGGCTGAACACTGAAACACAAAAAAAAAAAACCCACATAAAATGACTCCGGGCGGAGAATCGGTAGTGCATTTCACAAGCAGATTATGTCGACATTTGAAGTTGTGAGGAGGTTACATCTGCTCTAATTTGGCAAAAGACAGTACTATAGGCGATAGATAAAAAACCCACAAGAAACGTTATAAAAAGAAAACGAGCATTTGACGTGAGTTAAAAACAAAGATGTCCGACTGCGTCGTTAGCAATGGAACCCCATTACCGACGTGGAAAGGCTGAGTTTGGAATTTTTGGAGAGGAATGTCTCAGAGTCAGTAGTGACCAGACTTTGCAGCCGTGAACTAAAGATCTGGGTCAGTGCATTTGCCACTGCTCTGGTTGTGTTTCAGTATAGGTCAGTGTTGACCCGTACCAACCCCCAACCCACCCCTCTCCGGCCCGGCATTCAGTGAAACCAGATGGGAGGCGGCGCGTGCCGTCCCTATTAAGAAATTTCTGTCAACAAGAGGGCTACTGGGACGCTTGTGATGCGCGTGCCGTCCCTATTAAGAAATTTCTGTCAACAAGAGGGCTACTGGGACGCTTGTGATGATATGAAGCCCATTTTGCCGCGAAAAGCGAGACTTTAATCGTATTTCAATATAAACAATATCGATTTTAACCCATTCATCCCTGACGCACTACAGCAGGCGATGGGTCGACCATGATAATTCAAGGGTAATGCCAGATTAGCTTGGCACTGAAATCCATCTCCTGCAACTGGTGCATAGTCGTTAGATGACGCGTCCAAAATTTGGGAAATACGCAGTCGGGCTAATGAGTTAATTGTATTTCAATATAAACAATATTGATTTTAAATAGTGGACATATTGTCAGACGGCAATCTCATCTGCTCGCTTGTGTGTGGCATTTATTAATCAATGAAACTGAAGAGAAGCAAATGGACGGGGGGGGGGGGGGGGAGGAGAGGGGGGGAGGTGGAAAGAGGTGGGTGGGGGGGTAGGTGTGATTTAACCCATATCATACTAAGGCTAAAAGCTTCAAATGTGTACACTGCCATATGCAGGCTACATTATAGTACTTACAGATAAGGATATAGACCAATGGCTTTAGTTCAAGGGTAGTGCCAGAATAGCTTGGCGCCAAGCTATTCTGGCACTACCCTTGAACTATTTTAGTCAAACTTATTTCACACACTGGTGTATTCCGAAAGATATGGGTAAATGTCGACTCAGAATGGTGAAAGAAGAATCGACAGACGATTATTTTGATAATTATAATCAGACGTGTCAGGAATGATGTCATTAATGGTACATGACAGTAGCTTGAAACTCAGGGGAGTCTCCAGATTACCTGTTCATCTGTGTGGCACCTGAAGCCACAGTCTTCCTGCGTGAGTTTCTGGCCCAGGTCGGCCATCTGCATGACTGTATCCGCAGGCACATCCTCCTCCAGCTGCCCCAGATTGCACAGCTGCTCTTTCAGCTGGTTAGGCTGCATCTGCAAACATACGGCAACACACACAGGTCAGGCTCCGTATTACACACAGGTCAGGCGCCGTATTACACACAGGTCAGGCTCAGTATTACACACAGGTCAGGCTCAGTATTACACGTAGGTCAGGCTCCGTATTACACGCAGGTCAAGCTCAGTATTGCACACAGGCGAGGCTCAGTATTACACACAGGTCAGGCTCAGTGTTACACACAGGTCAGGCTCAGTATTACACACACCAGTAGGCTATATCACAAAATCGAATATAACGCAGGCAGTTCTCTGCCTCAAAATTCAATTAAATACCCCGTGTGCGAAAGGTATTCGGGCCGACATCAGTTTTAGTTGGCCTGCGCATAGCCGTGCGCAGGCCAACTAAAGCTGACGTCAACGCAAAAACTTCTCTTTTTTTCTTTTTCTTTTTGTTCTTTTTTATTTTATTTATTTATGTATTTATTTATTTGTTTCTGTCTTTCTTTCTTTCTTTCTTTCTTTTTGTTGTAACTGTTACCAGGGTTTTTGTTGTTTGTTTTTGTTGTTTTGTTTTGTTGTTGTTACTTTTTTTCTTTCTCTTTTTTTCCCCTTTTTTTTGGTGGGTGGTGGGGGTGGGGGGGGGGGGGTAGTCGATCGTATCTGGCACTGAATTTGACTCATTTTCACAAATGACGATGGAACATTTAGTAACTTTTGCAGGCGTCTATAACAAAAAGCGTGCACCAGACGTGTGTGATGGATCGACCATGATAGTTCCTAGGATAGTGCCAGATTAGCTTGGGACCTTTACAGGTGCCAAACAAATCTGACCGGACCCAAGAACTATTATATCATGACCACTCCATCTCCCCCCTGTGTTGCCTGAGGACCGCAAAGTCCAAATCACTGAGTTGCAGAGTGTGTTAACCCTTTCACTGCCGAGGAAAAAAGTGAACACCACTCAACTACAAGAGGTACAGATCCTCGTGAGCCCCCGCAGTTGTGGGGGCTCATGAGGATCTATGCCTCTTGCTGAAACCCCTTGTTCATTTGACGCTGAATTTGCAAGGATTTTCACAAACAAAATCTGCGTCCTCTGGAAGTGAAGGGGTTAAAGATCTGCTCACCTTGTCCATGAGCTTGCGGCGGGAGGGTTTTGGCATCTTGCTGAAGTCCTCCTTCAGCTGAGGCAGGCTCTGATTGACGACGCTGGGAGAAAGCTGGTCCACGTCAGCAGGTGTCATGCCGCCCATCAAGTCCTTCACCTTGGTCAGCTTGGCGGCGTCAGTCAGGTTGCCCTGTTCGTAAAAACATGACAGTCACGTCACATGACACCTGTGTACTATACAGGCTTTGTCTGTCATTTTTTAAAAAATGGGCACGTTGCAATCTGATTTTGCTACATAGATCTGAAAATTTGACTGGTAACAGATTGTTTACATGCGGCGGGACGCAGAAAACGGAGATGATGCCAACATCACGCATAATAAAAAATATGCTTAGCCGCTAGGACAGTTGAAAATTACACTGAACATCAGCACTACACTTAGCATCGGTTAAATTCAAGGTAGATTAACCCATTCAACCCTGACGAACTAACAGCAGGAGATGGGGTCGACCATGATAATTCAAGGGTAGTGTCGGCGCCAAGCTAATCTGGCATTATCATGGTCGATCCATCTCCTGCAACTAGTGCGTAGTCATTAAATGACGCCTCCAAAATTTAGGAAATATGGCCGTCGGGATGAATGAGTTAACATCGTCAATGCATCAGCGTCGGACTGTGCCAAGCCTCCCCTCCCACTAATGCGAAAAGTGCACAGAAAGATATACTGACAAGCAAAAGAAATGCATTTTTCGGAATCACCGGAAACACTTTAGTGTTTCCGATGATTTCAAAAATGTCGCATTTCTTTCGCTCCTCAGTATAATTCAGTGGACTACGTACCCTAAAAGGTGTATGCTGTAAACTCTTAGACTGCAAGCTACTGACAATATCGTCTGGCGGGTGAAAAAACGTGTAGTTACGCGTTTTTTCCGCCGAACGGTATCATCAGTAGCAGTGAAGGTATGAACAGGGATAAACAATTCTTACCAGCGCTTTCCTTGGCTTGCTTGAACACTTTTCGATTCTGAAATAAAAGAAACAAGGAACCAATGAGAGACACTACCATTTCACGGCCGCCGGTTCACCACTGTTTGTCTAATGATAGCACAGAAGTCAGCAAAGGCATGAGACGATCTTCTTAGCGTGACAGACGATATCGCATGTTTGTCCGGGCTTTTTAATCCACTGTTTTCGTCGTGAAACACATGCAGTTTTGACCTATGTCTAATTTCCGTAAATCGCCTATTGGTCACTTCGCAACTGACACAGGTATAGCAGCAATGTTACGCAGCGATCATCCCACGCCTGAGCAAGTCAGCTTATTCTGAGATCGCAACAAGTAGCAATATGATGACTTAGTATATACTATGCACGTCTGACAATGTACCGCACGTACGACGTGCACAGGTTGGGCACTGCGCGTGACTGTCAGAACAGATGGTTTCGAAAACGCTACACACTGGTTTAGTTATGATTCACTTAGACGCAGGTCAATCCAGTTCAGTCAGCACACGTCGTCATTATCTCAAGAAACTTGACAATGATTCCACTCGGTTCTATAAATACAACACCATCAGTGCGATAAACAGCTAAAAGTAAACTGACACGCTAATGGCTGCGCAGAATAAATATGTGCGATTACTGCTATGATTTTGCTGCATGTCCAAACTGCCATAGAAGCTCATTAGGTGTGTCGACAAAGCATAACAAACAAATAGTGCGGAAATTCGCTTTCAGTTTTACGCGTAATGGTACTTTAAAGGACTGGTGTCTCACCACAGAGGGACGGAGGTCGGTCACTTGGACAGTCCCTGAGCTGCAGCTTCGGCAATTTTGGTGACTTCGTCCGCGGCCATACTTGCCGCACCGGCACACTTCACGATCCAGGCGTATTTCTGCAGGTTCTCTGCGCTCCACGTGCTCACGCTGCCGTTTAATCCAAGCTTTTGTCTCAGTGCTGCCGCCATCTCGCAAGAGACCTGCAGGTGTAGACAGAATAGCTTTAAACCCATATTCAACAAAGAGCAGAAAAACAATGTCCTTTCTCAATGCTTAGTGAGAGTGAACGCTTGGCTCTGTGTCCTTGACACTTTCGAGACGTGTTGCATTCGAAAATGCGGCTTTATGCGTCTCGAAGGTATGAACTCATTCAAGGCGCCCCGCATCAGTAGTTGCTAAAGTGTCGTGTAGCGTTGCCTGCGGCAAGGGTGCACGACACTTTCGCAGCTATTGATACGAGGCGCCTTAAATGTGCTAACCCTTTCAGTCCTGATGCACTACAGCAGGAGAAAGATCTACTGGCGCACGCTCACCTCAGACTTGTTGACCCCGTTGAAGTCAAAGTTCTGAACGTCTTGCTGGGAAAGCTGCTCCCAGCATTTTTTATCCATCGGGTCCACGTCCTTCAGAAACCTTTAAACACAGTACAAGGAAAGTTCATTTACACACTAGCATCAACAATGAAAGCTAAATTTTGATACGTAATGAAAACACTCCTCGCACTCACGACTAAACGACAACGTATCCATCCTACACTACCTCTTGGCTTGACTTCGCGAACGAAGATTTTATAGGAGTTGCCCACGACGTCTGCAGGCTTGTTCGTGGCTGCGGAGGCCAATCCGAGACAGGCAGGTTCGACCGCAGTGGCTGCAGGGGAAGGTATGGCCGGGGTTCTGAGCTGCGGCATCTCTGTTTTTTCTCCTGAGCCGCTTGTCCTTAAGGCTAGCTCTGTGAGAGTCCTCAAAGGAGACAGCTGCCTTGTAAATGGTGGAGCGCCAGGTGTCACGGTCCGCAGCAAGCGAAGACCACTGGTGGTGGTCGATTTGGCAGGCACTAAGTGACTTCTTGAGACAGTCTTTGTATCTCTTCTTTGGTGCCCCTCTGTCACGGTGTCCAGTAGCAAGCTCGCCGAACAGGGTGATCTTTGGTAGGCGATGATCCTCCATCCTGGAGACATGCCCCGCCCAGCGGAGCTGTGTCCGCAGCAGCAAAGCCTCGATGCTCACAGTTTCAGCCTGTTCAAGGACCTCGACGTTGGTGACATAGTCACTCCAGTGAATGCCCAGGATGGTACGCAGGCAGCGCTGGTGGAAGCGTTCGAGGAGTCGTAGTTGGCTGCGGTAGAGGGCCCAGGACTCGGAACCATACAGCAGGGTGGTGAGGACCACAGCTCTGTACACGCTGATCTTGGTGCCTGTTTTCAGCTGTTGATTGTGCCACACCCGCTTGAAAAGTCGCCCGAAAGCGCTGTTCGCTTTTGCCAGCCTGCTGTCAAGCTCCTTGTCCAGCTTGGCGTCCGACGTGATAATGCAGCCAAGGTAAGTAAACTGGTGCACTGACTTTAGATCAGACTCGCCAATGGTGATGTGAGGAGGGCGATACACTGTCTTGGGTGCCGGCTGATGGAGGACCTCTGTCTTTTTCAGACTGACCTCGAGTCCAAAGAGCTGGGCAGCATCTGCGAAGCAAGACGTGATGCGCTGCAGGGCTCTCTCTGTGTGTGCAACACTACCAATGTATTTACAAAGACATTATTTTGTTAATGCCGCAGACTGGAGACTGAGAGAAGCGCCTTTTGACAATGTACGCCTTTGACGCTTTTTCCGCTATTACAGAAGACACCAACCTGAGGCTGGTTCTTTTAGGTGTGTTAGTCTGTTATAAAATCAAAAGAAAACTTAGGTTGTGTAATAAAACGTCATCAACTCTCAGTATGTATGTGTGTCAACCTATCAAGCTTTTGACGCCAAGGCACACCACCAAGCGAAATTCAGAACATTTGCCTTTCAGGCTCTAGGCCGATTAAGCTCTTCACTACTGCGGACGATGCAGTTCGGCGCATAACTACGCGTTGTTTCTCGGGATCGTCAGTAGCAGTCAATGGACAAAACTGTGTTTTTAACCCCTTCGATGCCAGTGATCACGATTTTCGCGTCAGAGAAGACTACACACTGACCGACACTCTCGTGAAGAGCACAGATATACAGAGACAAAATTAGGCGTAAAGAACACAGGACTAACGAGAGAGAGAAATTAGGCGTAAAGAACACAGGACTAACTAGAGAAAAAACATAGGCGTAAAGAACACAGGACTAACGAGAGACAAAATTAGGCGTAAAGAATACTGGACTAACGAGAGACATAATTAGGCGTAAAGAACACAGGACTAACGAGAGACAAGATTAGGCGTCAAGAACACTGGACTAAGTGACGAGAGACATAAATCCTCATGAGCCCCCGCGATAGCGGGGGCTCATGAGGATTTATGTCTCTTGCAGATGGGTAGCGTTCAACTCTTCCCCGGGAGTAAAGGGGATAAACTGAAGTGTCAGCCGGGTGTCGCTCTCACTTCTTGCAGGTGGTGGAGTTCCGCGCGGGCAGCAGCTTTTGGGCCATTTTCCTCTTCAGCACTGAGCTGTCTCCCTTGCCTACACACTTGGTGGCGTTTCCGGCACCCTCAAGCTGAACAAACAAAGAAAAAATTGTATTAATTCAGCCCAGGCACACAACACCAGCAGATGCATCGACCATGATAATTCAAGGGTGGTGACAGAACAGCTTGGCGCCTCTAGGAACCAAGCTGTCCTGTCATCACCCATGAACCATCACGGTCGATCTGTCTCCTGAGCTGCAATGTAGTCATCAAAAGACGATTACAAATTAAGGAATGTCGAACTTAAAAGGGCAGTGTGTTAAGCTTGATCCTTAGAGACACATTAGGCAGTGTGTTAAGCTTGATCCTTAGAGACACATCAGGCAGTGTGTTAAGCTTGATCCTTAGAGACACATTAGGCAGTGTGTTAAGCTTGATCCTTAGAGACACATTAGGCAGTGTGTTAAGCTTGATCCTTAGAGACACATTAGGCAGTGTGTTAAGCTTGATCCTTAGAGACACATTAGGCAGTGTGTTAAGCTTGATCCTTAGAGACATATTCAGTTGTTGAAGTCTAAAATTGTTGCTGTATAAATTGTAAGGCAACAAAAAGGAAACCCTGTGCGAAAAATGTCATCGGGCCGACGTCAGCCTGAGCTTGCTGGGCAGATGCCGGCCCGAGCACCTTTTGCTGACAGACTTTATTGTTTCAAAATCTGAAAGTCCTTTTTTAGATATGTTCACTCTTTTCTCTTTCAAATACTGTGAAACTGCCTCCCACCAAGACATTGTTACTGGAAAATACAATTTAAAAAATTTGATCCTCAAAATAATGATCATTAATTATCGGATGCTTTACCGTGGCTCAAAGTGTGGGTCAGCCTTGAATATTTTCTGTAAACTTACAGCTTCCTTTGGGATGTTCAACACAGAAGACAAGGGCAGCTCACTGCAAGTCTTGTCGCCTAGTGACGTCACATCTGAAGCATTCATGTTCCTGAAGTCGATCTTGGGGAGGACAGTGGGCGCTGTGTTCTCGTCCAACACCTCAGACAGGCTGGGGGGAAAACACATGATGGAAATGTATCCCTGGCCAATGCCAAATGGTTCACAATACATTACTGCTCTGTGAAGGCAAAACACGTCCCAGTGAGCAAATGTATCTTCGGGCGCACGTCAGCCGCAATGGGCCCGCTCACGAATGTGCGCAGGCCCACTGCGGCCGTCGTGGGCCCGTAGACGTTTTGCTACTAGGAGTAAGTCCATTGTTGTGAAAAGCGAAATTTCCATTGTATTACAATCAAAGTCTAGCTTTTCACACCAAAAAAAATGGAATTACTGTCTACTAGTCTGCGAAGGACCTTGATCGATTACGCGGGATAGCGCAGACCAGTCCGGTAATAACCTCATTGAACTATCACTGTCGAGCCATCTGCTGAAGCTGACTGGCACTGAAAGTTACGTGTGTGGTTTCAACTCCAGTGGACTGAACTTTGGAATCATTGCAATGCTACAGACGCAGTCGGGCTTTAGTCAAAAATATTTGGACATAAAATGAGACTGAGATCTTCTCCAAAGCAAAAGGTCACTCTCACAAACACACGCTTTGAGGACTTATGAATCTGTGCCTCTTATAAAAGGAGTTTTCAGCAAACAACTAATGTATAAGCACACTGTAAGAGTTATCTCCCCTGACGGCGGTTCTTACGTTAGAGATAAGCATCATTTTGATGATGATGCTCATTTGTAGAGCGCATTTATCTATCCAGTACCGAAAGCTTAATTTAAAAGCGCTTTGTGGGGAGACAGTTTGTAAAAAAGATATATCAAAGCACCAATTTGGAAAGAAGATGTAAAGAAAAAAGAAAAAATCTACATTTTTCTATATAAGATACTTGACCAAGGCTCTTTTCATGCAAGAGCCGTGACTATCAAGGGACTAATATAGGAAAATAAGAAAAGGAAGAAGAACAAAATTACATTTTCCTGTATCAGACCCTTGACAACGGCTCGTTTCAAGAGCCGTGGTCAAGGGTCTTATAATAGAAAAATGGGTAGGTAAACGTCTGAAATGAGTGCACAGAAACCTACTGCTCTTACTGAAGAGCCCAGGTCACGGTACTTCACTCGTTCTGTGCTAATACTCACTGCTTCTTGACTTTGTCGGCCGGTGCGCTCTCCAGCATGTCGCGGGGGACACTGCCTCCAAAATCCTTCATAATGCCGTCCCAGTCCACGTCGGCAGGCTTCTTCTTACGCTCCTCCTGCAGTAGCGCCTCTGCCATCACGGGATCATCGTCAGCCAACTGTCGCAGGCGGAACTAAGTTGCGGGTTAGAGGTTGGGCTGAGGGTTAGTAGGTGATGCGATGCGATATGATGTCATGTCATGTGGTGTGACGAGTTGGGAAGGCATGGCATGGAATGGGATGGCATGGAATGGGATGACATGGAATGGGATGGCACGGAACGGGATGGCATGGTATGGAACAGCATGGTATGGCATGGGATGTCATCGGATGGGGGGAAGAGGGAAGGGATGCGAGAGGAGGGGAGGAGAGGAAAAGGGGGTGCGATGGGATGGATACTATGGAATGGGATGGGATGAGAAGGGACTGGATGTGATAGGATCCGATGCGATGTGAGATGTTGTTAAAGATGATAAAGTGTGGTGTACTTTCAAAAGTGGTGCTTTTCAGAGCGCACTGATTGTCTCCCTCGATTCGTTGCCGCTGATCAGCGGTAGCGAATCGAGGGAGACAACCAGTGTCTTTTCAGTGTTATGAAGTGCCGCCGCAAGTGTAATAATATACATAATGCTGGTAATATGAATTAGTGCTGTTATAGTGACGTAATGATAATAGTGACGTTCAGTCGTGTGATATATGTTTTATGTGATGTGTGATATCACCTAAAGAGGTGATATTTATCTGTCTTATTTGTACACCATATCTTATGAACACATCTACCCGTATTAATAATCTTTTCACCTACTTAGGGTTCGCTCCAGTGAGCTGGAACAATTATACCCCCTTTGGGACGATAAACGTCTTGAATCTTGAGGTGTGAGCAATCGTGCTTTAGATTTGTTTGATGGGATAGTAGTGATAGACATGGCACACAGAATGATAAGGAAACAAACAGACAAGTAGACAGCTCCAGACAAAGACAAAATGAGCAGTCCACCTCTTTGAGTTGCTGTTTACAAGGGAAGACCCTTGCCACATCCAGAAGGTCCGAAGTGTCGGCCATCTTGAGTCTATCACACACCATGCGCCTCATGTCTTCAGGCAGGGCGGCAGCTGCGCGTCTGGCCACTTCATCCTATCAACATCCATAACCAAGAATGAGAAATCACAGGACCTGTAGCGATAGAAAGCCATTTGCAAGATACATGAACCTCCTGAGGATCTATGCCTCTTTTGCACGCTTAAAGGGAACACGGAAGCAAATATAGTACAGCGAAAGCAAGACATGTGCAACGGGTATAGTACATCATAGGCAGTTGCAGGGATGTTTCGTTGATGCACGGGCGTCTTCTGTTCAGACTACCCACGGCCAATGGGCTCATGAGAATCCACGTCTGGCAGAAGGATCAGGCGAGATGAGCGACCTACTTATCGTTACTCATTCAAGACGCTCCGCAAACGAACAGGCGGCCAATTGCCACGTATCCGTCGCACGTCTCGAGTAACTCAACATTTTTGTGTTTTTTGCCTGGCATAATCATCTCCTGGCATTTGATTTAGAAAAAAAACAAACTCTTAATTGTTCCGTCTAGACTGGTCCAACTTACACTGAGCAGTGCAAGGAGTGCCGGATGGAAGGTCCTCATCTTGGTGTTGTTGGCCACGTCCCTTGTGTTGTTCACTAGCTGTGGTCTCGTCTCGTTCGTCACGCACACCACCGCCAGAAACCTCACCCCGGAGTCCGCGGTCTTGGCCGGGTTCTGAAAATGATATATAAGTATATATATAACTCATTCTGCCCGCAACACACTACAGCAAGGTATGGTTCGACCATGATAGTTCAAGGGTGGTGGCAGAATAGCTTGGCGCCTATAGGAGCCAAGCTATTCTGCCACCACCCTTGAACTATCACGGTTGATCTGTCGCCTGGATTGTAATGCAGTCCTCAGAGGATAACTCCGAAATATGGGTATTTCGTACCTCGGGCACAATGAGTTGAGAATATTGACTCCTGCACCCCTTGTACGTGTATGCAGGCGTTGGTGCTGTTAACAATACCGGTGTCTGTGTGCTCAAGGGGGTTATCTCATTTACATCCTGAGGATGAAATCATCTTTCTTTGATGTCTACGTCGCATGTTTGCAGACAGATCGACCATGCTAGTTCAAGCGTGGTGTCGGAATAGCTTGGCGCCTATAGGCGCCAAGCTATTCTGACACCGCCCTTGAATTAGCATGGTCGATCCCCATCCTGTCGTAGCATGTCAGGGCTTTATGGGTTAACGTGTCATTTTTAACTCATTCGAGACGTGCCGCATGCGGATACGTGGCGAACAGCCGCGTATCCGTACGCGGCAGGTCTGAAATATGTTAAGACATTGTGCAGTGCGAGATCGTCCATGACAGTTGAAAGGTGTGTTTATATGCTGAGGAGCACAAGAAATGCGACATTTTAAAAAGAAATGCGACATTTTTGGAATCATGGGAAACACTTTCGTGTTTCCGATGATTCCAAACATGTCGCATTTCTTTTGCTCCTCAGTATTGGCGGTGTAAGTACATGTAAGGTGTCTCTGTGGATATCCACATAGCAATCTTTTGTTAGACTGTCAAACAGGCGCGAAATTCCAGATCATCCTGACGTGGTTTATCACCGCATTAAATACAATCAATCAATCAATCAATCAATCAATCAATCGATCGATCGATCGATCGATCAATCACTCAATCGATCGATCAATCAATCACTCAGTCAAGCAATCAAATGCAACTTTTAGCAGTCTGTAGGCGGTATTTTTGTAACCTATTGTTACACACTTCAAACTAACATTTTGGGTTGGTGGTGTCCCTTGGCCCTGGCCTGGTGCAGGGCCCTGGCCTGGTGGCGGGCCCTGTGCTGGTGGTGTGGTCATCAAGGGATTCAGCAGGTCCACAGCCTGCAGCGCGCGCCGCAAAGTCACATTGGTCAGGTTGAACACTGAACAAACGCACAACGGCGGATTGAAAATGTAATTTTATATAGCTATAGATTATACCAAACTGACAAGCGGAACAACTCCTTCGTCGGTACTAACGAAAGAGTTGTCCTGCTTCCAAGGATGGTCCCTGAACACACACACACACACACACACACACACACACACACACACACACACACACACACACACACACACACACACACACAGAGGCAGGGAGCAGAGTAGACGCCACTCAATGAAGGAGACGTGACACAGTTTCAATTCCCTATTGTTCTGTTTCTAAGACTCGGGAGACCAATGACCTCTTTCCTAGCTATGAACCCGGTGCCATTTGCATGAGTGAGGTTTAGTCCTGCGCCAGCCACTAAGCAAGGTGCTTTAGCTGAGCACCTTGCTTAATGGCTAGCGCAGGACTAAGCTCACTCATGCAACTTAGCCCAGATTCTTTACCAACCCCACAACCATCAACAGCCTAAACTGGTGCTCACCTCAAAACATCATCCGCAGGGCAACTCGAACTTGGACAGAGTCCAGTGGTTTAGCAAAGGATGATATGAATTAAAGCAGCAGACCTGTCACTTCTCATTGAACAAGAAAATACAAAGTCTAGCTTGCTGCCACTGCAAAATTTCAAACAACGGCAGCGTGTTTTGTGTTTTGTTTCGTTTTTTTATCTAAAGAAAAAACACCGATCCTCTGTCTGAAAGACCCACCTCGATTTAATATTACTGTGCCCTGAAGGAATAACCCAATGCGCAAAAGGCCATCGGGCCGACATCGGCCTGATGTTCTTTGCTCACCGGGACGTCTTAATGCCTTGCAGTAATAGCCTACATCTTTCTTTTTATCTTTTTCTTTCATTCGTTTTGTGTTAGTTAACTCATTCTACCCCAACACCGAAATCCCCAAATTTTGCCGTTGTTTTCTGAAGACTGCATTGCAGTGCAGGACACAGATCGACCATGATAGTTCAAGGGTGATGCCAGAATAGCTTGGCGCCCATAGGCGCCAAGCTATTCTGGCATCACCCTTGAACTATCATGGTCGATCTTTATCTTGCTGTGGTGTGTCTGGGGTAGAATGAGTTAAATTACATGCAAACACCATCAGTTTGTCACCTTTTGGCCCATCCGGACACGTAAGGTTTCTCATGTCAATCAAGGCCTGTTTTTGATTGGCCGTCAAGATGTCAGCGATTTTAGGCAGAAGCTGATTGGTGGATGCATTAAACGCCTCCCCCACTTTAGTAGTGCTCAGCACGGCATTGCCGTTGGCGTTGGACGCTGGACCTTTGGTGTCCTTGAATTGGTCCTGGAAATCTGCTTCCGATCGTGGTTTGTCGCGGTCACTTTTCTCAACCTTTTCTTCTTTCTCACCTGAAACAATAACATTCACTTCGTCAAAATGGCTCAGACGGCAGTCACGTCTAAAGATAATTTCCACATAATTATGAGGTATATTATTTTTGAAATTTACTATTAACCCTGCCAACAAACGTACATTTTGTTTCTGAATCTGTGTTCACTGAACGACCAAAAGCCACGACTGTCCAAAGAACATGGATTTCAGCAAGAGGCATAGATCCTCATGAGCCCCCGCGACTGCGGGGGCTCATGAGGATCTATACCTCTTGCAGTTGGGTGGCATTTAGTATTCCTCGCCAGGGAACGGATTAAATTAACATATTGGGGATGTGCTGCATCCGGATACGCGATTTTTTTTTCCCCCCGCGTATCTGCGGAAATGTATCCAGTGAATTCACTGAACAATAGCTTTAGTACTTTATGATCGTGTATTGTTCACACTTTTACATATAGACAGTTGATGTAAGAGGATGGCATCGTAAAAACACAAGTTTACAATTTTCAGTGGACTAAACAAATTATTATACACATCGGTCAATTCAGGAAAAGAACTGCTTAGCAAACTATAAAAAAAATATCACTAAATATAAAATCATATCATCAGATATACCACTAGTTTTGTCACTAAAAGCGACCTTCTCCCGCCAATGGAGAGTTAATTGTTCGTAATATATCCTTTAATATTCTTGGTATGTCTTACCCAAATATTGCACCGAAGGACTAAGTTAGCTTTTCGATTCAAAATCACATTGAACTAAAGTCAAATTAGTCCATTTGTACAACCTTATTGTAAGCCACAACTACAGCATTTATAAAGGTTATGCTGTGAGCTATTAAGCTATTATTGCGCGGAGAAAATCGTTTTCAGGAATGTGTGGTGTGTTGTTATTTTTCTGTTAATTAACTCGCACAAACTTCTCTTAAGTGCACACAAATGATTCATAGATCACTTACCACTCAGCACAATGGCAATACCTGGAACAAAACAGAGCACACAATCGTGAAAATCATCGTAAAGTCAAGAAAAGAGTTGTGTACGCTAAAACTGGTGGATAAGTAAACAGAACAATGGATGGATATTACAAAGTTTAGCAAAGGTTAAACCCATTGGCTGTCGGCAGCGGTTTTTGTCGAGGTGATTCCTTCAGGAATGACCTGACGACAGTCAAAGGGTTAACGCATTAAAAACGGACCCTAAACGTGTGCAGCGTCATTATGTTCTCGCGCAAGAGTGTGGCCAGACCATAGGGCGAGGAAATCCAGTTATGTGCCCCAGACCAGCTCCGAGCGTCACAAGATATAGTCTCCTACAGACGCTCAAAGTCGGTCAGGGACACATAACTCTTGGATTTCCTCACCCTGTGGTCACTAGACAGCCAGATTAGACAGATCAACGCAAAACGCATTTGCAGGTGATAGCTTTCCCCTTATTTGGGCCACTAATCGAGATTCTCTGTTTGCTAAAACCGGTTTTCATCCAGAATATTCTGCGAAAGACAGCAAGTCCGTTTTTGTGAAAAGCAAGATTTTCATTGTAATACAATGAAAATCTCGCTTTTAACAAAAATGGACTTAGTGTCTTCTGCCTTCCTAGGGCAACATAGAATGAAATCGATTTGTTTACTCGGGCGGTTCAGTAGTGTACGTCAGCGCTTTGCACGGCACGCCTCCCGCAGGACAAGCAACCACCGATTACACTCCACACAGACGATAATTTGACATACATAGTAAACTTTGCTTACAGCAAAGTTGGCTTAACAAAATTCTAAATTACTTGTTTTCGACAATAAAATTAAATTTAAAAAATAAAATATACAGAAACAATTATTGAAAACACTTGGCTGTAACAACAAATAAATGTGCCCCCCTCCCTACCCCCACCCCCCACCCCCCCCCCCCCCCCCCCCACCCTCCCTCCCACCCCACCCCCCCCACTCCCCAGCGTTTTCCTATATCAGAGGTTTACTGTAATTTTGCTGTAATTTTATATAATGTAAAATGATAATAGGGTTATTCTTTATTTTTTTAATTTCATATCAGTTATTAGATCGTTTACGTCCAGAGCCCACCGAGTATGTTTTCACATTTTGTGAAACGACTTCTACACATTAAGTGAAGGGTACAGTGCCTGACTGAAAGCTCAAGGGTAGTGCCTGATGAGCTTGGCGCCTAGACAGGCTGCCAATCTCATCAGGCGCTGCCCTGGAACGATCACAGTCGATCCATCTCCCGCGGTTGGTGCCAGTAGCGATTATATTCGATCGTTGCTTCAGGTCGATCGTGTCACGGCATGCAGAACGAGAGGGAAGGGCTATTGATCGACGTGTGATGCATGACCAGACGTCAGAGACAGCAGTTAAAGGACAGTAAGCAATGTTCCTAAGGCCCATGACGGCCGCAGTGGGCCCGCGCACGGCTGTGCGCGGGCCTACTTCGGCCGTCGTGGGCCCGAAAACGTTTTTGCAAACGGCAGTAGTAATTAGCGTATGATGCAGTGGGACGCAGTCAGCAAGCGATGAAAATGTGTAAATGTTTGCTCGTATATCAAAACATCATTACGATTTACATCTGACACGGACAGAAAAAGAAATGCCAATTTTAACTGTAATCAACAGAACACGTCCGTGTCGAGTGTACTGAAAACTGATGGTTCGATGCTTTTATTCCGTGCGGCATCAATTTATATTTCGTGCATGAAGCAAATTTGTATGGGTCAGGCTGACGTACTGAACATTTGTGTTGGGTGGGAGCTTTCGTCCACAGAGACTGACGTCTATTCAAATAGTGTGTTTGACGATTAGAAATTAGTTTTTTTTTTTAAACTTTGATTCCGAAATGCGTCTGTTTAAAAGGTATGGGAAAAACGATCGAACGTGTGGATCGGTGTGCTGAAAACTGATGTATTGACGCATTCATTCTGCACGATCTTTGCTGATTGTTTTATTTAAAGCAAAAAGGATCATGTTGGTGTATTGAAAATTGGTGATTATATAGAGGCTTTCATTACGGTAAGGCCTCTATTCAAAAGTGTGGGAACAAATTTTGGAACGCTTGGGTCGGTGTATTGACAACTGTAACAGGAGAAAAAAGGATCGGGTTGGCGTATTGAGCACTGGTGTTGTGTTTAACCCATTACGCCCTGATACCCAACACAAGGAGTTAGCTCGATCATGATAGTTCAAGGGTGATGCCAGAACAGCTCGGCGCCTGTAGGCGCCGAGCTGTTCTGGCACCACACTTGAACTATCATGATTGAGCAATCTTCTGAACTTGTTCGTAGTCTTTAGTCGAAAACTTTGGTCATTCGAGCTTAGGGTTTAATGGGTTATGCTCTCTTCCCAAAAAAAACCCGTCCATTTAAACGGTGTACAATTTGCAGTACACGATCTCTGCTGGTAAATCGTGCATTCGCACGCGACATAAAATGACTTTAATATGATTACACAGCACCATCGATTTAACAAGACAGACAAGACCAGCAGACTGTTCCAGTAGGCAAAAGGCCATCGGGTCGACTAGTCGGCTGCAATGGGCCCGCACACGACTGTGCGCGGGCCCAGTGCGGCCGATTTCGGCCCAGCAGCCTTTTGCGTACCGGGGCGTTTCAACGGACAGTATGTCATCCCCCGGGGACGGTTGTTGACGGTATTCTAGAATGACGCACGCGGAGATACGAGTCAGATTCTGGATCAAGGTATGTTAGTATCCCACTGACGAATACACATACAATCTGCCGTCATTTGACAAAAATAAATAAATAAATAAATAAATTAATTAATTAATTAATTAATTAATTAAAAAAATGGATTGTCCATTTTTTAAAAAGCGACATTGAATTATTAAGCAATGAAAATCTCGCAGTTCTCAAAATATGGATATACTGGCTTGTGTTAAATGACAACAGCAATGTAATACGGAAAAAGGCACGGACCGCACAAAAACCCTTTTGAATGGCCATCCCTCGGTTGGGCGACACGGAAGTAGAGCCTATAATAACTAAGTGCGTATTGTTCCTCGTGTTTCACAAAATATGCGCACGTATCGACAAACAGGAGTGGGTAGCGTATTGACTTGCGGAGTTCAAGGTGTTTGGTTTGTGGGACTTAGTTCGATGAAATTCTGTCAACCCATTTAGCTCCGTGTCTCTACACTACCCTTGAATTATCATGGTCAATCCATCTCCTGCAACTGGTACATAGTCATGAGGCAACACCTCCAAAATTTGAGAAATGGGACCTTGGGGCTAAAAGGGTTAACAAAGGCATAGACAATTGTAACTTCAATTCCTACAATGTCTGTGCTCGCCCAACAACGCTAAAGAGGCATAGAGCCTCATGAGCCCCCGCAACATTGTTGGGAAATTTTGACGGAACATTTTCAGTTTGACGCCTTTCGCCAACTTCCTTCTTTCAATTACTGGTCCTTCTTCGTTCTGCTAGAATAGAGCTGTCAGGATTCGTTGCCGGAAACGACGAAGGAGTGATGTCCCTGTTCAAACAGGATGTTTCTCTTGAGTTCTTCAAGTGTCGCTGTTTCAATTTTTTCTTCCTCTTTCCCAATCACGCCCAGCGTATCACGCAATTTTACCGATACAGGTATATCAAATTCTATTTGGTCATAAAATGGGATTTCAATGCGACTTTTTCCTCCATGGTTAATGTTTCGTACGCGGAAACTGACTTTTGACCATAGTCCTTATTTTTTTGGATGCCCACGCCTCCTTCCTTTCTACCGCCAAGAGATGGCGTTAAAAACATTAAACGTTTAGAGCTTAACGTCTTTTGTCCACCACGAAGGTGATTTAAAGACAGGGCACCAAATAAGGTCTGAACAAATTTTGACGCTCTTCTACCATCGAGCGGCCACCCAGATCCCCGTCATGAGATGGCCTTGCCCGCCTGCTCAGCGTTAAACTTTAATAACTAACGCGGCTTCCTTTTCTATCTCAGATAATGAATGTTCAACATTAACTCATTCGAGACGTGCCGCCTCCGGATACGGGGTTTATGCCGCGTTTCCGGAGGCGGCCGGCACGTCTCGAATGAGTTTAAGAAGTTGTATTCTCTGTACACTGATTTTCATAGAACCAATCTATGCCCATTGTTTCTCTGGATCAAGTCCTACTAACTCAAAATCTCCTAGTCCTGCTACCGCCGTGAGATGGCTTTAGTTGCCTGCTCGGCGTTAAACCCAAATGACTAACTCCTAGTCCTGCTAAATCCTAAACAGCACAGACGCAGGAAATGACCTGGGCTAGAGCTTGTCAATGTAGTTTTCCCGGCAGTGGGATAATATGAATAGGTGACTCAGCAGTGTGCGAGTGTGTGCTTCAGCTGTTCACCCCAAACAATTTCCAAGAGGAAGAAACGACTGAGTGGAAGGGGTTTCATGTGTTATTAACCCTTTGGCTGTCGGTAACTGTTTTTCGGTCGCCATAATTCCTGCAGGAATCATCGCGACAACAAGCACTATTTTGACATGATAAAAGTTTCACGATACGACCTGGAGACAAGGGTGTTCATTGTCTATCGAGTCAGTGCCAGAGTCAATGGCAGAAATCGGATGTGCATTAGTTACTTGTTGTGTACTAGGTAATCCTGTCTACCCGTGCAAAATTAATGAATCACTTGAGTTCGTGACAGATCGAGCGCCAAATCACCCATCCGTTTTGACGAACACGAATGCATATTAGTCCACAAGAGGCATAGCCCCTCATGAGCCACCGCTGTCGCGGGGGCTCATGAGGGTCTATGCCTCTTGCGCTTAAGTGGTGTTCAGTCGTTGTGTCGACAACGGAATGTAGGTGCCAGTAGTCACGCGGTCTGAAATTTGAGAACGTTCTTGTGAATATACGGTTCACTGCACAACGAAGAAAGAAGTTCTGGATTTAGGTTTAAGGTTCATAAACCGGTCTAGTTTAGGCCCCGCGGCAAGAGACCGGCGAAATGACAGTCTGCGTGCCAAGACTGCTAACACAATTCAGAAGTAACTCTGAGCCCGAAATTACCAAACATGGCATGGGCGTTGTCCTCTGTCAGGATACTACGTTACCAGGTCAGGAGACAGATCATGAGGACTAACTAGGACAGTTCGAGTGTGGTGCTACAATGATGGCTTGGCGGCTTTATTAATTACGGACTTAAAGCTTCTTATCACCAGTTTTCAATAACACGCCGAGAGGCGCCAGGCTGTTCTGGCACAAGCCTTTAATTAGACACGGTCGATCAACGTTTATCGCTGTTTTAGTGTTTCGAGTTAACCCCTTGACTGCCAATTGACGCAGATTATGTCTGAACTCTTCCTTCATTTAATGCCAAACAGACCCAGGCTTCCCAAGAAAGTGGATACAAAATTATGTCAGCAAGACGCATAGATCATGATGAGCCCCGCGTCTGTGGGGGCTCATGAGGATCATTGCCTCTTGCACTTGCAAGACCGGTAACGTTTGTTTTGCCCCAGCAGTAAATGGGGTTAATGGGATGTCTTGAATTTCGAGACAATCCCGACATGTGACCAATAGGGAAGGTTTTTTTTTTTTAATACCGTTTCCTGCCGTACTTTAGGCATCGAGAGCAAAAAAACATTCCTCGTCAACTGGGCTCTTGCCAGCAAAATGCCCTCAGTTAAGGGACACCTATATACGGCCTCTTCAGTATTTCCGAGCAAGTTCTTTATTTCTAAACCGCCACGGACGCGTATGAATGTACAAAGTGCAGTTTGCGTTCGGCTATGGTTCACTGAGCAACAAGGGACGTCCAGGATTAGGGTCACAGACTGTACATCCCGACGTATTCATCCGTCTCAGGAGCAGAGGTCTAGATATAAATGACGCTGATCCTTTTCAGCAAGAGCCATAGATTCTCATGAGCCCCTGCGGCAGAATATATGGCTCTTGCAAATGGAACGGACGAAAGTGGCTTCGCGAACTTGGGAGCGATTTCTGTGAAGAGAAATGTTTTTGAATTTAAAACTCCAAACATCACGCGTTCGACCCTGCTTTAAGAGGTCAGCAATAGGCACAGATTCTCATAAACCCTCGCATGCATGCGGGGGCGCATGAGAATCCGTGCTTCTTGCATAGTATTGAAAGCTGAATGACCCGGCGTTGAAAAGCCCATAAGTCTATTTACAAGGAATCAGGCCTAGCGCTCATTTTGAGTCACGATTTTTTTTTTGAGAGCTTTCCTGCAGAGTCCTTCATTGCTGTCATTGACTTGCTGGTCTGTGATTTTGGATCTTAAGACTGTAAGCAGAATTACAGGACGGCAACCATGTTTGTGAAAGACGAGGGAAAACACACATAACTGCAAGTCTTCTGTGTCAGCTTGAACACAAGCCTGCCTGACATGGGGAAAATCGTTCATTCTGAGTGTCTATAGACTATACTTAGGCTCTGTGTTGCAGTAGCTTAGGTAGATGGGTTTTTTTTTCCCTCGAGGTGGCTGGGGGGTGGGGGGGATGCCTAACATGTTACATTCCAAACTATTTTTTAAAAATCAAGCAAAGAGGATTGTGTGGGGGGGGGGGAGGGGGAGGGGGGGAGGGGCATTCTGGCGACTGTCCAGCCTCAGAAAAGTCACACAACAGCACTACAGCAGGGCCTGGGATGAGGCGACCCACCCAGCGTCGATAAAATCAATCATAAATCAAAGTCTTATCATTAATTTTCTTCTGTCATATAAAGCGATTGGGGCAGGAGATACTCTGCCTCCCGCTACCTTTATCTTTCTTTTTCTTTTCTTTTTTTTTTTTTTTTTTTTTGGGGGGGGGGGGGCGGGGGGTGGGGGTGGTGGTGGTGGTCGTGGTGGTGGTGGTAGTTGGGGAGTGGCAAGAGCCATGAATCCCGACCACCCCACCCCCTCCCTACTCCCTCTGTAAATAGGTTGATCCTCAAGCAGAAGAGCTCTTCGGGTGCTCACACAGTGATGGTATACTGCAAATGGAAATGCTGAGGTTTCGTTTGAACGAACGACTACCGACAGCGAACGAGAGCGAAATCGCTGTTAATTAACAGCTTAGCATAGACAACGTTCCAAACATCGCCAAGAGGTATAGACCCTCATGAGCCCTTATGAGGGTCTACGCCTCTTAGAGACGTTTGGAGTGATGTCTATGCTCACGGCACAAGCTTGCTTTCCGCCGTGACTTCGCTCTCGTTCGTTATGGGGAGCCGTTCGTTGTGGGGAGCCGTTCGTTGTGGGGAGCCGTTCGTTGTGGGGAGCCGTTCGTTGTGGGGAGCCGTTCGTTGTGGGGAGCCGTTCGTTGTGGGGAGCCGTTCGTTGTGGGGAGTCGTTCGTTGTGGGGAGTCGTTCGTTGTGGGGAGCCGTTCGTTGTGGGGAGTCGTTCGTTGTGGGGAGCCGTTCGTTGTGGGGAGTCGTTCGTTGTGGGGAGTCGTTCGTTGTGGGGAGTCGTTCGTTGTGGGGAGTCGTTCGTTGTGGGGAGTCGTTCGTTGTGGGGAGTCGTTCGTTATGGGGAGTCGTTCGTTATGGGGAGTCGTTCGTTGTGGGGAGTCGTTCGGTGTGGGGGGGTCGTTCGTTATGGGGGGGTCGTTCGTTATGGGGAGTCGTTCGTTGTGGGGAGTCGTTCGTTGTTGGGAGTCGTTCGTTGTGGGGAGTCGTTCGTTATGGGGAGTCGTTCGTTATGGGGAGTCGTTCGTTGTGGGGAGTCGTTCGTTGTGGGGAGTCGTTCGTTGTGGACAGTCGTTCGTTGTGGGGAGTCGTTCGTTGTGGGGAGTCGTTCGTTGTGGAGAGTCGTTCGTTGTGGAGAGTCGTTCGTTGTGGGGAGTCGTTCGTTGTGGAGAGTCATTCGTTGTGGGGAGTCGTTCGTTGTGGAGAGTCGTTCGTTGTGGAGAGTCGTTCGTTATGGGGAGTCATTCGTTGTGGAGAGTCGTTCGTTATGGGGAGTCGTTCGTTATGGGGAGTCGTTCGTTGTGGGGAGTGGTTCGTTATCGGGAGTTGTTTGTTGTGGAGAGTCGTTCGTTGTGGGGAGTCGTTCGTTATGGTGAGTCGTTCGTTGTGGAGAGTCGTTCGTTATGGGGAGTCGTTCGTTGTGGAGAGTCGTTTGTTGTGGAGAGTCATTCGTTATGGGGAGTCGTTCGTTGTGGAGAGTCGTTCGTTGTGGGGAGTCGTTCGTTGTGGGGAGTTGTTCGTTGCAAACCCAAACCTCACTATTATCAGTACGAACGGAAACTTACCGCGCAGTCTTGGGGGGGACCGATCCTGTGATGGCTTACAACAAATACAAATAGGTGTGTGGTCTGTCGGTTTGGAGCTTACCGTTCTAGGCCGCTAAGTTCAAACTCACAGAAGAGGGCACAATTAAGCCAAGAGAAATCGATTGCCGTGCCTCGTCCACCTGACATTTTCTCCGACGGTTTCCATAACAAGAACGCAAACAGAATGATTTTCTTTTAGAATCGTGTTACCATACTTCTATCGCCGTTCAAACGCCACGTTGTTAACCCCCCCCCCCCCAACACACACACACACACACACACACACACACACTGGTTGTATCCCTCGATTCGCTACCGCTGTCGCGGTAGCAAATCGAGTGAGACAACCAGTGTGGTAACTGTGGCTGCAAGCCAGTGTACAGTGCACCTGCTCCCGGTACAATGAAATTTGAGAAAACTTTGAGCTCAAGTTGTAACACTACACTACTAAAGTTGGTACACTTTATAAAGATCATAGTAAATGAGTTTAAGGCGTAGGTTTTTTATTACTATTATCATTACTATGAATAGCTTAGTTTCATTGTCTTATCTTGTAAGAGTGTCAAAATGCCCATCTGTTTTTAGTGTGGATACGTTGCCAGTACAAGTTCTATTAGTTTTTCACATAGGGGCCTGACGATGGTGATTAAATGCAAATCTGCTTCGCCATCGCGAGTGCGCGCCACCGCGTCACAAGCTCAATTCAGAATACCAAATTGCGCTTTGTGACGCGGTGGCGCGCACTCGCGATGGCGCAGCGGATTTGCATTTAGTCACCATCGTCAGGCCCCTATGTAAGTTCATGTACCTGCAAACCATTTTTATCTTGAACTTGTTCATAATTATACCTGTAAGTTTATTTTCTATGTAACCTTTTGGTTGTATTGTTTTGAGTTCTAGCCTCACATGTTTGTTGTGAGTTTTTGTTTGTTTGTTTGTTGTTGTTGTTTTCTTCTCTTTTTTATACCCCAACGGGGCCAGAAATAAACGACTTGACTTGACTTGGTTGCAGGAATCTTTTCCAAGCCAGTAACTGTCAACCAAATGTCGTCCCTCTTCAATGCAGCGTGATTTTTGCGTGAGGCTAAAAACAGCTGGAAACAAAGCCGTTGGACACTACGACCGGTAGGTACTGGCTATTGAAAATTACGTGCAACTCCACCCTGATCTCGCGGGCTTTCGTTAGAATCTATTCCGTGTGCATGAAACGTGTTCGTGTTGTAATTCCCGAAGGATGCCTGTGCTGACTAAGGGACAAGACAGCGTCGTGAAATAAGACCATAAGTCTATTGAGACAGGCTTTAATGGCAAGGACAGAAAATCTATACTCGACAGGTCATCGACTCATACACGGAGCCACATTCGTCACACACACACACACACACACACACACACACACACACACACACACACACACACACACACACACACACACACACACACACACACACATACACACACACACACACACACACACACACACACACACACAATGCACGCCATGCAGACTGAGAGAAAGAGAGAGAGAGAGAGAGAGTAAACATGACTTTTACTGTCCTTTGTTACTACTGCTTAAGTGAGGCGGGGACATTGTCTCAAACAGCGAAACACCGCACCAACATGCCCTCGCTAGAAAGTAATGAAAAGAGTTATGGCCGCTGCGTTCGCTTTCTCTTTCATCCCTCATAATACAAAACAGCGTAGGGTGGATCGATACGATTGTTCAGTCAAAGATAGTGCCAGATTAGCTTGACAGGCGCCAAGCTAATCTGGCACTACCTTTGACCTACCATTGTAGATATTCCCACCTCCTGCAAATTGTGGGTAGTTGTAATAGGCACCCTCCAATCAGTGTTTGGGGCTCACAGGCTTGAAAGAAATGACGACAAAAATCGAGGGTGCGTGTTAATCAAAGTTTCCAGTGTTGATAATTCTATACTTACGCCCACTCTTAACTCAATAGCTGTGAGAGATGTTCGCATTATGTGGCTCTCTTTTTCGTGTCTGTCGTCTTCGGTATTAGTGAGTTTTTGTTTGCAACGAACGACTTCCAGCAACGAACGACAGCGTGTACCCAGCGTGCACCATAAGCATAGACAACATTCTAAACATCTCCAAGAGGCATAGATCCTCATGAGCCTTCCGGGCTGATGCGGCTCTATGCCTCTTGGGGATGTTTGGAGTGTTGTCTATCCTGTGATACACGCCGTTACTTTGCTCTTGTTTGTCGTTGGGAGTCGTTCGGCGTAAACGTGACCTCTCTATTATCATGTGCAGCACCAGTGTGAGTAGTTTGATCGACCGTGAATCGTTAAAAGCTTAAGGGTGGTGCTTCAAACGCAGGTCTGTATGCCAGCTACATTACAGTACTTACAGATAAGGATATAGACCAATGGCTTTTTTTTTTCAAGGGTGGTGCCAGAATAGCTTGGCGCCTAGAGGCGCCAAGCTATTCTGGCACCACCCTTGAAGTATTTTAGTCAAACTTATTTCGCACACTGGTGTATTCCGAATGATGAGGGTTAATGCTTTCACTGCCTTGAACTTGAACGCGATCCTGCATCTACAATAGGCGTAGATCCTCGTGAGCCTCCGCAGTTGCGGGGACTTAAGAGGATCTATGCCTCTTGTTGAAACCACTTTGTATCCGGGCCATGTTCCATGGACGGCTGGGGATCTTCGGCGTTGAATTAACAAAGCCTAATTAGCAATCCGCGTCCACTGGCAGTGAAAAGTTAAAATGGTGACTAGTAGTGACCAAAAAATTCGGCTTGATCCATGATACATTTTGTCAAAATAGTGACGGCTCAGGCTTTAAGGGGTTAACGCTTTCGAGACGTCCCGCATCCCGGATTCGCGACGTAAAGCCGCGAATCCGAATGCGGCACATCTCGAAAGAGTTAATAGATCGGAATATCTCCTTATAAATGTTCTCAGTACGTCTTACGATAATGCTGGACTAAAGGGCTATTTTAAATGTTCTCAGTACGGCTTACGATAATGCTGGACTAAAGGGCTATTTTAAATGTTCTCAGTACGGCTTACGATAATGCTGGACTAAAGGGCTATTTTAAATGTTCTCAGTACGTCTTACGATAATGCTGGACTAAAGGGCTATTTTAAATTATGAAGTTTGAATGTCGTAAAATGAAAGACCTTTCTGCTCTTCTTCGAGTCTGTACACAGGAGAGTTCCTTTCGTCAGGCTCAAAAGGCGGTGGTAAGCCTCTTGTATGTGTGGCCTACTCACATTGATTGTGAAAAGAAGGGTAGGAAAGTTTTAGTTGAGGCAAGACAACATTGCTACGTATATGCGAATTTTAGCATATCGATCGCTATATCCTTGTGCGCGGCGGTAGCGGTTTTTGTCGCGATGATTCCTGTATCGCGACTAAAACCGCTACCGACACGCAAAGAGTTAAGTGATTTTCGTGATTTGTGACAGAAAAAAAGCCTTCGTGAAGCTGTGGCCGCAGAAACATCCGCACACACATCCCACCCTACCACTTTACCAACCCACCCCACCCCCTCTCCTAATTAAGCATTACCCATGAGTTTATCTTATTGTAGTTATCTATATTTGTAAGAAAATTAAACAAACGCAAAGGCAAATGGGTGGGGGTTGCCTTTGCCACTGGCAACGACACCTTCAGAAGATCCGTGAAGCAAATTCTTGAGATAGTATCGTGGTGTCTTTGGGTCTTGTGTCTACTCGAGGCATTATAGTACACCAACAGATAGGCGTGAGTTCAGTGTCCTGCGAGAGCGACCGTAGTATTTCAAAGGGGTTTCGGATCACTGTGTCCCACTTATACTTATAGCCCATTGTGTGGGTAGTCACGACCTGCCACTCCCAGCACGTTATGGCCCAGCAAGCAAAACGTGTGATGCATGACGTGACGTCAGAAGGTGAAATGAACTATCATGGGACACAAATACGCCGGGAAAACGGGAAAGGCACGGTTGAGCAACGGGTCTTTGGGCAGATGTCGGCGTTAGCTGGCCAGCTCGCGGTTGTGGGCCACAAAACGTCTTCCTTACTTCTTTACTTTTTTAGAACGGACTCTGTTGATGTACCTTGTGTCTCTTTATGTTCTCAAGAACTGCCAAGAATTTGAACGGAAATAGGCGATATATATATATATATATATATATATATAATATATATATATATATATATATATATATATATATATATATATATATATATATATATATATATATATATATATATATATATGCGAATATCTGAACATCATCACCGGGTCATATATGCTGTTTAGAGATTGGTTTCTTTCTTAACTCATTCTGCTCCAGGACCGAAATCCGCAAATTTTGAATGAGTTGCCCCCTGAAGACTGTGGTGCACTTCTGGAAACAGATCGAGCGTGATAGTTCAAGGATTGTGCCAGAATAGCTTGGCGCCTATGGGCGCCAAGCTATTCTGGCACAACCCTTGAACTATCACGCTCGGTTCATGTCTTGCCGTGGCGTGTCGGAGCTGAATGAGTTTAAACGGTGATTGCTTGCTGGCTGGCTTTCTTGTTGTTTACGTAACCAGATAAGTACTAAATTATAAGTATGTGGCCCACAAGCAAAAGGCTACTCTAGAAAGATGCCCCACATTGCACGGACACAGAACTACGCAAACGAAACGGATCACACTCTAGGTACAATTGTACAATAGTCTTACTAACCTAGAAGACATACGTGAGTTTCAGATGTTCAGACCTGTATCTTTAAGATTGTTTATTGGTTTTTGCCTCCATAAAAATAATGAGTGGCGCGTCATATTGACGAAAGACTGGCGCGTCATACTGACGAATGAGTGGCGCGTCATATTGACGAATGACTGAGTGGCGCATCATATTGACGAATCAGTGGCGCGTCATATTGACGAATGAGTGGCGCGTCATATTGACGAATGAGTGGCGCGTCATATTGACCAATGAGTGGCGCGTCATATTGACGAATGAGTGGCGCGTCATATTGACGAATGAGTGGCGCGTCATATTGACGAATGAGTGGCGCGTCTGATATTGACGAAAGCGTCGCATTAACACTTTGGGTGGTGGTAGCGCCTTTTGCCGCGATAATTTCTACAGGGATCATCGCGACAAACAAACGCTATGGTCAGCCAACGGGTTAAAGCCCTCTGTTAAACAGTCAGAGGGTCACTGCGCAGTAAATGTGCTACTGAATAGCCTACAACTCGCAAATGATACACCACGCCCGCTATTTCTTCTGGCGCATTAACGGCACATGTGTGCAGGATGCATGTGTGTGCCGGTCTGTAATTTTGGACCTTGCGGCTTCAAGCCGCAAGGTTCAAAATTACAGACCGAGCACACACATGACGATGACTCCACGGGCAGATTAGCTAGCGTGACTCTCCCTGTCGATACTGAACAACAGCTGGTTTTTCACTAATTTTCGTTGAGTCATTCAGTACTGACTACTGCCTGGTGGTACAAGCCTCAAACCGCAAGTCATTTTCAAGAGCCAGTACTGACCTGTCTTACTTACTTACTTACTTACGCCTGTCACCCCTACCCGGGTATAGGCCGTCGACGAGAGCGGACCTCCAGCAACTCCTGTCCTGTGCTTCTCCTTCGATTCTACTCCAGGTGGTTCCCAGTCTCTTGATGTCTGCTTGGAGGTCTCGACGCCAGGAGTTTCTCGGCCTACCTCTTTTCCTCTTTCCCTGGGGGTTCCATGACAATGCCTGCCTAGTGATACTGGAGACCTGTCTTACGCCCCAACACAATACTTTCGCTGCCGGCATTGCAGGGGGGAAGGATTGGCCGCGAGTTGCTGGCTTTGCAAAGTTTCCAGCACTCTCCGGCGGCGGACCGAAAAGCCGTTGATTCCTTTTACAAACGTTTGCTGCTTTAACTGCAGTGCCAGTGAAGTTTCGGCACGAACTGTATCTTTGAAACCGTGAAAATATTAAAGAAAAGTAGCCTCAACCACGCCAGGAGCAGAGGGGGAAATGGGGCCAGCACTGAAGACGCAAGGAACGTCAGGATAATTTGGTTGGTTTATATGAATCTTCGAAGACTCGTGTAGTTCTCTCTGTGATGTTAGACCTTGTGACTTATAAATTAATGATCTTCATAGCTTAAATTATAACCTTCTATACCCTGAGGGAACCCAATGCGCAAAATGTCATCGGGACGACGTCGGCCCGATGGCCTTTTGCGAACTGTGACGCAATCACATGCTTTGTTCAAAACTGATGTTTAGATATAACGCTCATTTGCATGCAAAGCAAACTTTTCGTATGAAGGCGCAGATGAGGATGATAAAAAGCAATCCGAAGTAAAATTCAGTCTACACGCCTGCTTTTAGGCCACACAGAACAATGCACTATATTTTACTTCAATATCCGCTGCGCACAATCCCACGTGGGTGTTTCAGTACTAATTTCCTTTACCTGTTTATTACACATTTAAAACGGCCATGATTATATAATTTTTGCCGATGACGGTTTATGATCTTTTGTCGTGTTGTGTTCGCATTCTCTCTCTCTCTCTCTCTCTCTCTCTCTCTCTCTCTCTATATATATATATATATATATATATATATATATATATATATATATATATATATATATATATATATATATATATATATATATATATATATATATATATATATATATATATATATATGCTTAGATATATTATTTTTATCCTGTCATTCTGATGAAAGGTTATGTAAATGTATATATGTTAGTGCGTGCATTTACACGGCTGTAAAGCGGGTGTGTGTATGTATGTTTGATTCTTGGTACTTTGTGCTTGTTTTTGCTGTGCTATGATTTTTTTTTTCCTATGTAATTTGTGCTGAGGAGTGTTACTTCCTTTTTTTTGTATTTGTTTATTGCTACCTTAGTAGTATCATTTTCTGTACTGCGTGTGTCTGTACTTATTTAGTTATGTTTTTTGTTTGCGTTAAATATTTTTTTTTGTTTGTCTTCATTATATTTCATGTTGTAGTACGTTAGAAACGGCAAGTTTGAAAAATGACGTATTTGTATCTGTCAAAACTTCTACCGTTATGTAATAAAGTTTCATCATCATCATCATCATCTCTCTCTCTCTCTCTCTCTCGCTCTCTCTCTCTCTCTCTCTCTCTCTCTCTCTCTCTCTCATACACACACACACACACACACACACACACACACACACACACACACACACACACACCACACACATGTTACAGGTAAGTCATGCGATGCATGCCACACTCATCCGTGATGTAATATACGCTTAAACGGTTAAGGGGTGTTTCTTTCGAATCCACATTATCTTATGGATTCCGTGTCCCGTGGCGATGACTCATCGACCGGAGCTGCATGATGGTATTTCAAGAAATGACGCGATTTGCCGATCATCAGTTAAACACTATCTATCTATCTATCTATCTATCTATCTATCTATCTATCTATCTATCTATCTATCTATCTATCTATCTAATCTAATCTAATCTATCTATCTATCTATCTATCTATCTATCTATCTATCTATCTAATCTATCTATCTATCTATCTATCTATCTATCTATCTATCTATCTATCTATCTATCTATATCCCGTAGTCTTGCCGACCGTTGGGGCACCACTGATGACTTGGCAACCAGCTCCCTCCATTCCTCTCTGTTCTCTGCCATTCTTAGCGTATCGCGCAGCTTCAGTCCTGTCCACTCTGAGATATTGTCCTCCCATCTTTTCCTCTGTCTTCTTCTCCTTCGTCCTCCTTGCACATTGCCTTGCAGGATTGTTTTGGCAAGCCCTGCTGAACGCGTGACATGCCCATACCACTTCAGTTTGCGTTTTTTTTCACAATGGCTAATAGGTCTTCATATGACCCGATGGCTTGCCTGATTCTGCTTCCCACTTCCACGATTCTGCTTCCCACTTCCAGTTAAACACAAAACCAAATAATATCAGTGGCGTAGGAAGGGAGCGGGGACTGTGCCCTCACCCCACCCCACCCAACTCCCTATATCCTATCACCCAAGTGACGGCCGACTAAATGCAACCAAGAAGAACCTGCCTGAACTGGATGAAGGACCCCTCCCATCCAAAACTTCCTGCATTGGCAGCGCTAGTTTGAATCGACGAAAATAAGTCAGTGGGTCATAGTGGCTGTATGACCAACTTGTCAAAACGTCACATTGGGTTGTCTCTTCGATTCGCTGCAGCTAAACAGTGGCAGCGAATCGAGAGAGATAACCAGTGTCGAAAATCTTTGACTTTACTCAAGAGATTAACCATCGAGTGCCTGTAGTGATCGTTGCACAGGCGGGGGATAACATCTTTTGCCTGTGGGTCACAGTACTGTTTGTGCTGCGCAATATGGCTCAAGCGAAACCTGCGTCACTGTCCCCGTAAACGGACACTGAGGTGTTGTTAACCATTTCCTGGCTGTACCGCCCATCTTGTGGGCGTACCAGCACGACTCAGTCGCCACTGAATGGTGGCGATCGTGGTAAACACTTGAAATAGCACGATCGATCTATCTAATTCTCATGTTAATGCAAGGGTTCAGAACTGAAATGATGATTTGTTATAATTTATGACGGTGTGCTCAGTGACGTGCGAGCGTGTGCATGCGCAGAGAGAAAGAGAGAGAGAGAAAGAGAGAGAGAGAGAGAGAGAGAGAGAGAGAGAGAGAGAGAGAACCTTTGATTACACAATGAAAGCTTTAGGCTGTGGAGCCTTTCTTACAATCTGTCTCGTCAATATTAACATGAAACAAATATTACACACTGAAAGTGTATGACGACCACATTCAAGAATATAAAGACTAACACTGTCGTAAACCGCGCTGTTACAGCGGGATAAGCCATGCACCCACGATAACAGCTCGAGGGCAGTGTCAGACTACTTGGGGGCTTGAAAACCGCCAAGCTAATCTAACACTACCAAACACAGAGAGAGAGACAGAGACATAATATCTAAAAAAGCAGACCGAAAGGGTTGACTGCCAGTGCCTAGATTTAAATTTCCATGCACTGAGTGGCTGGAACAGTGGATATGTGATACGCCCCCCTTCGGGGGGGCTTCCATATGCATTGCTTTCAGTCACTTCTTAGCGCCCCCTCTTTCCTACTCTTTTTTTTTTGTGTGTGTGTGCTTTGGCCACAGTAGATCTATGATCACTGGTCGATCATGCACACTTCTCTCCCTTGACAGTGCCTTTTCCTACTCACTTGGTAGTTTTTTCTAGAGACATAATATGAACGCTGCCTACCAATCTTCCATCAGTAAATCTAACATTATAACATGGTAAATCTCAGTGGGTCAGCGTCACACGGTTATCAGAAAATCTATTTATGAGTACATACTACCGATCATTGCAAATTTCCTTGCCTAAGTGATACAAATCAGCTTTAACCCTCTGGCTGTCGGTAGCGTATTTTGTCGAGGCGATTCCCGTAGGAATCGCCTCGACAAAAAGCGCTACCGACACCTAAAGGATTCTAAAAGAAGCCGCTGTTGGCATCCTGTTTTCACAGAGTCCGAAATAGCTCAGGCGGTTAAGCGTCGGAGTAAGAGAGCGAAGGGAATCGCCGGGTCGTGGGTTCGAGTCCCCGTCCCGTCCCCGGTAGCTGGACTCGCAATCCAGGGAAAAAAGCATGTCCGTTGAAAGGGCCTGGTAAATCAAAGTGGCACAGTTGCAGTGCGCCTAAATCGATCAGTGTTCAGGTCGTACTCCATAGGCAATAGATTTCCCTGTCCCCCATAACCCGCCCGTCCGTTATCACTTCGGTGCCGTGGACGTTAAACCCCGAACTAACCACCATCCTGTTTTCACAAATACGCGTGTGCAATTCATTTGACTAGAATTCGCACAGAAATAATCGACAAAGACTAGTGTTCCAGTACAGTGTTTGTGAATGAAGGAATGATAGGGTGCCCATTTAAACAGGAACTTGAGAAATAAGGTAATTTGCCTGCTAAGTTGAAGGAAAAGATGTGCATCAATTCTCAGTTTGATAGTCAGCTTTTGGCAGTCATCTTTTTGGTATGCGGATTTCAATATAATCAGACGTATTCATCTATTACGTTTGAAGCAGTGCTAGCTGTCAACATAAATGTACCCCTTTACTGCTGAGGAAAAGCGAACACCGCCCAACTGCAAGAGGCATTGATCCTCATGAGCCCCCGCAGGTGCGGGGGCTCATGAGGATCTATACCTCTTGCTGACCATGCCTTGCATCCGTGTTCTTTGCACGGTTGGGACTCTTTGGTGTTCAGTCATTTCTTCTTCTGCAAACACTGCCACCGATGGCGATGAAAGGGTTAGTATTGTGTGCGGCTCTGTGATTTTAGACCTTGTGATTTTCATAGCTTAAATTATAACCTTCTATTCCCTTTAGAGAACCCAATGCTCAAAAGGTCATCGGGCCGACGTCGTCCGCCGTTGGCCCGCGCACGGCCCTGTGAAGCAATACCATGTTTTTTAGCAACTGATGTTTAGATACACCCGCTCATCTGCATGCAAAGCAAACTTTCGTATGAAGGCGCAGATGAAGATGATAAAAGCAATCCGAAGTAAAATTCAGTCTACACGCCTGCTTTTGAAGGCCCACTACCGCCGTAACTGTTCAAATATAAACTTCTGTAACAGACGGTTACGAAACGCTACACACAGGTCTAGTTATGGTTTATTTAGACACAGGACAATCCAGTTCAGCACACGTCGTCTTTATATCAAGTAATAACCTGACAAAATGACTCCACCCCGTTCTGGAAATACAAAGCTATTAGTGCGAGAAACAGCTAAAAATAGATTGGCACGCTAACGGCAGCGCAGAAGAAATAAGTGCGATTACGCGTGTGCTTTTGCTGCGTGTCCCAACTGCTGTTAATGTTGATTAGGTGTGTCGACAAGGCATAACAAACACAAATGGTGCTGAAATGTGTCTTCAGATTTATGCGCAATGGTACTTTAAGACATGTGACGAACAGTACTGACACACATACACACACAGAGCATTGCACTATATTTTACTTCAATATCCGCTGCGCACAATCCCACGTGGGTGTTTACTAACTTCCCTTACCTGTTTATTACACACACAGAACATTGCACTATATTTTACTTCAATATACGCTGCGCACAATCCCACGTGGATGTTTCCCTTACCTGTTTATTACACACTCCAGGCCATGATTATATAATTTTGCCAAAGACGGTCTATGATTACAGACGTTATTATGAAGTCTTGGTTTAAGCTGTATTACCGTGAACATTCAGACCAAACGAGTGACCTCCAAGAGTGTGAAATGCAAAGAAAAATCCCAAACAAGGAAAGAAACACGCTTAGGTAGTACAACACACTTTCTTCATTTTCTTACAGTTATTCAAAATTCAAATTGCTTTATTATCCAACCCGATTGGAATTTTGTCTTTGGCTGCACAACATTAAAACAAGAGCGTATATTAATATATTGTACTGTATAAATGTGAATTCAATAAGCGTGTTTCTTTCTTTGAATACATAAAAATCATTTGTGTTGTGCTCGTCTTTCTAAGCGTGTTTCTTTTTTTGTTATGATTTTCTATCAATAATCGTGTTTGGAACAGAACACAGAATAAGTACATAAGAAAACGAGGACTGTCATCAAGCAGTCGCCAAGACTTCGAGGAGAGCTCGAACATCTTTAAAGTCAGACCGTCGCCCACACTGGTTGTCTCCCTCGATTCGCTTCCGCTGTCTCAGACCGTCGCCCAGACTGGTTGTCTCGCTCGATTCGCTACCGCGACAGCGGTAGCGAATCGAGGGAGACAACCAGTGTGGGCGACGGTCTGACTTCAGCCATTCCTGGAGTCTTGAGCACGGAACTCGATTACTGTCGCGTTAGCAAATCGAGGAAAACTGCCACCGTGACTGTTGCATTGTGTGAACGTAATTGCAGCTGATTGTATCATTAGTCTATTCCTACATTCTGGGCATGGCGTTTTATATATAACAGCTCAGGGGCGGAATTGGAGGGGGGATCCAGACCCCCCCCCCCCCCCCCCGACACAAATTTCTTTAAAATACTATAACAGAGTCCCTTTTTGGGGTGTTTCGAACCCCTCCCCCTCCCCGTTTGATATAATGGCGAGTTTTCACACACACACTCCCCCCACCTCCCCAACCCCTGTTGTTTGATATTTTGCCGATTGGCTGTTTTTGCACCGTGGAAAAATATCAATATCACTGGCTCGAAAACAAAGACGGGGTTAAGACGCAGTGGGCTAGTGAGTAGGGCAATATTTGAAGCGATCTGCTCCACTGTGGGCTATGACTGCCAACATTGGTGAGGTTTCGTTTGAAACGAAATACTCCAACAACGAATGAGAGCGAAATGAAGTGGAATTTCAGCTTGGACCATAAGCATAGACAACACTCCAAACATCTCCAAGAGCTCTAGGTCCTCATGAGCCCTCCGGGCGCATGAAGATCTATGCCTCTTGGAGATGTTTCAAGTGATGTCTATGCTTATAATGTACAAGCTGGTTGTTCGCCATGACTTCGCTCTCGCTATTTGCTGGGAGTCGTCCGGCGAAAACGTAACTTCTTTAATTATAGTATTGTGACACAATGAGTTAACTCATTCAGCCCGATGCACGTATTTCCCACATTTTGGAGGCGTCATCTAACGACTATGCACCTGTTGCAGGAGATGGATCAACCATGATAATTCAAGGGTAGTGCCAGATTAGCTTAGCGCTAATCTGGCACTACCCTTGAATTATCATGGTCGACCCATCTCCTGCTGTAGTGCGTCAGGGCTGAATGAGTTAACAACGTTGTCTTGCCTCAGCTAAGACTTGTCTGTCCTATTTATCACAATGTCGACAGTTTGGAGTTTAACGTTTGCAAGCGATGCCAACGCGAACTGAATGAAGCCGGCAGAAACGACTTGTCGCTAAAACGCAGCCAACATGTTCGCCGAGATTTATAATGTACATATTCCTAATGGCCGGTACGCGCGGCAAGTTAGCCATAATTGCAGCTAAGTACACAATGGACAGAAGGCGATCAGCATTTGACCATAGACCATAAATAACCGGACCGCTCTCTCTCCTGCTTCCGGTCTCTGCACTCGTCGCGCAACTATTCTTGCGCATCAGTCAACTCATTATTCCGGTTCAGTACATCGGAGAGCTTTTCACGTGGATTGTTTCTATGATTTTGGTTAGTGGTGCAGTTTGTAAAGTGTCTTTTGTCTTGCATTATGCCTGGTGCAAGTTGTACGATTGTGGGCTGTGGTGCATGCAACGGAAAGCACAAGGGGCTGTCGTTTTTCTCCATTCGCCAACCAAAGGACTTGAAGTGGGAGAGAGAGCTTGTTCACGCCGTGAATCGTGCAGACAGCAATTTAAACATATTCACTGCAAAGATTTGTTCTAGACACTTTCGACAGGAATGCGTGAAGTTGGGTAAGTATTATTTACCTAGAATATAAGCTCGTTCTAATCATATTAAGTTCAATTCACTATACAAAAGTTTTATCCTGCGATTTATTCGGGACTCTTGCATGATGTTAATATCGTAAGCAAAAGTAGCAGTACTCCCCAGTAGCACACGTGTGTACTTTCACTTTCAGTAAGTATTCAGTTCTGAGTCTTATTCGGTTTGCTACTTCATGCAGAGGAACGATAGAACGGAATAGAAATCACAGGAGTATAATTAACTGTCAATTTTGTTTATGGTTGATCACTATATAATTTGTGTCTTTGCAAATTTCTTATTTTTCTGGTATTATGTTGCTGTAGGTCCTGGTGGGAAAAAAACGGTATCTTCTACCCGGGAGCCTTCCAACAGAGTGTATGCCTGTCAAGTCCATTGTCACAAGGCAACCTCCTCCAAGAAAAGAACCTGTAAGTGTCTATTTATCTTATAAAATCCTGTTGACAGTGTTGTATGACATTTGATAACATCCCATGGAGCAGTAGATCCATATCCGATGAACAGTTGTGCACTTGCCCATGCAGTTATGTCGATTTTGTACTTTAGACTTGGGCATTCATTTCTCCATTGTGGCATAAATCTGGTTTTGCCTTTGGCATTGATTTCTCCAGGGTTTATGATCAAATTGCAATAAAATTAATTTATGACTATATTAAGAGGATAGTCCTGTAACTTTCCCAGGGCATGTGCAGTGCGCATAACTCTGTTTAAAGGGGTCACACAATTACATGGAAATGTCACATGTTTATATAAAATATATTTCCATTGGATTGAGGTCAAATTTAAAATTTGGTGTATAGTGACCTTATGAGGTGGTATTGTCAGTGCAATAATTCAGACTAGGCCAGTAGGGGCTAAACTGTTTAACAAAAGTGTGCTCATA